>JARFXV010000765.1:112500-590000 GCA_031761425.1 Cosmopolites sordidus | reverse complement strand
CGACGCACTTTTCATGAAAGAATCACAATTACGTAGATGTCGAAAAATGGCTTGATGACTGGATCACCTCTAAAGATGTAGAGAGATGTACAGTTGCCAGAGAGATGAGAAAAATGTGCAGGTAGCAAAGGCATATTTTGAATAAACCATTTTTTACCTTTCTCCGTAATTAAACGTTCTTTTTTTTAAGAAAAAATTAGGAATTATTTATAGCCATACCTAACGTAAAAACGTAAAAAAAAAACAATATAATCATTATCCACTAGTTGGTTATTTTATTACATTTTCATTTAATAAGAATTTACTAAGAAAATGCACTCCATGGTAGGAGTGAACTCATGGACTGTAACGCACTTATGACAGCGCTTGATCCAATCCTCGAAACATTTTTTATATCGGTATTGGGTATGGCCATCAGAACCATCTTCGATTTTTCCTTGACCACCTCTTGGTTGCTTAAACACGTTCCTCGTAGTAGTTTTTTTGAATCGATTGAACAGAAATAAGTCAAAGGGAGCCAAATCAGGCGAATTCGGTGGCTGTTGGATGGGATTCGTTACGTTCTTGGTCAAAAAGTCGCGGATAACGAAGGCATTGTAACGGTGCGTTATCGTGGTGTAAAATCCACGAGTTGGTTGCCCACAAATCCTCTTTTTTAGCGAATTGTTTCACGCAAACGTCTCATATCGCCCAAATAATAATCCTTGTTCACCGTTTGACCTTTCGAAAGGAATTCATGATGCACAGTACCGCTGTAGTTCATGAAAAGCGAAAGTATCTCCTTCTTTTTCGATTGAAAACGACGTGGCTTTTTTGGTCTTACCCAATGAGCCAAGGTCTTGGCTCATTGGGTGCACGCCATTCACTCGCCTGATGTCTGGTACATTGTATGTCCTACTCATAAACCCACTTCTCGTCTCCAGTAATAATACGTGTGGTATCATGTATTTATCACCGTGGTCACTTTTTTGCGTGAAATTCAGATCTTTCGACGCCAACTTTGCTGCAACACGGCGGAAATTTAAACCATTAACTAAAATATCTTAAATGGATCCATAAGCAATGTTCAAGTGTTCTGGTGATTTCTGATGGTTAATTTGTCGTTAATCACCACCATTTCTTTCACTTTATCGATGTTTTCGTCGGTTTTCGACGTTGACGGCCTGCCACGCGTTCGTCATCATCGACGAACTCAGAACCACTTCTGAAGCATTCATACCACTGATAAACGACTGTTTAGGGTATTGTTGCCGAAACACTTTTCCAACATTTTCAAAATCCTCGCACCGTTGTTTCCGTTTTTAAATTTAATACAAACTTGTTGCAAATGAAATTCCACTTTTAAAATTGTAAAAATCTATGGCTATGATGCTGAAATTTGGTGGGAATGTCAATGACAGATGTGGCACCCTAGCAAAAAAACAGAACTCTAATCGGGTGACTGATAGTGGCACACGGTGGCCATTCCGGGTAGTTTTTGATCAAGGTGCTACTGTGTCCCATTTTTTATGACCCCCTCAATTTCTGGTATATTTTACAAAAAAAAGATAACATTTTTTTGACTCATTCAAATAAAAAACCGATTAAAACATCGAATAAAGAAGAAAATTCCCAATCAAATAAAAAAAAGAAGCAGCAAAAAAATCCATGATACCAATTTTATAAACATTTATATTTCAAATTTCAGACTGTCTCGTTTTTTACGACTAAGACTTCACACAGTCTTCAGACAAGCATTGAGAATGCCAAGTGTGACATCGGTGAAACGTCTGCACGTTTCCAACAAACGGGACACAAACGATCGAATGTACTCCCGGACTAATAGTCTAGGGTATTCTTCCATCCGCGAAACACTATATAGCTTCCTATAACTATATATATAGCTTCCTAAAGCTCCAATCCTTCGTCCACGTCGCAGGAAGTAGCCAACGGCTGAACCCGAACGTTTATTTCCGGAACAGACCGCTAACAGGGCTCTGGCAGAAAAAAATACCCAGGTCGCGTCTGCAGTGGCAACCACCAGCAATCTGATCGGCGTCTGCTCACCCAAAGGCTGCGGCTGTACACCATGCTCCATGAACTAACAATCTTTGATTCTAAACTCCAAGTGGAAACACTGGACCCATAAGCTTATAAACAATCATAATCCGTGCAAGTAATAACCATAATACCCCAGGTGGTAACCAATCCACCCGTCGAGAGACGGCAACCGGGTGCTCGGATTCTGGGGTACCTGGACTTTCACGATTTCAGAAAAAGTCGGACCTTTCCGGCAAATTTTCACACAAAACTCCTACATACATTGGCCCATTCAACATCAACACTGTAATCCAACCAGGAAAACATCACAACCTAACCTCAGACCTTAACAGACAAAAGATACTTGTGCTTGCCCTACAAGAAATACGCATCACAGATGAGGACACAGACTACGGGAACTATCGCATATTCAAAAGCAGGACAGACAAACTGGGCATGGCAACTGTGGGGGGCCAAAGGGATAGTTATCTCTATTAAGGAAATCACCTCCATAAACAATAGACTAATGACAATGCGCATACAGTGTAGCAATAAAAAATACACCATGATCAACGTACATGCCCCCACAAACGGGGACAAAAAGAAAGACCCCAAGTATATAGAGAAATTCTGGGCAATACTAAAAAAGATAATGGCAAAGGTCCCAAAGGATGACGTCAATATTTTACTGGGCGGCTTTAACGCACAAATCGGTAGGGAGAAAATCCATCAGGAAACCGTAGGGAAATTCCCCGATCACAATTTCACTAACAAAAACGGGATAAGACTCATCGAACTATGCCAACAGAATAACCTAACGAACATGTTAACATTCCTCAGAAAATCTCCACGAAACCAGGAGACATGCAAATCGCCTATACAACAGATTGGTGAATTCCAGATAGACCACGTTGCGATCTCATACTCAGAACAAAGAGAGATCCATGATGTTCAAGTCCGCAGGGACGCAAACATGGACTCAGACCACTGGCTAACACGAATCAAAGTCAAATTCACCCCAAGGAGAATTAATCAGAAGAAGGCACACCTACAGAAATTTGACACGAAAAAGATCAAGGAATCCAACATAACAGAGGAATGGGAAAAAGAACAGGCAGATACATGGGAAAAATTCCACAATAAAATTACACAAAAAGCACAGGAACTGATCCCATTGAAATAGAACACAAGACACTATTGGTGGGACTCAGAATGCGGAAGTGCATTGCAGCGACGCAAACAAGCATTTCAGGAGTACAACAGTAAAAAAATCCCCAGAAAGCCAACAGCTTTTTAACGACACCAGAAAACAGATCGCAAAAGTTATCAGACAAACTAAGACGAAGTACATGAAGGAACAACTAGACTGTATAGAGGAGAATTTCCGCAATTATAACATGAGAGATTTTTATAGGACTTTCGCAAGAGAAATCCGTGAGTGCACACCACAAAATCTTTGCTTCAGAAAGCGGAATGGGAGATTAGCGCTAACCAATAAGGAGAATGGTCAGAAGCTGGCACACTATTTCTCTGATCTCCTCAATTGCCCGAACGCGACATAAGATTCCCCTAAGAAAATTGTATCTATACCCACTCAGAATCACCACCGCCAACACAGAAAGATGCAGCATTACATCTTTCCCTGCTTACAGTATTTAAATTTAAAAATGCTACCATACCATACACAATGTGGCTCAATGGATATAGATAAAAGTGAAAGGAAATTTGTATAGGGCGGGTAGCTTAACTGAACAAAGCCCTCGACATGTAATCGAACAATCTGGATTCGTTGACCATCGGAAAGTTATATGTTAAGAGTCTCCAGAGTAAGAACTCCAAAAACTCTGTACATTTATTCAACTAATCAGAAAATCCATAAATATTTTTTATCTGCTTGCGTTACGCTAGATGTTAGTATTAGTTTGGATTACTTTAAATTGGTTTGATTATATAGCTAATGGAATAGTTAAAAATATTGTTCGCTCACGTAAATTATTAATAAAAAGAAATGTATATAATTTATCATTAATTTATATTAATAAAAATAATAGAATCTTATCAATATGAGTAACCTTTCATTTTCCACAATTTTCTACAACGCTTTATAGATTTTACATTACAGACAGACCATCCACTTTAGATATATAGAGGTAAATACATATACACTGGCAGGACAACGTCTACCGGGTTCTGCAAGTACTTCATAAAAATATATATTTGAATGTCACAAAGAAACCTGATGTGTTAATTTGTTTTATTAATATATTGTTAGATTCGTTAGGTAGCCATAGTATTATCTAAATTGGATAGATATTTTTGCGTGACAAAAAAAGTTTGAATTTTGTAGACCAGTGTAATCAAAGCCCCTCTGGCGGTCATTGTAAAATGAATATATTGAACGAATGAATATATTGAATATTGAAGTAACGAATTGAAAAAACGGGGTTTTCATTTTCGTCACTTGCCAGAGGCTTCAACGAATGTGAGTTTCCTTTTAGAAAGCCCTAAAGCATTGAATATGATGCCCAATGGCAGTGGTAAACTATCGAAAAAAGTAGTGACTTTCAAATTGGATGCTTTACATTGGAACGGCGATATTATCAGGAATAAAAAAATAATAAAATATAATATAATAAATTGAAACATATTTTGTTTCAATTTACAACAAATGCGAATTCGTTTCCTGTATACCTAATATCTGCTTTTGTCAAGGTTTTCCAATATGCAAGTATCAATTATTAAGCTCGATTTAATAATATAAATTGTGACCCAGCTTATGCCATTAAATAGTTTTAGTTGTATTACATGACAAATATATTAAATTATATAAAAAAATAGACGAAATTATAGGTTGCCAAGTACTTGTGTTTGATAAATATCCCCATATCTATAAACGGACATGCAATTCGAAAGTTTTCTACTTAAACAACCTTTATTATTAGTTAATAACATACGATTCAATTATTTATACCGTAGTAGTCGTAATTTAATATCACATAAAATATTTAATATTAATAATCTTTTCGTTTTATGGGAAATATTTTATTCAGTCAGTTCTTGAATATTCGTTAATTCTTCCATATAGCTTACTGTTTACTATTATTACTAAAGGCATTTATTTAAAAAACATTTTCTTAGGATCAAAATTTCCTAGAATGGCTTGAAATGTTGCATGTAGGAAAAAAAAACGTACTATTGATTATGATAGGTTTTTAATATTTCACATATTTATACATGGAAGTTAAACCCTCCGTTAGTCGCGGCCGATCTGGGAGATCGGAAAGGGATATTTTGTTTTGCAGAATTCTTTAGGTTGGCAATTATGAATTCACAGCTCTAGTAGCTTCTTAGCTATTTAAGTGGAGTGAGGCAGCAGTAGTTGCAGTGTTTCTATTGCAGGTCAGAAATTTGCACTTTTGATCTACCAGATCACCTCGACCGAAATAGTAAGTTTTTCGTACTCGAATTTTTAATTAATTTAATTAATTAATTAATTATTTTTCTAATATGTATATATAAGAATATATCCTACCATGGTATTTTTTTGTGTCTGTAACAGTAAAAAAGGTATCGGATCCCGCAGATCAATATTGCTTTTTTGTTTTTTTTCTCTAGATTACCTACTATCAAAGAGGAACTATTCTCTTTGGAAAACGAAGCTCATGTGATGAGATCATTCGCATGCTGATCGACCAAGATGAGGAAATTTCCGGTCCTAGCGACGAAGACACTGACACAGATGCAGATGTTTATGGGGGAGAAATATTGTAGAAAGTGAAGAAAATATTGTACACAGTGATGAAGAACAGCCTTGTGCCGAAATTGATCTAGATGGGGATGAGAACTATTATTTTGTTCACCAAATCAGAAAAAAAAAATAAATACATAGAAATAGAAAAAAATACCATACAATTAAGCAAGGAGACGTGGGCCACAAAACATTTCTGTGCACCTTCCTGGACTGACAGGTGCTACTAGAAATGTGAATTCCGTTCTGGATGTTTGGTCTCTGATGTTTGATTGCAAAATTTTGAATATAATAGTAGAATGTACTATTAAATACATTGACAAAATTTGTGACAAATTTTTTTACGCCAGTAGATACGATACAAACTGATTTAGTTTGAATAAAAGCGTTTATTGAACGTTCATACCTCCGGTCTGTATAAAGCATCACATCTAAATCTAGAAGAATTATATATTACAAAAGGTGATAGGGTTGAGCTTTTCAGACCAACTATAACTAAAGCGGTTAAGATTTTTACTTCGTTGTCCACTATTTGATGACCATGAATCGAGGCAAGATAGAAGAACATTCAACTGCAACAACTTTTAGAGAGTTGCAGCAGCATTAAAAATATCAAGGAAAACATTGTATTATATTAAGAAAAGAACTCTATTTTTAATGTTGGATTTGTAGGTATTATAGTGTAATTTCCCTCATCAATTAAATTTTTTATTTTGTTATTATATTCTGTAGTGTCCAGAATAACTGTGGCGTTACTTTTGTCTGATAGCAATATTTTAATAGATGTGTCTTTTTTTAATTTATCTATAGCTAACCTTTCCTCATGGTATAAATTTGATTTGATTTTAAATTGTTTTTCTAAGATAAGTTTTAACCTAATTCTGTATTCATTTGCACTTTCCAAAGGTAATTTTTGAGCAACAGACTCTACTGCTGAAATAAGATCTAATTTAGGAACATCTTTCGATGTAACACTAAAATTTAGTCCTTTAGAAAGTAGATACTTTTCAGAATCAGATAATATTTTATTTGAAAGGTTAACTACAGTTTTATTAATGAAATTTTTGTCTGTATGTGTATTAATGTATTTTGTATGTGTTCCATGTTTTTCAATAACTAAATTTTTAAATTTCTTAATGTTAGTATTTTTTTGGATATTGAAGTGATATATGTAACTGGAATAGACGCTATTATAAATGTGATTAAAATCTACTTCAGTAGCTTTTTCGTATATTTGTTGTAATGTATTATTAATGTCAGTCTTTAATTGTTGTTTAGTGTATATGTGATGTTGGTTGCAATCTCTTAAAAGTGCTAAACTAGCCCTATGTAAAATATATATGCTTCTGTTTGTGTTATAAGGTGTACGTAAACGTAAACCTTTTGGTATTATGTCGCAATCTTTACATTTGTAAAGAAATGTTAAACTGTTTTCAGAATGTTGTAGTTTAATATATTTACTTTCTAAATATCTAAATAAAAACATATTTCAGGCCCATACCTATAATCTAAGTAATGTCTGAATGATTGTGGCGTGTTCATATATTTTTTTCCTTTATTGGGGTTTTTCGCCACTATCTAAAACTCAAAAAATATCAAAAATACCTGTTCTTATTAAAAGAAAGAATCACTGGGTAAAAACAAAAAACCAAACGGAGACAAATTTATTACATTTATTACTCCGTTTGGTTTTTTGTTTTTCCCCAGTGATTCTTTCTTTAAATAAGAACAGGTACTTTTGAGATTTTTTGAGTTTTAAATAGTGGAGAAAAACCCAAATAAAGGAAAAAAATTTTGGCAATTCGAACTGCACCACATGTGAACCGACCTTGTTTCGGGCAAGTTGGAATCAAATATATCACATTTGGTTATCAAATATCGCGAACGGCACCAACGCCGACCTGGGGGTAATATACGGAACGAGGAAGCCTCGTCGAAACAAACGAAATCAACAAAAAAAAAAGCAGCAACGCAAAAAAATCGCCCCATAATACCCTCATATCCCTCTCCATGACCCCGACGCCCTCGGCTTAGCGAAAATACATAAATATAATGGATACAAATTGTCAATCCGCCGCCCCTCCAGGTTGTCTGATTAAACGGGGGTGGAGAGGGGGCGGGTCACGCGGCGAACGGGATTAAGTCGGGCAGGGTTGGGACAGCAACCGATTGGAAATCGGGGGATCGTCTTGTCGGTGCTACCCCTCGATTCGTAGCATCGCGAATCTGGTGATTTTTAATCGGAAATTGAGGGTTACGTGGCCCATCGGCATATTTTTTATTCCGGGGTGGAGAAAGGGGAGGAGAACCTGACATCGAATCACCGCTAAGGTTAAAGATAAATGAACAGCTTAATTTTCATCCGTAATTCATAAAAACAACCTTCATAACTCCTGATCCACTAGAAAAAGGTTTTCAGTTTTACAATAAATTATGATATAAAAGCCTGCCTCGAAGCGTTAAATATTCTGCACAATATAGAAACGCGAACGACATGAATAAATTAAGTAAGTAACTGTTATAGTAAATGTATTCCCATCAAAAAATGTTGTCTACTAATATCTACTAATAATCAGTAACGTATTTCAGTTCTTCTATTGGAATATTTAGTGCGAAACAAAAAACTCAAAGAGATTTACCACTAAACACCAAATCACTTGTTTAACTTATCAGCGCGCGTTTCGTAGAAATTCATCAGGCTTCATCAGGAGACAGGTCAATCTCAGATTGAATTATCTCCTGATGATTTTTCCAACCAGGTTACAGACCGTCGCTCACCCAGCTCTGGATGCTCCCTCGTCAAATGTCTTTTTGACATGGGCATGACTGTCCCCATTGAGTCCTTCCTCCTTGTTCCCAAAAGAAAAAGTCTGCTTCATCACAATAACCCTCTGCCTGGGCTCCCTTCTGTGATTCCTATTTGTTGCGATTCCCCCATGATGAAAGCAGCATTGAAATGCAGCTCACGCCATTGGGTGGTTCCTAATAGTACTACTGTCTGAAACCGTTCGGATCCAAAGCCGGTTTTTATCCGATTTAGCCGATTCATATGGTCAGGATCCTGGTCAACTCTTCAGTTGTTTTCGATTGTAGAACTCGAAGCTCGATTCATGGCGGCTTAAGGCCAGAAACCAATCTGACGAGATGTTTGTTGGCGTTTGATGCCGGCTGAAGGATTGAGAATTTTACGTCGAGCACAGGAAAATGTTTTTTGAATATTTTTAATATTCTCACTCACCAGCTGTGTATTTTCATGTATATCTGGTACCTGAATATAGGGCCTGAGTTTGGGTCCGAACGGTTCGCAACAGTAGTACTGTTACGAACCACCGGATGGCGTGAGCTGCATTTCAATGCTGTTTTTATCCGATTTGGCCGATTAATATGATCAGGACCCTGGCCAATTCTTCAGTTGCTTTCGAACGTACAACTCGAAGCCCGACTGATGACGGTTTAATGCCGGAAACCGGTCTCGGGAGATGCTTGTTGGCGTTTGATAGCTCTGGTGGAGCACAGGAAAACTTTTGAATATTCTCACTAACCCACTGTGTAATTTTATATATATATATATATATATATATATATATATATATATATATATATATATATATATATATATATATATATATGGGGCTCCCTTCTCCTAGATCCATATTCCCGACCATCATCCAAAACATTCGGTCTGACAACATAATATACACTGAAGGCTTAAAGTTTGACGAAAATGTATGTTCAGCTCTCATATATAATAAATTTTCTTCTTCTATCAAACTGCAACGATATTACAGTATTTTAACAGCTGGATTTGTAATAACATAAGAAGCCGTTTATTACATTGTTAGCCATTCGTCTTTATAGATAGTTGATCTGCTCTCGAGTGGTTTGAATAATCTGGAGGGACGTTATCGGCATTAGGTCACAACTGAGATCCTTTCCCTCCTTGAGCAAGCAAGATCACATATCTCTTCTATAACCTTCTTATGGATACCTAGCCACAATGGTTTCATTACTTCCCATCTTTGCATTATATTTAGAAATTAATATAATTTATTTTTTAGATTCGTTTTGAAAACGGGAGGAGAATACTTCCCGATACGTTAACGTTCAAAGGTTTGTATTTCTAAAAGCATAAAAGTTTGTACATTTTTATATTTTTTATAATTTTGTCCATTAGGCAAATTTATTACAAAAAAGAATCACTAAGAAATTTGTCTCCGTTTGGTTTTTTGTTTTTTTACCTATTGATTCTTTATTTACATAAAAACGATATTGTTTGAGTATTAGATCGTGGCGCAAACCCAAAAAAAGAAAAAAATATCTGAACACGCCACAGTCATTCAGACATTACTTATTTACTAATGTACCAGTGATAAATCACTTTTAATAATTAGAAAGAGATTAGAACATGACACAACATTAAAAAACCGCACTAAACTAAACTTAAATACAATTTTGGAATTATTAACTCTGTGTTTAAAAACCACATATTTTCAATTAGAAAATGATTGTTATCAACAAAATTTCGGAACGGCAATGGGTTTTTCTCTCTCTCCTTTGATAAGTACTATCTTTATGAAGGAACTCGAAAATTAGATATTAAGTAAATCCCTTAAAAAGTCAATAATATGGCTTAGATATGTTGATGATATTTTTACTATATGGCAACATAGCATTGATGATCTAAATATTTTTTACAATATATATATTCTCGAGAACCTACAATTAAGTTTACTTTAGAGATGGAGAGAAATTACCATTCCTCGACACTTTAATAATAAAACGCATTAAAAATTACAGCTTACAGAAAACCTACAAACACAGATAGGTATCTCAATTTATTTTCCAATCACTCAAAATTAGTCAAAATAGGAGTAATTAAAAGTTTACATAGCAGAGCAAAACTTGTTCGTACCGACAGTGATAGTAATACACTTAAAAAAGAAACAAATTGCATTAAAGACATTTTAATAAATAACAATTACCCAAAAAATTTCATAGATAAATCTTTTAAAACGTTTGATACCAGACAAAACAGACAACTTGTTAATAACAATAATAATTATTGATTGATTTGTCCGTTACTTTGTGATAGTTAATTTTTTAAAAAGGAATAAAACAATTTTTTACTTTGTTATCTATCACTTTTATTTTTAAACAAAATATGTGTGACTATGGTTTCGTAAAACTTTACATTCTCAAACACTACTTTAAAACTACTTAAAAACAGTTATAAAGTAGTGTTTGAGAATGTTAAGTCGTTGTACGAAACTATAGTCACATAAATTTTGTTTAAAAATAAAAGTGAACAAAGTAAAAAATTGTTTTATTTCTTTTTAAAAAAATAATAATAACTGTCAAACAATTAACCTCACATTTCTTTACATCTGTGATATTTCTGACACGATTAAAAGAGTAGAAAATAAATACAACATAAGAACGACATTTAAAGCTGGGTCACCATCAATACAAATTTGCGTTATGCAGGCTATATGTGTTGTATGTGGTGTGCCTGCGCGGTAATATAGACGCTCTGGCATACAAATATTATCGCCGCACAGCACGCATACAAACCATCTGTTGTCCACCAGATAATTCAAACAAATTGTTCCAGTAAATTCAACACACACGCAAAATTTTATTGGTGTGGATCCAGCTAAAAACAAAAAAAAACTCTTAAGCTGGGTCCACAAAAATAAAATTTCATATGTGTGTCGAATTTACTACTGAATGTACTGTGCGGGGACAATATTTGTGAGTCAGAACGTCTACATTGCCGCTCAGGCTTACTACATACAACATATACAGCCCGCACAACGCAAATTTGTATTAATGTGAATTGTGTGTAGCTTTAGACCTATATTGACAAAAACCAAACCAAACAACACAGAACAAAATACCAAAAATGTTTGTGGCCCTGTGAATGTGGCAAATTTTATATAGACGAGACAATTAGACCGTTATATGTTAGAATTAAAAAACATGAAAATCTTCTTAGAGAGGGCGATTTTACCAAATCTAGAATTTGCCAACACGCATGGAAATCGGGACATAAAATCAATTGGAATAATTCAAAAACGGTATTAAAAGAATCTGTAAATAAATATAGAAGATTAAAAGAAACGGCGATAATTAATTTAAATAAAAATAACTGTATTGTTATGCCTTCCGTAGATTTAAATTCAATTTGGTTCCCGATTCTAAAGAATACAATTAAAAACGTTTAATTATTACAATACACAATAATCACACGGCAAACTCCACTTTAATTTTTTCGTAGTATGTCACTGTCAGTAAAAAATACTATTGTCAATGTAAATATCATTGACATATAAAAAATATATTTACTTACTATCTTTTAGAGCATTATATAGACATTAATATAAATTATTTTTAGATTCGTTTTTAAAACGAAAAGAGAAGACTTCCCGAAACGTTAAGGTTCAAAAGTTTGTATTTATTTAAGATTTTTTTGATTTTTTTTTCGTTAGGAAAATTTATTACAGAAAAAGAATCACCGAGAAATTAGTCTCCGTTTTGTTTCTTACCCAGTGATTCTTTTATTTACATAAGAACAGATATTTTTGATATTTTCGAGTTTTAGATCGTGGCGAAAACCCCTAATTTCTCTTCCAATATAATTAGATTCCCTGAAGATTTCTTGCATTGGGGGTATACAATACTAGGCCATTCTGATACTTCTACCGGCCGCAGTTTTTTTGTATCCAACATGTAATTTGCGAATTCTGCTGTAGCTTCCATGACGTCATCCCTAGTCAAGCTAAACAGTGTTCTGTATTTCATTTCCGAGTTTTGGCTGATGTTTCTACTTTTTAGTTCTTCCCAAACTTCTGTTTGTAAAGTTCATATGTAGACTTGGTAGTGATTTATTGGTAGGTAGAAAGGTATTTATCAACCTAATAAAACATCAGACGTCAATCCGAAAACATACACCGATAATTCCTCGATCCAAACTATTCTTCAAGCAAACACCGTACGATTACGTTTGCCTAAATCGCGGAAAAACTTGTGCCGCCCCGGGGGTAAAAGGGCGACCGGGCGGGCACGGAGTGGCGGCGACAAAACAAACGACGGCGACAGCAGTCGGGAAAACTTACGACGTAATCGAATAAGACGGGAACGCGCCGGGCCAAATTATTATTTTCCCGCCCGGGATTAAGTTCGTTTACTTTTCGAAATTAATATAAATCTAAATAACGCAAAATTTTAGTGTTAACACGGAACGACGCGGAAAATCTAATCGAATCTACTCGAAACCTGCAGAAACTGTAGCACAACTTCCAACTGAATTCTTCGCTGAGTATTGACATGAAATCCACGTCGAAAAGCTGAAAATATACATGCGATCATACATTATGATAAAGATGACCTACCAGATATGGCGGTTAGTAATGCTCAATTTGTTTAAGAGATGGCGCTGGAAACAAGTGTCGATTCACAGTCTAATCTCTTATGCCAATTTATTGCTACACAAAGCCATTGATGTTTAAACAATTTCGAGTTAGCGTCATATTTTTTTCGTTTGGTAAACATGTCGAGTTTCGAACCAAATATAGAGAAGTTGCGGCACGTACTGCTTTTCTTGTTCAATCAAAAGAACAACGCAACTGAAAGCCGTCGTATACTTGTGGAAACTTACCGTGACAATGTTCCAATGCAAAACACTTGTGGGCGTTGGTTTAGATGATTCAAAAGTGTGGTGATTTCGACTTGAAAGACGAACAACGCCCTGATCAACCGCAAAAAATTGAAGATGCCAAATTGCAAGCATTATTGGAAGAAGGCGATATGCAAACTCAACAACAAATAGTAGAGAGGTTAAATGTTGATTGCTAAAATATTTGCGATCATCTGCATGCCATAGGAAATATTCACAAGGCAGGAAAATGAGAACCACACCAGCTGAAAGCCATACAGATAGAAAAGCGAGAAACCGTTTGCTAAGTTTTGCTTTCTCGGCATGAAAGAGAGACTTTTTGGATCGGATCGTGAGTGGAGATGAAAAATGATATATTTTGAGAACCCAAATTACTAAAAATAGTGGGTTGAGCCAGGGCAACCAGCAGCATCGACCGCAAAACCGAATAGCTTTTGAAAGAAGGCAAAGTTGAAAATTTGGTGGAATCAGAAGGGTGCCTTGAAGCAAGAACTTCTAAAATCAGATGAAACAGTTAATAGCGCTCTGTACCGTCAACAAATAATCAATTTGAACCATGCACTGATCGAAAAGCGACTGGAATTGGTTACAAGACACGAAAAAGTGATTTAGAGCACGACAACGCCACATCACACACAGCGTCATCACAGTCACAGTCAGAGTCATCATTTCTGGGCTTTGGGTTGGGAACTCTTGCCCCACTCGCCGTACTCACCAGACTTGGTACCTTCCGAATACCACTTGCTTTCATCGATGTCTTGAACACTTTCCATGAAACACTTCAACAATTATGCAGATGTCGAAAAATGGCTTGATGATTGAACGAAAAATGGCTTGATTTCTGTGATTTTAAAAATAAATCTATTACGTCAATTACGTTCTCAATGATGTGTTAATCATAGCGCAAACATTTTTCACTGATTCATTGAAACACGCTGTAGTTTTAATAACGTCAAGATAGGTGCGCTTAAACAACGGCAAAAGATTATTGCGTGTGAAAATACAGTACGGCCCGTTACAATAAATTACCGTACGCCTTTTTAACGTACGCCCAAAAGCGAGACTCTTTTACAGGTTGAAGGTACTAAAGGTGCATAAAAACCTTACTCACCTACGTTAAAGCAGAAAAGCTGATTTTCAAATATGTTTTATAAAATATTGTCGAAAACCAACATTCATTATTGCCAGATACTTTCTGTGGGCCTTACACCAGACGATTTAAAGATCGTTTAAAAATTAGGTAAACTACATTATAGTAGCAAGCTTTAATTTTATATATGTTGTTTAGGGTACTATTTCAAGACCCTTTTTAAGCAGCCAGACCAATCCGAAGGGCTAAACACCCCCCAGATACGACAAAAGTTCTGCTGCGAGCGGGAGGGCATTATGCATGCGAGTGCAAGTGAGGGCTCTAGATAGCTTTATAAGCCAGTCTTATGAAATTTGGTTATATTGTTATTATTATTTATTGGTCTTGATGGATTTTTTAAATAATTATAATTATAATCATTCAGCGTTATTTTAATGCAATGGCTAATTATAAAATTTATAACAAAACAATCAATTTGTGAAAATAAAAGTTTAAAGAATATTATATTCGAAGTATATATCGTTTTTTAATATATAGTTCTGAATTTTCAATTTAGTGTTATTTGCATTAGGAACTTTTTTTTTGGCGCTTATGATAACTAGCATTGTCCATTACAACTGCCCTTTCCTTAGACACACTGGGCAAAAGGCTATTTATAAACCAATCTTCAAAAAGTTCTCCTGTGGTATCATCATGGTAATCCAAAGATGAATGTTAAATATTTTTGGAGAACAACCGTGAACAAATTGGAACCCATCTATCCTCGGAATCAGCATGTAAAATTGTAATTATTTTTCCCTTGTTTGCTGGGGCTTTGGTTTGACATTTTCTTGATGTATCTACCCATCCTTTTACTGATGTCTCATGTGTATCGATCGAACCATGTTTCATCAAGGTAGATAATGGGACGATTTTCTAATCTGCATTTTTATACAGAGCTTAAGTAGTCAAACCGCCATCGTTGTGATTCTATTAATATTTCTCTTTTATTAATGGTCTGACATGCCAAACCCCTAAGAAATAATATTCTCCGGAAGCTAGTTCTGCTACAAAGAATGTTGGTTTCATCGTTTCTTAGTCGCTGTTATAGAATTAAGTCTTTCGTCGACACATTTGCTTTTTTGCCGACCGCGGTGATCTGGTGGGTTAGTTGCCCGTCTGACAATCCAATGGTAGCTGGTTCGATTCCAGCGGTCGAACGGTTATTTTTTTTTAATTCTTCCACACACACACACACACACACACACACACACACCCACACGCACACGCACACGCACACACCTGCACACACCCACACACACCCACACACACACGCACACACACCCGCACACACGCACACACACGCACACACACGCACACACACGCGCACACACGCACACACACGCACGCACACATACGCACACACACGCACACACACGCACACATAAATGTCTGTGATTGTTTCTAGGCAAGAGTGTAAAATCCGACAACGAATTACACCTCAGTTCCGCCTGTTAAAGGCCGGGTAAGGCCGGATGCCTTCTGAGAAGTATTCAACGTTGGTCACTCGCCAGTCGGTAGGCTTCCTGATAGACTTATAGGTAAACATGGGTAAGAGTTGTCGGTGGCTAATGACCGTGGTTCGAAACCCACGTTAAGCTGTAGGTCCAGTCGCTAAATAGCATTGGATTCTGATGCGTCTCTAACCGTAAATCCTTTCCTTTCCTTTACATTTGCTTTTACCAGAATCACTACGTGATCACTAAATCACTTTTTTTTTGGCTTTAATTGGCTTCGACACAATATCTTTAACTGTAGACAACGGCGTTTTCGTTAATAAAGACGTTTCTGCTGCGGCTGCATTTACATTAAGCCCCCTATTCAATAAAGAAACATACACATTTTTAACAATTTGCTTAGTATCGGACGATAAATGTTTTCTTTTAAAATTAACACTACCGGAGGTACAATGATCATTATCTTGCCAAGAACATCACATTTTTAGCACATTTAGAATAATAAAAATACGATCGAAATTATAGAACTGCACTGTTTAAGAAAAAAATGCGAACTAAACTAAAATATTTCGAAACTACTCAACTAGATATAAAATTAATTTTATCTTTTTACTTGTAATTTTATTACGCCCAGCTCAGTTTACGTTTTTTGCAACTCTGCCGGGTTTCGTTACAACAAGGGTTGTTAACCGTTTATTGCAGCCATTTGGTCAACGATATATCTTGAACCACACTATACCTACTACCTGCAAAAGGGAAACCCGATAGGGTTGCCAGATCAAACGCCCCGTCACCAGTCTCATTACTTTATTTACACACTTCGTATATATTTGTATTCTTGTTCTATTATATACCGTTTTCCAATTAATTTAACACATATTTTAATAGTTATTAATTTCGAAATAGAAAACAATAAAGAAATCTGAAAAAAATTGGATTCGGAACAGTGAAAGATAAACAGACTACGAAAACAAACCCGTTTCCGGAAACGACTTCATCCTGACCTTCAACCGTTCGCCCTTTCCGTCCTTTCACGTTGTTTTTCTTCTCGTTCTCTCTTTGTCTCCGTCCCACAGGGCGCCAAAACGGAAGAAAAACTCCACCATTCAAGCGTTCCCGGCTCCTAATCTCGGATAATCAACAGTTGGCCTTTCGCCGATTTACCTTCTGGCAACAGCGAAGGCGGGAAAGCGTCGGGACGCTGCTGCCGCCACCGCCGCCGTCGTCGTTGGATCGCCCGAAAATATTCGCCTCTTAATTCGTGCCGGAAATGGGAGGCGAAATGTCAATTTGGGAGCGCTCCGTGATGTGGCTCGTAATTCGGTTAGTGTTCGAGGTTTTTCTCTCGGTTGAGAGGATGGTGTTTTTTTTGTCTTGTCTTTGCGACGACGTTGTTTTTAAATCAGATTTGTTTTTTATTTGTTTGACAAATCGGAGTTTTTTCTGCAGATTGTTTTCAAGAGTTTTCGCATATTATCTCAATACAAACGGGTTCAAATAATTTGCATCGCTTTTGGTAGTTATGTTAAAGAAATATCAAGAATAAGAATATTCTTTTTCGTCGGTAATTGAGAATGTTTAGGAGGGTCGTTTTGAAAGTTCTTGATGTGACATAGAGATAGCGTGACGTACGTATGACGTAATATGTATTCGACATATTCAAAGCTATGATAAAACTATATTTTTGCACAATGACAACTAATAACGAACTGGCTTTTGATGGCGTATGTTTACCCTCCACAGTGCCATAGACGTCATTAGTCTGTATCAATGGTCTCCAAACTTTCCAGCCTTAAAGCCAAACTGACTACTCCAGTAAGTTCCAAGGGCCAAAACCGTTTTAATTTTCCTGCCACTATCTATAATTTTTAAACTAGTCGCCGAGAACGCGCCCTAAACGATCATACGCGATAAATTCGCTAGTTCAATTATTATTGTGTATTATTATGATCGTGATATAACGAAATCTGGTAGTCAAAAACGGAAATAAGTAGTGGTAGTACCCTATATCGCTAGTAGTACTTTCGAAAGCGCAGTAACAATGAAACATTCGTGAATAACCTTGTTAGTTCGAGAAAGTTCTGGTGTATTCCACTCACTTCGAGATGGCAGTACTTGGAGTATAAAAAGACTAGCGGCGGACCGCGAGTCAGTCTGCCAAGGGAAGGCGAAGGAAGTCAAACTGTCTGTTGTGGAATAAAGTAGTGCGTAACCCCGTCTAAAAGATCTTTGAACCGACGAACGCCCATACGTAACAGTATTTCGATTTGACTTGTCTTTGTGTGTGATTTACTAGTATGGAAAAGAAGCGAAAAACAGACAGTGAATGCAGAACATTCAAAGATTAATGGAACTTTCAATATTTCGTGATTGAGTCCAGTAATAAGGCGCTATGTTTGATTTGCAATGAAACCATAGTCGTTCTCAAAGAATACAGCATTAAAGGTCATTATGAAACGAAATATAAAGTTACTCAAAATACTCAAAACTCTCAAAATAAATACTCAAAAAGAAAGTTACTCAAAATATACAGGAAGTTACAGGAAAATATACAGAAAATTTAACGTTTTGAAGCGCGGATTGAAATCGCAGCAATCTTTGTTTACGAAAGTCAATACTGAACAAGATGCTGCAACTTGTACCAACTTTCGATTGGCTCTTGAAATCGCAAAAAGATGGAAAATCATTCACAGATGGAGAAATGACCAAAGAATGCGTAATTGTAGTAGCCGAAGAAATGTGCCCCGAAAAGGTAAATTTATTTAAAACTGTCAATTTGTCAGCAAACACTGTGGCTCGGAGGGTACAAGACACCGCAGAAAAAATATCATCTCAACTCTCTGACAAAAATAGACATGTTGAGTGGTTTTCTCTGGCCTTGGATGAGTCAGATACTCAGGTGTTAATTTTTATTCGAGAAGTAGATAAAAGGTATGAAATATATGAAGAAGTTCTTGATATTGATAGTATTCACGGCATGACTACTGAGGAAGATAGTTTTAAGAGATTTGAAAATGCCAATGATTAGAAGAACCTTCGATGGAAAAACTTGAAATCCATTACAACTGATGGAGGCGAAAACAAATGTGGCAGAAATAAAGGAGTGGTTGTACTTGTGTTAAAGGCTGTAGAAAATAATGGTGGTTCAAAACCATTAGTCTTACAATCTATCATTCATCAGCAGTCCTTAAGAACCTTCGATGGAAAAACTTGAAATCCATTACAACTGATGGAGGCGAAAACAAATGTGGCAGAAATAAAGGAGTGGTTGTACTTGTGTTAAAGGCTGTAGAAAATAATGGTGGTTCAAAACCATTAGTCTTACAATCTATCATTCATCAGCAGTCCTTGTGCGGAAAATGTTTGGATATGTCTGAAGTGCTTAAACCAGTCATATCAGTTGTTAATATCATTAGATCCACTGGGCTGCATCACCGACAGTTCCGCTAGTTTATTGAAGAGATTGAAGAAAATGACTTACCATATCATACTGCCGTACGCTAGCTTTGTTACGGAAAAGTATTTCGGTGCTATTTTGAACTTCGAAAAGAGATCGAAATTTTTTTGATTGAAAAGCATCGCCCTCTTACCGAATTGCAAAATAGCGAATGGCTGTGGAAGTTAACATTCTATGTTGATTTGACAAAATATATGAACGAACTGAATTTGAGATTGCAAGTTGAGAACTAGCTTCTCCCTAATTTATATACTAATATGAAATCGTTCCGGCAGAAAATAATACTGTTTCAAACACAATTACGTAAATAAATGTTCCATACATTTTAAAACATGTGAAATATCCAGCCACACAACTAAGTTTTGAGTGCTTTGAAGATTAATTTTGATATTCGTTTCTAAGACTTTGATGTCATTGCGAATGAAATTCAGATTTTATAAAATCTTTTTGATACTGACATTGAAACCCTAGCCCCGGAACTTCAAATGGAAATTATTGATTTATAGTGCAGTGAAATAATTAAGAACAAATATAAAAACTCATCTTTGTTGGATTTTTATAAGTCTTCCACTGCTACAATTTGATAGTTTGCATAATATTGCCCGTGGGCTGTTTTCCGTTTTTGGTACTACTTACTTGTGTGAGAAAACATTCTCCAAAATGAATTTTACAGATAATGTTTACAGATCTAAGTTAATCGATGAGCATTTTAAATCTCTTTTAATAATTGGTACAAGTAAAATTGATCCACAACTACAAACTATTGTCAGTAGAAAATCCGAATTACATAAATCTTATTAGTATTTTTTGCAAGTGATCACCCCGCGGTTTCATTCGCGTTAATTTAGCTTTTCCGTTCCTGAGGGATTTTCAGGATAAAATCATATGTGTGATTCAGGATATATACATTCCAAACATCGATATACATACGTATACGATACTCTTTACCCCAAAATAACTAGCGCGGGTAAAACCGCGGGATATTCACTAGTTTATAATTTAGTTTGATTAATTTCAATTATTTATTAGTTATTATGCTTACGTTAAATTTTCTGAGTATTATACTTGTCATTAAGCTTTACCCAGCAAGTAAATAAAACTGAGTTAATAAACTCTGGATAAATAAACTCATTCTGTGTGTATTTATCCAACTTATCATAGTAACAATAACAAAAATAATCCATTAGCTATCGAGGGCCGGATTGATGACACTGGCGGGCCGTAGTTTGGACACCTTTGGTCTATACCAACAAATGTATTAGTAACACCATCTCTTAGCAAAATCGACATTATCAACAGAAACACCTATTAAAAGTAGACTATAATACAATTCCAAGTTTTAATAAAAATATCATGAAACAATGCAAGAAGTGTTGACGAAAAAATATTAGACCACTTTTTAAGTTAAAATAATTAACTTGCGCCATTAGTTTGTTTATATTATTTAGACAAACAAGCACTTGCTACTTTTACCTATAAAAACATTTATCATTTGAGATTAAAGCATTAGCTAATAGATTAACAATTAAATGGATTAAAATTATTTGATTACATGTTTTTTTTACCCAATTGATGGGGTCAGGATGTTGTGTTGTTAGACCACTTTCTTCTTTGAAATGAAGTGAATAAATATACGTATCTTTGTTAATATGATCAATCAGTTGGAATCGACCATCACCTCGTCCACATTTTTTAACTCACATATGACATTTAGTACACTTTAGACACATTTTTATGTGTTTTATGATCGTTGATTTAATAAGTTTTCGACGATACTCAAGAAAAGGCTTTGGAAAACTAATAAAGTAATATAAATGCCCGGAAAATGATTTACTAGACGTATGACTGCGACATATCTCATAACAACAAGGTTTTTTTGTTCCTTTTTTAACTGATAACATTATATATTTTTATTAAAATGCATACAAATGAAATATTTGTATTAATATTTTAGTTCAAGTATATAACAATTAAAACTGTATTATTGATAGTGAATTAATGGTTTTTGTTAATTACGTTGAAAACATATTATTCACAGCTTATACACGCATATATGTATATATATATATATATATATATATATATATATATATATATATATATATATATATATATATATATATATATATATATATATATATATATATATCCTAACATGTTCACATTAAACACAGAAATATATTTTGAAGTGCTTTACAGACAGGCTAGTGCCTCCCATGCTCTTAGGTAAGATTTTTCCGTCATTTCCCACAATTCGCAAGAGGTCCCTCCAACCACCAGACGACCCACCGCACCGGAAAATTTACCTTCCGGCGGAGACGAAGGGGTCCACACTGCCACCCCCTGTTTTACAGCGAATGGTAAGATGCATCTGCTAAACCTACAAATATCAATTTTGACGCGATGATTGAATCAACGACGATGCGTTACCCCAAACCTAAGGGGTCCCCTTCGTCGTTTCTCCATTGGGGCGCCCCAGGTTATAAAACAAGGCTGGAGAAAGTTGGGATTGATTGGGTGGTTGACGACGACATGGCCGAGACGAACAAGATGGTAGTTTTGGTTCTTTAAGATATATATTCCTCATAATAAGAATAGTGTAAAAATAATTTAAATAAAGTAAATTATCAGAAATAATATATATATATATATATATATATATATATATATATATATATATATATATATATATATATATATATATATATATATATATATATATATGTGAGGTTCGTAACTGTCTCGAACGATAGACAGACACGGTAAGCGATAGTAACCATATAAGATGCCAAATGAGATTTTGGCGGGGACTAACTCGACAACCGGATGTACTCCCGGAAAAAACCCAATATATGTTTTTCCATCCGTGAAACAGTACGCACAAACACACACACATTCGGGTCCAACATACTTAATAATATCATGAGTCCATCGTGTTTTCGGTCTTCTTCGTGGACGTTTGCGATCAAGTGGTATCCAGTTCTGGACCGCCCTAGTCCATATTTCGTCCATCGCCTCGCTACATGGCTTGCCCCCTTCCATTTCAATTCCTTTATTCTTCCAAAGATGTCACGATAAAGCAATATTTTGCAATTGTACTGTCCTTAACCATTTTAATGTGGGAAGTGACCACCGAATGATACGAGCAAAGATAAGGATAAACTGCCGAAAAGAGTGCGAAAGAATGATAAGATCAAAAAAGGGCAAACTGAAATTGCTTTGTCGAATCGCTTTGCTGTGTTACAAGATTCGGAGAAGATGGAAACTACAGACCACTATGAATAAATCGCCAACAATGTGCTTAAAACGGCGGCTTCACTATCACCAGAAGATAAATATTTCAAAGAGTCAAAAATTTCCAATGAGACCATTAATTTAATGAAAAAACACTGGACAATGAAGAATGCAGACAGTCCTTTTAGCAGGATCGAGTACGTTGAACTTTGCAAAACTATAAGAAAACGTATTCGAGAGGAAACGCGCCGATTCAACATGCAGCTTGTGCAAAAAACTCTGAAAGAAAACAGAGGAATTAACAGAGCTAAGCAGAAGCTAAGAAAGAAAAGGACACGAATGTTTTCCTTAATGCTTGAGGATGGTACAATATGAAGGAAATGGACGGAAATGTAAGGGGTTGTCCGAAGACTTTATTCAAAGTTATTTGAGCACCAGAATCAAGCAAGAACAGCAATGCCCACTGAAGAACAAGTGCCGGATATTCTGGTAGAGGAAGTGACAAAGGCTTTAGACTCGATCAAAAATGGTAAGGCTTCAGGTAAGGATAGTATAAATGTGGAGATGTTAAAAGCTGGTGGTCGGACTTTACATAAAACACTAGCAAAATTATACTCAAAATGTCTCAAACAACAAAAAGTACCCAGCTTATGGAAAAATGTAGAAGTGATTCTTTTACATAAGACAGGAAGATTTAAAGAACTACCGTTCAATAAGCCTTCTATCAGTTGTGTACAAAATTTTCACCAACATAATATCCAAAAGAATACTAAGAAAACTTAATGACACGCAACCAAGGGAGCAAGCAGGATTCAGAAGTGGATTCAGTACAATGGATCAACGAATACACTATACCACTGTGCTTGGCTTTTATCGATTATGAAAAGGCATTTGATTCAATCTCAAAGCGGGCCATAATGGATGCATTGCTTAATTAAGGTGTAGAGAAAGCTTATGTAAACCTACTAGGATCGATATATGATGAAGCTACAGCGACAGTCCACCATGACGATCTTGAGGTTGGAATAAATGTAGAGCGGGGCGTACGGCAAGGTGACGCAATATCGCCTCTTCATCTTAGATCATTGAATCATCTTCGATCCGCAGATGATATCGTTCTTCTTTCGCAAGACCCAGAGGAACTGCAAAGACACGTACAAGAGCTGCAAAGGGCTGGGGAACCATTTGGCTCAAAAATAAACCAGAAGAAGAGTCAGGTCATGTTCAATAAATTTGCCGAGGACAAAAGGATTTCTATTTTAGGAACGGATTTGGATGTTGTGGATCACTATATATATATCTTGGGCAGAAAGTTTCAATGGAATGGGATACCGCCCGGGAGGTGGAACGACGCATTAAATGTGGCTGGCAGGCTCAACATAGTGTTTAAGAGCAAACTACCACTTTGCCTGAAAAGAAAAGTCTTTGATCAGTGTCATAACCTGTCCGTTATGGCATACGGAAGTGAGACCTGGACACTCACATCACAGTCAGTTCAAAAACTTCGAGTAGCACAGAGGGGAATGGAAAGATGTATGCTTAGCATTACTATACATATATACATATATATATATATATATATATATATATATATATATATATATATATATATATATATATATGTATGTATATATGTATAGCATTACTATACATATATATATATATATATATATATATATATATATATATATATATATATATATATATATCCCCTTTGTGGATCAGACCTTGACGTGGTAAAGGGGTTTGAGTAGGGCAATGAAGCTTTGAGCTATGCCGTCTGGAGTCTATGCTCCTGGGAGGGTCACCCCTGGCGGACGGGTCAAGGCGGAGGCCTCAGACTAACATGATCCAAAATCTGCCAACCCGCACTGGACCAGCGTGGCAGATTACGGTCCATACCTTCAACATGGTATTTCAATATGTTGAAATATGACAGTACAACCTCAAACACGGCCCTCATTCCCCGGAGGCCAAGGGGCAACTACCTACGGCAGCAGGAAGACCTGCCCCAAGGCAGAGGGTGCTAAGAATCACCGGGTTAGATCAGGCTGCCATTGGACTTTTGACATCGCAACGTTAAATATACGGACTATGAAAACGGAGGCCCGATTGCAAGAGCTGTTAATCGAACGTGACAACATACATTGGGATATTATTGGGCTCTGTGAAACACGAAGAAAGGGTGAAGAGTTAATCAAACTGGAACTAACTGGACACGTACTCTACACTCGAGGTACGGAAAATGGCCGATGTGGCGGAATTGGATTCCTCGTCAATCGAAAGCTGAAGAACAGTGTGGTAAAATTTGAAAGTACATCCGACCGATTAGCCCAATGCGTCATTCAGTTGAATAAAAAGTTTAGGCTTCAAATCGTCCAAGCTTATGCACCAACTATAAGCCATAGGGATGAGGAAATTGAGGAATTTTATAATGATGTGGCCCAGCTTTTATACAAGGAGAAATGTAGGTACAAAATCCTGATGGGTCATTTTAATGCCAGAATTGGAACAACAAGAACAGACGAAAATGCAACTGGCCCATATGGAACTGGTGAGCGAGACAATAGAAGTGACAGATTAGTTGATTTTGCTGAAGGACAAGAACTATATATTATGAATTCATTCTATAAAAAAAATATCAGCAGAAAATGGACATGGAAAAGTCCATCAGGGCTCACAAGCGAAATTGACTACATCATGACCAACGATAAAACAATTTTTACCAATTGTACTGTCCTTAACAATTTTAATGTTGGAAGTGACCACCGAATGGTACGAGCAAGGGTTCGGATTGACTGTCGAAAAGAGCGCGAAAGAATGGTAAGATCAAGGCAGGGCAAGGTGGATTCTGGAAGACTGCTGGAGAGGGGATGCGATTTTGAGATTGCTTTGTCAAACCGGTTTGCTGCGTTACAAGATCCAGAGGAGGTGGAAATATCAGTTCAATATGAAGAAATCGCCAACAATGTACTTCAAACGGCGGCTTCAATAGCACCAGAAGAAAAATGTCTCAAACAAACAAAAATCTCCAGTGAGACAATTGATTTAATGAAGAAACGGCGAGCAATGAGAAATGCAGGTAGTCCTTTTGGAAGGGTCGAGTACACTGAGCTCTGCAAAACTATAAGAAAACGTATCAGAGAGGACACGCGCCGATTCAATATGCAGCTAGTGCAAAAAACCCTGGAAGAAAACAAAGGAATTAACAAAGCTAAACAGAAGCTGAGAAACAAAAGAAAGCAAATATATGCTTTAAAGCGTGAGGACGGCGCAGTGTGCAGGGCACGTACCCAAATGTTAGAGATTGTCAGAAGGTTTTATTCCCAGTTATATGAAGATCAAAGCCAGTCAAGGACAGCAATACCCACGGAAGAACAATATATAATGCCAGATATCCTAGTGGAGGAAGTAACAAATGCTATAGAATTGATGAAGAACGGCAAGGCTCCAGGAAAGGATTGTGTAACTGTCGAAATGCTAAAAGCTGGTGGTCGGACGTTTCATAAAACACTGGCAAAATTATACTCAAAATGCCTCAAAGAACAAAAAGTACCTGACTTATAGAAAAATGCAGAAGTGATCCTTTTACACAAAAAAGGAGCACAGGAAGATTTAAAGAACTACCGTCCAATAAGCCTCCTATCAGTGATGTACAAAGTTTTCACTAAAATAATTTCTAAAAGAATATTAAAAAAACTGAATGACGCACAACCAAGAGAACAAGCAGGATTCAGAAGTGGATTCAGTACAATGGATCACATCCAGGTTGTACAGCAGCTCATAGAAAGGCACAATGAATACACCATGCCACTGTGCTTGGCTTTTATCGACTATGAAAAAGCATTTGATTCCATCTCAAAGCATGCGATAATGGATGCACTGCTTAGCCAAGGTGTAGAGAGAGCCTATGTAAACCTATTAGAATCGATATATGATGGAGCTACAGCCACAATTCACCTTGATGATCTTGAAGTGGGAATTAATATAGAACGAGGTATACGGCAGGGTGACGCAATATCGCCTATTCTTTTCTCGGCTGGCCCTGAAGAAGTATTCCTTAAACTGGATTGGGAGCAGGATGGTGTAAAGATCAATGGTGCAAACTTAAACCATCTTAGATTTGCAGATGATATTATTCTCATTTCACAAGACCCAGAGGAGCTGCAAAGACGCATACAAGAACTGCAAAGGGCTGGCGAACCATTTGGTTTGAAAATAAACCTGAAAAAGAGTCAGGTTATGTTCAATAACTTCGCTAAGGACAGAAGAATTTCAGTTTTAGGAAGGGATTTAGAGATTGTGAACAGCTTTATATATCTTGGGCAGAGGATTTCAATGGAGGGGAATACCGCCCGGGAGGTGGAACGGCGTGTTAAATGTGGCTGGCAGGCATTTGGTAGGCTCAATATAGTGTTTAAGAGCAGACTCCCACTTTGCCTGAAAAGAAAAGTATTCGATCAGTGCGTTCTACCCGTTATGACATACGGAAGTGAAACCTGGACACTCACATCTCAATCAATTCAAAAACTTCGGGTAGCACAGAGGGGAATGGAAAGATGTATGCTTGGCATTACAAGACGAGACAGAAAGTCCTGCGCATAGATCAGGGAACAAACAAAAGTCTGTGACATCATTGGAAGAGTAAAACAATTGAAATGGAGATGGGCAGGCCATATAGCGAGGCGATGGGACGACAGATGGACCAAGGCAATCCTGGAGTGGATACCGCTTGATCGCAAACGTCCGCGAAGAAGACCGAAAGCACGATGGATTGATGACATCGTTAAGTATATTGGACCCGAGTGGCAGAGGAAAGCCCAGGACCGTGAAGGTTGGAAGCATGCTGAAGAGGCCTTCATCCTACAGTGGATCGATACGGGCTGATGATGATGATGATGATGATGATGATGATGATGATGATATATATATATATATATATATATATATATATATATATATATATATATATATATATATATATATATATATATATATATATATATATATATATATATTATCAACCCGTATCAATCCACTGCAGGATGAAGGCCTCTTCAGCATGCTTCCAACACTCACGGTCCTGAGCTTTCCTCTGCCATTCGGGTCCAACATACTTAATAAGATCATCAGTCCATCGTGTTTTCTGTCTTCTCCGTAGACGTTCGCGATCAAGCGGTATCCAGTCCAGGACCGCCCTGCTCCATCTTTCGTCCAATTGCCTCGATACATGGCCTGCCCACTTCCATTTCAATTGCTTTATTCTGCCAATGATATCACTTTCATTTGTTCTTTGATCCATGTGCAGGTCTCTCTATCCTGTCAACTTTCAACACCGAAAACGATGATGCTCCATTTCTGCCAGCTCATGCAGCCAATTCTGAATCATCTCCTTCATCAGCAGCGGCTGTCAATGAATAAGATATATGGCAAACTCAGCATGAAAAGATAATAGAATTAGACCTTTACATTGCGGCTCCGTTATCGAGTCTTAAAACAGATTCTCTCGCTGCATGGAAGAACTACGTAGAAGCTTTTCCTAAGCTATCAGAGTTGGTTTTCCCGGTGATGACCTCTCCGCGCCAGGAGAAAGGCTGTTTTCCAAAGCAGGGGATATTATTAGGAAAAGTCGAAACCGTATTTTAGGGAAGAAATTACCAAAATTATTAGTTTTAAACCTTCTTACGGGAGATTTATGGCAATCATTCTTTTTAGTTATTTTATTGTTTAATTTTGAAAACAGAATTTTGTTTCGTCAAATTTTACTTTTAATTTTGAGAATAGGAGTTTGTTTTTTTATTTATTTCGTTTTCGTTTATTTTTATTTTAATTAAGTATTAATATAATTTATATGACGTCTATTCCTTGAAACTAACGTTTATAAAACATGACGGCTGATGCTGATGGGGGTTATTTCCTAGTAACCTGTGAGTACTTTGTCCTCACCTAAAAAAGTTATCATAGATAGATACCCAACCCAATTATAGATACTACTTATGTACACTTTGGTTGGTTTTATTATTATATAGAAAAGTATCCATTTTTTCTGAAAAAAATTAATTTATAAGTAGCGAAGAAAAATCGATTATTAATTAATCGATTTTTTCATTCAATATCACATCCCTAATATGAGATTTTTGGAACGCCAAACATCACCAAAATTAGCCACAAGCCTGGAAAACATCTGTTTCATATAGAAATCACCCTTTAGCAAGCATAAAATTATTTAATGTACATTTGTTAGTGGTTACTGCATTTGCAACAGCAAAGCACTGTTTTATCGAAATAAGTCTAAATATCAACATTAGCCACGCTAAAAAGCAATAAATAAAAAAAACTCTGTCGCTGCAGAACTTCCTGTCAAGAAGACACTTCAAAACATGCATATATACAGAAAAACCATATAACATTAGCAAACCCACTTACCTCTTTAGCTTCAGAAAATAACCGCTCGTCAAACGATTCGCCTGGAAATGACAGAAAGGATAATTAGTTCGAGATGTTCGATGCGAAATTGCCTACTTTTACACGTTATTCGTCCTCATTCATGGGTTACGCGAAAAGAGTCGTTACGAAAAAGAAAAGGAAGGGAATGGAAAAAGAGTCTACGTTATCGGGCATTCAATTCTGTTTATTCGTCAAGTTCCATGTTATAATTCAATGTTTAATTCAATATTGGGGATTATTTAGCCTATTTTGCGATACACTAACAGTTAAATGCCTTCTGCAAATATAATGTTTTAATGAAAACCATATCAAATTTTATTCGAAATAAAGTATCATTATAATTTGATGACGGTATGGCAATACCTGATGCGTCTTCATTACAAGTTTTGACCTCTCTAGATCCACTTGGTGGTCCGTAGCAATTATTTTTCTAAATTAGATCTTTCTAGTGCGTTCTGAAAATGACCGACAACAATTTCGAGTGCGCTGTCAAGTTTTATTTCAAACTTAAGCCCAGTGCGACGAAAACTTTACATTGTCAAGGGGTCCAAGTTTTCAAGTGGTTTAAGGCATTCTCAGGACGTTGAGACTCGAGTGAAGATAAACCGCGTAGCAGAAGGCCTTCAAATGCAAGAAGTGATGAAAATGTCCACAGAATCTGGGATCTTGTCCGTTCTATCATCAATTAATTGGGGAAAAGTTGAATTTGACTCACACAAGCTTTCATCTGATTTTAACCAAAACCATTAGCAGGATCAAAATGACAGCTGAAGCGAAACATGTCTTGACTTTTTGGGGCGGACTGAAAATGACCCTCATTTTCTAGAACTAGTCATTACTGGTGATGAATCTTGGATTTTTGAATACGGCCCAGAAATAAAGTACCAGTGCGAAGAATGGCGCACTCCAAACTCTTCCTTTAACGCTTCGTCTACTACAATCGAGCATAAAAATGAACTCAGCACACATCCTTGTTTTACTCCGATAGTTGTCATAAATCCAATCGATTCCTCAGTGTTTGTACTCACGAAGTTTTTCTTGTTCCTGTACAATAGCCTTTATTACTTCTACTGTTCTTCTATCTGTTTCTCGTTTGCCTAGCGTTTTCCATATGTCATCTCTCTTAATTCGATCAAAAGCTTTTTCAAGATATGAAACAGATATGTATATCTGTGTTATTTTTTATTAGTTTTTCGCTTGTTTGTCTTATCATGAACAGTAGATATTTCGTGCTCCTTCCCTTCCATAATCCAAATTGTGTTTTCTCCATTATCATCTCGCTTTTGCTATATCCTTTTCTCCAATATTCTGGTCATAACCTATCCTGGTATGCTGGCCAACCAGCTGGTTATTCCCCTATTATTATTGCAATCTCTCTTGTCACCCCTTTTATGTATTGGCAATATGATTCCTTAGTTCCATTCCTTTGGGGCTTTTACCTTTCTCATAATGTCATTCAAAAATCCTGTCCGGCTTCTTACTCCTTTCTCTCCCATATATTTTATCATTTCTGGTGGTATACTGTCTTTGCGGTGCCTTTCCCACCTTTAATTTCTCTATGGCTTCATATACCTACGTATTCGCTACGTATACAAGAAGATGTTGTATCATATCTATTTTTTTCAATATCGTCTATATGATTTTCTTGATACTCTGGTATAATTGTTTCCGTCTCAGTCAGTTCTCTAAAATATTCTCTCTATCTTTCCATTATTTCATCTTCCTCCGTAATTATATTTCCGTTCTTGTCTTTTATATTCATCATACTGTGCTCATTTTTCTGTCTTAGCTGCTTTAGACTTCCATAGAATGAGTTTTGGTTTTCTCTATAGTTTTTAGTCATCTTTTCGCCAAATATTATCCATGATTGCAGCTTCACTTTGTTGTCTTCTATCTTTACTTCTTTCGTTTTCGTTCGGCCCGTAGGAAAAAATATTTCCAATTATCTTTTCCATCTTTCCTTTTTGTCCTTAGTCTTCCTCTGTAATTCCTTTGTCCACCATTCGGTTTTCCTCATATTTTTATTTACAATTTTTGTCGTTGCACAGCTTTCTTTTGCACCCTCCTGTAGTAAATCCTTGAAAAACTCCCATTTTTCTTCCACTCCTCTCCCTCCTTGCTCTGAAAATTTCCTATAGCTTTTTATTTTCTCCTTTAATCTCTTTCTTCTTTTATCTGCTTTTTCTTCTTTCTTCTTTTCCATGTCGATCTTCATCAAATAATGATCGCTTCCGATCTCTGCTCGTCTTGCCAGTTTCAGATCCCATTTCTTTTCATTCACTTCTCCATTTCACAACCGACAAAAAAGCCAGAATGAGCAAATCAAAGTTCAAAAGTATGCTCATTGGATTTTTTGATAGCCAGGAAATAGTCTATAAGGAATTTGTGCCTCAATGCAAACCGATAAACCAGTATTTTTTAGGATGTTCTTGAAAGAAGGTTCTTAAGAGGTTCTTGAAAGACAGTGAAAAAGGGTTATTCGTATTGAGATCGGACATCTGGGTGCTCCATCACGACAATACGCCTTGCCATATAGCGATTTGAATTAACGAATTTTTGCCACGTAAAAACATCGCTGTTCCTCCGCAGCCTCTTTATTCACCACACTTATTCATGTTCCCAGGATTGAAAATTTACCTCGCAGGGCAACATTTTGAAAAAACATAAAGCTAACTAAAGGCGATTGTAGGATCTGAGTTTCAGCGCTGCTATGAAGAGTAAATAACCCGTCTTTAACGCTGGGTGATTTTCCTAGACAACTATTTACATTGAAGGAGGCAGTATAAAAATGTACTTTCAACTGTCTAAAGAAATTCTAAAAAAACGCAGTCTCATTACTGTATCTAAAGGGTCATTCAAATTGAGCAGTTTTTTTTAATTCTTAAATAATAAAACACAGAATTTGCATTGACTTTAAAAACCTCTTTATTGACAAATGAAGCACAGTGTATGCCATTTAAACATGAAAGACAATATCTGCCAAATAACCGCCTCTTGCAGCTCCACAAACGTCCACTCTTTTGTACAAATTTTGGATGACATTTTGGTACAGCCCTGGTTCTATCTCACCAATGACTTGAATAATTCGATTGTGGATTGTTCTTGTAGATCTGGCTTTTCACGTAACCCCAAAGAAAATAGTCCAACGATATAAAATCACTTTCAATTCAGAACATAATATTCAATTCAGAACATAAAAATCCAGTTATCATCTCACGATATCGAATACCATTGACAGTTACAGCTTCAACAACGGCATTCTGAAAGAAATACGGCCCGATTCCACCTTCTAACTGTAATGCACACCAAACAGTGACTCGTTTAGGAAGTAAAGGTTTCTCATGAATCAATCGTCTAATTTCCTCACCCCAAATGCGGCAATTTTATTTATTGGTATATTCAACACTTTAAACATATGCTTTATCTGAAAAGATGATTCTTTGAGAAAAATGTTTATTCTTTGATCCAATTGACAAGTGCACGACGTTCTGAGTGATCCAGTGGCTTTAGTTACTGTGTTATTTGATCCTTAAATGCCTCCAGAGCTAAATCATTTCGCAAAATACGCCATGTTGTGGATTCCCTGAGTCCACATTGTTATGAACGTCGACTAATGGAAATTTCTGCGTCTACAACAACACTTTCACGTACCAAATCAATATGCTCTTGTGAATGACCACTACGACTATATGTTGCTCTTCTTTTATCTTCCACCGAAGTAGTTCCTTGAAATTTTTAAACAATTCGATTGATAGTGCTTTCAGATGGACGATTGTATAAACCTTAAATATCACGTAATTTTCTAAAAACATTTTCATAAAAAAATTCAACAATTTCAATGCGTTGGTGTATTGTGTACGGCTCCATTTTTATAAATGTCACACATTACAACTTCCGAAATGAGACTAAACCCATGCAAGGTTTGCGAATAACTCGACATTATTAACTGAAACACCCATTATTATGATTAATTTTCAAACTAACAAAAAATATGTGAAATGTTTCACGCACCCATGATGGAAACATAACTTGAAAGGAACCGGGACCATCTACTGTAATCAGGAAACTCAGAGGTGGATATGCAAAGTTAGTTGTTGCAATTAGTACTTCAATAAATGACTCTCCGGGAAAAGTCGCCGTACTCTTTTTCCAGAAGCAACAGTGTAAAATCCACGTTTTTTGCGAGGCATTCAACATTAGCCACTCGCCAGTCGGTGTACAAATTGAGGCTTTCACCGTCAGGTAATTCAAAGTCTACCTTAAGCAGTAGGTGCAGCTGCTATGTAACCCTAAACTATATCTCAAAGAAAAAAAAACACCAAACCAACTTCGTGAAACCTGCCGATTGACGCTACCCTTCAGAAACCACCAAAAATAGAGCAAATTGACCCGAACAAAAACCCTGAACCCAATCGAAACTCAACAACATTTAACAAAGAACGAAACGTAAGGGTGTTCAGTCATTTAAAAATTTTAAATTGAAAATATTGACTCCCCGTCCGGGACAAATGCTCTTGCGGTTTGATGGTTTTCCGCTAAAATAACTTCGAAATATCATAACGTAATAAAAAAGCATGAAGCCATGTGAGTTCGTTAAAGACGAGTCTTACGAGAGCAATATGAAAAAATATCGATGATAGATACGGGTAGGTGCCCTTGGCAACAATTCGCTTCGTTGCAGGTGATATATTTTTTCTGGGTTGTCCGTAAAGTTCGTAGGGATTTTCCATTAGTTGTTCTTGTAAAACTTGTAAACGAAAATCTGTGCTGGATTAGTAATGTTTATTTACAGACTATTAATTAATGTGATATTTACCATGTTTACGTTCAAATTCGCATCTTTTGGATAGGATTGTAACGTAAAATGGATATATTTCCATTTTACCGAATCGCTTCGGAAAGAAGGCAATGCTGTGTATTTGGTGGGATCAGAAGGGTATCGTGTACCATAAGCTTCTGAAACTAGGTGCAACAGTTAATACCGTTCGCAACAGTCAACAAATGATCCATTTAATCCATGCATTGATCGAAAAGCGACCAGAATGGGCTACCAGACGCGGAAAAGTCACTTTGCAGCACGACAACGCTCCATCACACATAGCGAAAGCGGTGAGAGACACCATTTCTGCACTTGGCTGGGAACTCTTGGTCGAAAAATGGCTTGATGATTGAACCACCTCAAAAAAGGTACGGTTTTTATGGGGGGGCATCCCTAAATTACCAGAGAATTGATACAATGTACGGCTAACGATGGCGCATAGTTTGAATAAACCAATTTTTACCTTTCTTCTAAATTAAACGTGTTTATTCTTAAGAAAAAATATAAATTATTACACTGGTATTGTTTCTGGTTACCAAAGCAAACAAATGATAAATAATTATTATTTTAGAATGCATACATAAATCCTATGGTTTATGGGATTTGACATTTAACTTTGTATCAATTTTCTAATTTTTGGTAAAAAGTGCAAAAAGTTTATCGACATTTTTAAGCCACACCCTTGAAAACAAAGTGAATTCATCCTTGGTCTGAATTCATTTTGGTGGTGTTTAGCACAAAAGATTTCAAAATAAGAATTAATGTACAGGACTGTCATCGGCGGCATTGTCGAGCGAATGTTTTCAGGATAGTTGATATCTCGCTCCGGGATGCCATCTCTGTAGCCATGAAACCGTGGTCTGTGGCACATCGCATGTTTATTTACAGCACTTTTATTGAAACTGGAATCATTTTAACGTTGGCATAGTCGCGTTCCACAACACGTTCCCATTATGAAGTGGGTGAACAAATTTCAAACCACAGAATCGTTGAGACCTGGGACTGCACGGGGAGAAGATCGAACAGTACGAACACCGGAAAACATTGAAAGGGTATGATAAGCGGTGGAAACGAGCCCTCTTCGTTCAGCGGTACGTCACGCTCGCGCTCTTAGAATATCAGACAGGACAGTTCACATAATCTTACACTTGGACCTTCATTTTCATCAGTATAAAATTATGGTTGTTAACAAAATGACTTTGTGAAACAGTGTAGGTTCGCAGAACGTGTGTTGGAATTGCTGGACGGCAACATCGTTTTGTTCATGAGTGACGAGGCCCATTTTCATTTATCGGGGATGGTAAACAAACAGAACTTTCGACAATGGGCACCCGAAAACCCTCGAGAACTACATGATTATCCTCTGAACTCCGAGAGAGTAACTGTTTGGTGTGCCGTATCTCAAATTTGCATTATTAGACAGTATTTTTTTCGTGAAAACGGACGAACAGTGTCTGTTAACACAGATCACTATCTCGCCATGTTGCGTGATTATTTTCTGCCAGAACTAAGAAGACGACGCATTAAACCCAATATACTTTGATTCCAACAAGATGGGGAGACTTACCATACGTCAAGACTAACAACGGCCTTTTTAAGGGAACATTTCCCTAGGCGCCTTATTTAGTTGCATAAGAATGTAGAATCGCCACCTCGGTCACCAGACTTTTCAGTTTGTGACTACTTTTTATGGAGGTACTTAAAATCCAGAGCTTACATAAACAAACCGCGAACTCTTGCAGCCTGCTGCTTTCCGAAAGCATAACACGCGAAATTGAAAGGATTCCTCGTGCCATGCTCGAAAGGAGTATGGACGATTTTGCTACCCGTCTACAAGAATGGAAGTGGAGTTTTATGTAGTTACATAAAAAAATTAACCTGCAAACCATGGTACTGATTATTTCTGGCAAGCACTGAAGCTGATAAAGTTGGATAAATGATATAATGGATAAAAATTGATGACGCATGAGTAATCTTTGGAAGGTTTAACTGTATGTATAATCATATGATTAAAAATCATATGATTAAAAACATAATCATTTTTTGAGAAGTTGATTCTTTTGTTTGCAATTATAACAAGAGTTCAACAGTCACTACAAATATACACATACTACTACAAACATGTATATCATTTGTAGTTTCTGGGTAAGGGTCGTTTTTCCGACAACTTCGTTATTTTCGTTTTTATCCGATATTTATTTACATGAATAGAGTAAAAAGTTAACAGTTGGTTTGTTTGTTTCCCGTCTTCGAAACAGTTTCTGACTAAGTATCTGACTTATTGGAAAACATTATAATATACAAAATGTAATTCAATAAAAATTTAGTTTTTTAGGATGATGCATTTTTCTGTTACAAGGTATATTTATTAATATACTGCTGTTTCATCTTTTTACCACCGAACTGGTGAAACAGTATAAACTCGATTAGTAATGGAGGTACGTCAAGAGTCAGCTTCAATTTTACCACATGCCAATTTAATTTATTTATTATTTATAAGGAAAATTGCATGCAAATATTGTTAATATTGGGGTTTTACGCTTGGTTTGTTGCCGGGGCGTCCGTTGATGCGTGTTCCTGCGACTGAAGAAAGCCAGGGGGCGGTATGAACCATCCATGATAGTGGGGAAACGGTTTAAAATTTTAATCGTAGTAGTAGGTTCGTGACTTAATGCATTTCGGTAGTTTTCAATAATTTCTCAGTTTATCGGAGATTTTAGGTTGTTCGGAAAGTTCATAGATATTTGCATTAGGTGCTCTTTTAACGCTTCCAAACCAAAATCAACTAATAAACTAAATCAACTAAATTAATTAATAAAGCTGACTTTTTTCATAAAAAATTTAATTTGCGAAAAAAGCTAAACAGGAAATCTTGAAAATAAAATCAAATTTGTGTTTGGCCGCCAACATAATTTCTGATGTTTATTTATGAAAAAGAAACACAAGCATAATTTTCGAGGTAATCTTCCTTATTTTCTACACACTTTCGCCACCTTTTACCTGATGTGGTGGTTAATAGCTCCTCCACATTTTTCCCATTTCTTTGGCAATTTGTGAATGCCCTCTCAGAAAAACCGTACATCTTTTGAGGTGGCCCAGTCATCATGCCGGGCTTCGACATCTCCGTAATTGCTGAAGTGTTTCATGGCGTTGTCGTGCTGCAAAATCACTTTGCCGTGTCTTGTAGCCCATTCTGGTCGCTTTTCAATCAATGCATGGTTCAAGTTGATAATTTGTTGACGGTAGCGAACAAATTATTATTAACTGTGTCACCTAATTTCAGAAGCTCATAGTACACGACACCCTTCTGATCCCACTTGTTCTAAAGCGATTCGGTTTTGCGGTCGATGTTAATGGTTGTCCTGGGTCAACCCCGGTTCTCAAAATGGGATGGTTTTAGGTTATCAAAATGCAGACATAGACAAAGCATATGTGAACCTATTAGCATTGCTATATGATGCAGCTACAGTGACAATTCACCTTGGTGATCTTGAAGTGGGAATTAATGTAGAGAGAGGTACGGCAGGGTGGCGCAATATCGCCTATTCTTTTCTCCGCTTGCCTTGAAGAAGTATTCCGTAATGTGAATTGGGAACAGGACGATGTAAAGATTAATGGTGCAAACTTAAACCACTTTAAATTTGCAGATGATATCGTTCTCCTTTCACAAGACCCAGAGGAGCTGCAACGACGCACACAAGAGCTGCCAAGGGCTGGCGTACCATTGGTTTAAAAATAAACCTGAAAAAGATCCGGTTTTGGTCAATAAATTCGATATGGACAGAAAAATTTCAGTGTTAGGAAAGGATTGGGCCATTTTATATATCTGGGGTAGAAGAGTTTAATGGAGGGGATACCGCCCGGGAGGTGGAACGAGGTGCTAAATGTAGCTGACAGGAATTTGGCAGGCTCAACATAGTATTTAAGAGCAAACTCTTACTTTGCCTGAAAAGAAAAGTCTTCGATCAATGCGTCCTGAAACTTCGGGTAGCACAGAGGGGAATAGAAAGATGTATGCTTGATATTACAAGACGAGACAGAAAGCACTGCACATGGATCAGGATACAAACGAAACTGTGTGACATCATTGGAAGAGTAAAGCAATTAGAAATGGAGATGGGCAGGCCATATATTGAGGCTATGGGACGACAGATGTACTAAGGCAATCCTGGAGTGGATACCGCTTAATCGCCAACGTCCATGAAGAAGGCCGAAAGCACAATGGAGTGATGACATGGTTAAGTATATAGGACCCGTGTGTCAGAGGATAGCCCAGGACCGTGAAAGTTGGAAGCATGGTGAAGAAGCCTTCATCCTGCAGTGGATCGATACGGGGTGCTGATGATGATAATAATGGCAAAATAGACTTAATATTTGCACAAACCATTTGCGTTTCCCTTTTTTTCAAAAAAATCCGTACGAACCTTACGGACAACCCGATGCATACAATCGAACGAACAAATTTACCAACCTAATCATTCGAATTTGCTTTCGCTTAGCAATCTTTTCCAGTTTACACAGGTGTATGGTATGAGTAGTGGACTGTCGATTTATTACGTAGCTACACAAAAAAAAGCTTCGAGATAAGGGGTGATTTTGTATGGTGGTGGGGGGTGTCGGTGAAAAAAAAGCGCCTGATGGCCCCAATCTAACCGGTCCAATAACGAACGGCCCCGTTCGAAGGCAGTTTAATTGAGTCATATAACATTTATATGAAACAAATTCTCGTGAGGGCGCCGATTGTAACAACAACATCGGGGAAAAAATGCGACCCAGTAATTCCGTTTGGTACATATGAGACCGACATAAAACCGGGTTGTAAATTATTGATCTGGACTTCCCCTTTTATTTACTTTTGCTACCCCAATTTATTATGGTCGATGGAAAACAATACACCCGCTCTCACACTCATACTGCTCTAAAGATTATTCCCTACGATTTTTATATATGTTTATATTTCGGCCGAGAACTGCTGTTCAAGATTTTGGTTATTTTTTTACAGTCTTCAGGAGAATATTGAAAAAATGAACAGATCATTATTTCCAAAGCTGAAATGTGAGCTTACTTGCATCACGACAATGTATCAACGCACATCGCAATAATTATTCGTCAATTTTTCGCCAAAAATCAAACAAATACCGGTTAAAAAGCATAATAACCACCAGATATGACACTGTATGACTTTTTCCTGTTCCCTGTTTCTGTTATAGAAATCACTTTGCGAACACCGTGAGTCCAGAGGCTATAATGAAATACAGGGCGGTCCACAGAGTTTATCATAATTTTTTTAAAATGAAAGAAAAAAATAAGTAGATCAATTGGAACACTTTTTTCTTAAAATTAAAAAAAAAAACTCTTGGAAATTCATGTTCTCAAGAATACATTGTCTGAATGTGCTCATTTTCCGCCCTGGCACTCTTGAAGCGACCTCTAAAATTCGCGATAACGCGGCGGCAAGTGTCTGTAATAATGGCTTTGATTTCTTGCCGAATATTCTTCTTTATATCATCCAGAGTGGCAAGGCGATTGTGGTACACTTGCCTTTTAAGATTACCCCATAAAAAATCACTCGGAGTCAGGTCCGAACTTCGAGGGGCCTCTGAATGCCTCCCCGAGAAACCAATTTACCTGGAAAAAGCGCTTGAACGACGAACAAATTGTGTGTGGTACGATTGTGTGTGGCAGGTGGCTTCGCCAGGTTTGAACCAAATGTCCTGAGTATATCCTTCCAATCCTTGAAGAGCAGAAGTGAAAAAAATTAAACCATGTCGACATAAAGCTGACAATTCATCGTTACTGCGCGGCCTTGGTGGTCTTCGGCAAAAAAAAACGGGCCGATTATACCGGATGTCGATATTGTAGCCTAAACTGTGACTTTCGAGCTATGCAGAGGCCTTTCATTGTTCTTTTTAGGGGTTTCTCCACACCAATAGCGACTTTCTCCACACCAGTAGCGACAATTTTAATTATTGACATAGCCATTAAGGTTGAATTGAGCCTCACTGGGGAATAAGATATTGTCGTCTACTGGAAATTGGTTCATTTCGTTGGCTAATAAAAATTTATGAGAGGGGTCCGTCGGCTTCAATTCTTGCACTAACTGAATCTTGTATGGGTGCATGCGTAAAATGAACTATTTTTATCTGTAAAAAAAAATTCAATTCATCTCGCAATTCAAAAAGCTTCGTTAGAACTTTTCCTCGCGACAACCATCTGACTTCAGTATGAAAAAGCAGCGAGTCGTATTTGACACCCATTTCTCCACATAATGTGGAAAACAATCTAGTCTGCAATCTTTTAATTCTTTTTTGGCTTCTGACAGACCATTTTGTAAATTATATGGCATCTTTTTGTAGCAAGCGAATTTCTGTGAAGAAAGCAGTGCGTCTATTCCATATGTGGCATAATGTCTTTTAATTTTAAACTTAATCACACCACTGTTCTTTAAAACTTTAAAGAGTCCTTCGCCAGTGGCACAACCAGGGATTGATTTGCGAAATAGTATATATTCTTTAATCATTTTACAAGTGCGTAGGGCACAGGTTCGAACTGATAAAAGTAATATAAGAACAACTGGTTACACAAGTCTAGTAATTCGATATTTCTGATAGATGAATAAGAAATAGTTTTTTTTTCACGATTCGTAAGTATGTGAACACGCTCGTAGGAATGTTATAAGGCATTTAAAAATAAAAATGATTCTTCATAAATCACGGTACTGAAAAAAAGGACGAAGTTACTGATAAACGTCAAATTAACATATTGTATTATGGGGGTCGCAATGTTTTTTACTTAACTTTTTAGCTATTTAGTAGGTCGCGACACTGAAAAGATTGTGAAACGATGATCTAAAGGTTTTCGCAAAAAAATTACAAAATTATTAAATCACCAATCAATTTAATAAATATTAAATCACCAATCGAAGAACTATGAAAATCAAAGTAGGAGAAGAAACACTACACTTCGACAGGGTTGATACCGTTTTTGTTACCTATCACATACTAACATGGAATCAACTATGTCAACTATCACATACAAACATGGAATGAAAGCGGAGGTTAAGGCCGGAATAGCAAAAGGAAATAAATGTGCAGCGATTAGGCAGACACTCCTGAGAAACAATATATCAAGAAAAGCCAAACTAAGAGTTTATAAGACAATAATGAGACTATAATGCCGCGGAGACCTGGACCTTAACCAATAGCAGTGAAAGAATGTTGGGGGTGTGGGAGCGTAGAGTGCCGAGAAGAATATACGGTTGTATCAAGGAAGAGAATCAGTGGAGAAAAAGGACCAATGAGGAAATAATAACGGTATTTGGAAAACCGTCCATAACGCGGATTATCTGAGCATGGTGAATAGCCTGGCTGGGACATATAGAACGGTTACCAGAAAGCAGACTAACAAAACAGGTTGTGAACAGGGGAAAAGGCGAGGGAGAATAAAGAGGGAAAGACTGAGGAGAAAGTGGTTACAGGAGGTAGAGGAGGATTTGGCCAGAATGGCACAATGGGAAAGAAAGGCAAGGAATAGAGTGGTTTGGCGGCAGATTGTAAACCAAGCCAAAGGCCTGTAGAGCTGTACATGTATATATATATATATATATATATATATATATATATATATATATATATATATATATATATTATATTTTTATATATAATATATATATTTTTATATATAATCGAAAAACTATGATACGATTTTACATTTTAAGCAGCTATGAGTAAAAGCATCTTCGGCAAACATTAATTGGTTATTACTTAACATATACACTAATATGCATTGTTTAAAACATTTTTTTATCTATTTGACTCATCTCACACATCATCCAGTGTCAATGTGATAGCGTCGCCTGTATTCAAAATTGCGACAAAATCATTTCAGTATGTCAGTGTATGTATCTGTTAAGTTCCATTTAAAACTAAAAATATAATCTGTAAGCAAATATAACGATATGTTTCTTATATATGGAAAAGCTGGCAAGATCAGACTGTCAGGATATTTTCAACGTATTCGGGAAACTGGTTAAAACGGAGCCAGACCTGCATAGACTCCTGTATATGTTTCTTTAATGTGATGTGAATCGTTTAAAACGTCTTACCGTGTGAAAAATTAGTGCCAACAATTTCAACTTTGAAATTAAATGACAATAATGTGCAAGTTTTCCTTTTTTTGTAGCAAAAACAAACCAAATTAAATTTATATTGAAACGTATGAAATGAAGGGCTATAAAAATATTACATTTTATTTTCAAATACGAGCTTAAGAGGACTGTGAAAAAACAAAACTGAATTCCGTCCAGCAGAAATAAACAGAGTAATTCGACGTTGTTTTTGTTGTTTTTGTTGAAATGTTTGCGTTTTGGATTCATGTATTGGATTGTTTACGAGCTGTGTGCGGTTTTCCATTACCTTGCTGAAAGATAAGATTTGGACGAGTCTAGTGATACGGATTGTGATGCATGGAACTTTATGGCCTTTATGTTCTCAATATTAGTGACTGAAGGATGGCCGGAGCGATGCTGGTCTTCCAGATCAAAATTTCCGCCCCTGAACTAACCTAATCACTTTTATGCCATGATGCCCCCAATCAAACCCACTCCGTTAGAAGCACAAATCGTGTTTTGAAATCATATGTGATGAACTTAACTAACTGAAGACATATCAAAGCGAATCTGAAAGCACGAATGAAGAAAACATTGTACATACGCCAGGAATTAATAATATATAAATTTTACTAATAAATTACAGAATTTTGTTTACAAGCGTTAAAACAACGACTAGCGGACAGTCCCTACGTATTTTCCGCACAACATGAAGTTAGAAAAATCCTATAACTAAATGAGGTTATGGTTTTAACCTATTTTTAACATAAAATCAAGGAATATTGTCCAACAAAGCGGTGAGAATCAGGGATGGAGAGGGAGAAACAGCTCATCGCTCGTCGTTCGGCACGGTTGCCCTTTCAAGATTATCGCGCTTTAGTTTCCAATTATGTCGATGGAAATTGAAAGGCTGTGTCCCGCCTCGAGCTGAAAATGCATTTTGTATATGCGCCCCGTTACCGACTTATTTAGGAAAATGGACGATCGGCTTTTTTCTGTTTTTTTTTTTATTAATGGCTCGTCGATCGCTCGACGAAAATTTTTAATATTCAATTATCAGGGCGGGTGGCATCTAAAAAGCATCGCCGGGGCGGCGCAACTAATTACCGGCGAGTAAGTTTCACTGTATCGGAAAATATATGGACAGTCCATGAATACCGATTGACAGAAGCTTTCCTGAAGGCAAAAAACCATGCGATGAAAATTTTCCAGTTTTTTTCCTGATGCGTGGATTCCAGCAAACTCACAACCAACAATTTAAACAGAATCGGACATTGAGTTTGCTTAAATCTCGATATTGACAAAATATTACCTTCAGTTATCTTACTACAGTTAAAATCAAAAATGGAATTGCACAGTGTTCTTAAAAAATAGTGAATTTAATTATTAGGATACAAGAGGCTCTGATGTATCTGATGACCTTGTTGTTACCGAAAAGTAATATATTTTTTTTGCTGGGGAAAAACATTTATTTATTAAATAAATCTTAAATACTAGTCAACAAAATAATTTCCATCATTCTAACACTTTTTGCCAGCGTAAAGGCAATTGTAAATTTTCACTGAAAAACTTTTCCAAGTGCGTTTTCACTTCTCCAACATTGTTAAATTGTTTGCCTCTTAATGTATACTCTAACGATTTGAAAAGGTGGTAATTCGACGGCGCGAGATCTGGTGAATAGGGTGGATGAGGAAAAAGTTCCAATCTAATCTCCCTTATTTTTTCGTGTGTTATTTTTGCAGCGTGAAAAACCAAAACAGATCGTTTTTTTATGAGCTCGTGCTTCATTCGCTCAAGTTGTTCACAATACACTGTCGCTGTAATGGTCTAATCAGGTTTCATAGTGTATGATTCCACCAATTTCATAGTGTATGATTCCAGAAAAATCCCACCATATACAAACAAGACCCTTCTTTATTGTTAGTACTTGTTGAGGAGTCGGAACAGGTGCTTCTCCGGAAGAAAGCCATTGTCTTTTTCGTACAGGCTTATTATATAGCACCCACTTCACATCTCCAGTTACAATTCGTCGCAAAAACGAATCGGCTTTATACCGAGACAAAAGGGACGTGCAGATGGTACGTCGTTAATCGGGCGCAGTCTCCGTCAATTCATAAGGAACCGAAATTCCTTGCCTATACAATTTTCCTATACAACGAAGATGATCCGGAACTGTAGATATCTCCATAGATAGCCAATATTCAGTGATAATTGTTCAATTGTTTGACGAAGATCTGAATCCACCATCGCCTTCAGGATGTCATCACCTAATTTTTTGGGTCGTCCTTTTCATGCGGCATCTTTGAGATTCCTATTTCCATTTTTAAACTTTTTAAACCATCTATGACACTTGTTTAGTTTCAGAACATCCCCGTAACTATCGGTAATTTTTTTCACTGCTTCGTTTACCTTCGTTGCTTGATCGAACAAAAATAGCATACAACGACGTAAGTGTGATTATTCTATTGTTGGCCTTGACATCTTTCCTCCTTGGTAGAACAAAAACTTTAACCGAAAAATAAAATTTACAACCAAGCTTGAACATAACAACAAAATTTCCGTGTTTGCGGAGCTGTGTCTCGGCCCAAACTGACTGTGAATGAGCTCGAAGAAATTTTGATTTCTTTTCGGTGCTCCTAATATTTGCTGAAAAACCAGAAATTTCCATTGGTCGATGTTCACAACAAATTGAATTCAGTGAATCCACGACATTTTACGAAATAATTTAGCTCTCAAGGCATATAAGGTTCAAATAACCCAGGAACCAAAGCCACTTGATAATTCAAAAAAAAAATTTATCAAAGAACAAACAGATGATTTTTCTCAAAAAATGAGATTTTCAGATAAAGCGCATTTTGAAATTGGTTGCTATGTGCCGCATTTGGGGTGATTAAAATCCACGATTGATTCATGAGAAACCTGTACATCCTAAACGAGTCACTGTTTAATGTGCATTATGGTCAGGAGATGTAATTGGATCGTATTTCTTTCAGAATGATGCTGGTGAAGCTATAACTGTAAATAGTGTTCGATATCGTGAGATGATAACTGGATTTTTGTGGACTGAATTGAATAATATTGATCTGGAGCATATGTGATTTCAACAAGGTGGCGCTACACCTCTGCTAATGAAACAATTAATTTATGTGCGAGAAAAATGTCGTGGACGAGTTATTGCAAGAAACGGTTATGTTAATTGGCCACCATGATTTAACACCGGTGGACTATTTTCTTTGGGATTACGTGAGGTTAAGGCAAAGTTAGGTCTATAAGAACAATCCACAATCGATTCCTAAACTAAAGGATAAAATGATTCGAACCAATGGTGAGATAGAACCACGGTTATGCCAAAGTATCATCCAAAATGTTTACAAAAGAGTGGAAGTCTGTGGAGCTGCAAGAGGTGGTCATTTGGGAGATATTGTGTTATATTTGGCAAATGTACGTGTTTAAATGTCATACACTATGCTTCAACTACACAGGTCAATAAATTTAAACTTTTTTCAAGCAACATTGATGAAAATAGGTGTATATGAAAAAGTGATATAGGTCTGAGGTGGAGTAAAAAGGAGACGACATATTTTTACAACCTAATCTTTATTTAATATAAACATGTAAAACGTGTTAAATCCTTTCACTACGCTTACAAAACACTACCAAGCTACCAATGTATTTTCATTATTTTTTTTTTCTTTTTGAAAACGGAAATCACATAAAAGCTTCTTTATTTGAAGTCCATTCAGTATTTGAATATTTATTTTAAGTACTTGAGACCCTTACCCTTTTTGTCCATGGCTTTGACAAAGTTTTTCATTATTTCAAGCTTAATATGCAGAGGCAGAAGTAGCACCTTTTTGGGTTAACAAGGGGGCATATTTTATGTTTAAAGTACCAGATTCAAAAAAGGTTTTTTACTACAATGTTCTTTTGTTGCCCTAAAGTCCCATAGCCACAAAATAACAACAATACTTTGGAATGTCTGAAAGATTGTGGCGCATATATATATATATATATATATATATATATATATATATATATATATATATATATATATATATATACTCCTTTATTGGAAACTCGAGAATGACATATTAAGTAAATCTCTTAAAAATCCAATAATATGGCTTAGATATGCTGATGATGTTTTTGCTATATGGCAACATAGCATTGATGATCTAAACATTTTTTTACAAAATATAAATTCTCAAGAGCCTACAATTAAGTTTACTTTAGAGATGGAGACGGAGAATAAATAGCCATTCCTCGACACTTTAATATTAAAACAAGACAACACATTAAAAACTACAGTTTACAGAAAACCGACAAACACAGATAGATATTACAATTTATTTTCCAATCACTCAAAATTAGTCAAAATAAATCACATCAAAGACATTTTAATAAAAAAATAATTTCATAGATAAATCGTTTAAAACTTTTGATACCAGACAAAACAGACAAGTTATTAATAACAATAATAATAACTCTCAAACAATTAACCTCACAATTCCTTACATTCACGGTATTTCTGACACAATTAAAAGAGTAGGAAATAAATACAACATAAGAACGACATTTAAAACAAAAAATATTCTTAGATCGATATTAACAAAAACTAAACCACACAACACACTACAGAATACCAAAAATGTGGCTTATTCAAACATTCAACAATAAACATTCACAATAAGCCACATTCAAAAATGTGGCTTATTTTTTTATAGGTGAGACATCTAGACCGTAAGATGTTAGAAAAACCTTAGAAAGGACGATTTTAATAAACCTAGAATTTGTCAACACACATTGAAATCGGGTCATAAAATCAATTGGAATAATTCCAAAATGGCATTAAAAAAATTGGTAACAAAATAGAGAAGATTAAAAGAAACCGCTATAATTAATTTAAATAAAAATAACTGTATTGCTATGCCTTCGGTAGATTTAAATTCAATATGGTTCCCGATTCTAAAGAATACAATTAAAAACATTTAAGTATTTCAATATACAATCAGTACAGTAAATAATCACACAGTAAACCTCACCTAAATATATATATATATATATATATATATATATATATATATATATATATATATATATATATATATATATATATATATATATATATATATATATATAAGTATCATTGATATACACAAAAATATATATATATATTTCCTATCTTTGCATTATACATAGAAATTACTATAATTTATTTTTTTGATCGTTTTGAAAACGGGAGGAGAATACTTCCCGAAACGTTAACGTTCAGGCAAATTTATTACAAAAAATAATCACTGAGAAATGTGTCTCCGTTTGGTTTTTTGTTTTTTACCCAGTGATTCTTTATTTACATACGAACAGATATTTTTGATATTTTTTGAGTTTTGGATCTTTGGGAAAACCCCAATTAAAGGAAAAAAAAAGAAAAAAAGCAATACTTTGTACCAAAGTACCTCTTGCCTTTGTACTCCAAAGCCAGATATAAATAATTTCAAACCCCATAATATAAAGGAGAAGCAAGAGCTTGAAAATGATAGTTGCCCGGCCATTTCTGGGAAAATATGTTTTAATAACTACCTAAATGAAAAGCAAAAAGAGTATTCCCATCAATGTTACAGAAATCATGCCGACCTGTGTTAGCAATAAAAAGTGTTTTGAAACCAACGCAAATTCTGTGTTTTATTCAAGAATTTAAAAAACCGCTCAATTTGAAAGACCCTTTACAAAAAAGCTTAAGCTCTAGTTTTAATCGAAACGCACGTCTATTAGTTTAGATGCGTTTTGGTTCGCCCTTTCAAGATTATTGCGCTTGAGTTTCCGATTATGGCCATAAAAATTGAAAGGACTTTGTGCCGATTCGAGCTGAAAATATATTTTGTGAACAGACTTTATAAATTTGCTGTAGGTAAAAATAAAAGCTTCGAACTCTTTTGCCCACCTGATATAAATCCTGTTTAAAACTAAAAGGGAAATAACAAATTCGTAACAAGATCTTTAACACATTCACGGTTTTGACCTATTTCAAAAATAAAAGACAAATGTTATTGTCCAACAAACCGGTGGGATTTTAGGGACTGCAGAGGGAGCAAGTGAACACCACTTGTGGTTCAGCCTGATCGCCCTTTCAAGATTATTGCGCTTTAGTTTCCGATTACGGCCATAGAAATTGAAAGGCTGTCTGCCGATTCGAGCTGAAAATGTATTTTGTGAACAGACTTTATAAAGTTGCTGTAGGTAAAAATAAAAGCTTCGAACTCTTTTGCCCACCTGATATAAGTCCTGTTTAAAACTAAAAGGGAAATAACAAATTCGTAACAAGATCTTTAACACATTCACGGTTTTGACCTATTTCAAAAATAAAAGGCAAATGTTATTGTCCAACAAACCGGTGGGATTAGGGGCTGCAGAGGGAGCAAGTGAACACCGCTTGTGGTTCAGCCTGATCGCCCTTTCAAGATTATCGCGCTTTAGTTTCCGATTACGGCCATAGAAATTGAAAGGCTGTCTGCCGATTCGAGCTGAAAATGTATTTTGTGAACAGACTTTATAAAGTTGCTGTAGGTAAAAATAAAAGCTTCGAACTCTTTTGCCCACCTGATATAAGTCCTGTTTAAAACTAAAATGGAAATAACAAATTCGTAACAAGATTTTTAAAACATTCACGGTTTTGACCTATTTCAAAAATAAAAGCCAAATGTTATTGTCCAACAAACCGGTGGGATTAGGGGCTGCAGAGGGAGCAAGTGAACACCGCTTGTGGTTCAGCCTGATTGCCCTTTCAAGATTATCGCGCTTTAGTTTCCGATTATAGCCATAGAAATTGAAAGGCTGTGTGCAGATTCGAGCTGAAAATGTATTTTGTGAACAGACTTTATAAAGTTGCTGTAGGTAAAAATAAATGCTTCGAACTCTTTTGCCCACCTGATATAAGTCCTGTTTAAAACTAAAAAGGAAATAACAAATTCGTAACAAGATCTTTAACACATTCACGGTTTTGACCTATTTCAAAAATAAAAGGCAAATGTTATTGTCCAACAAACCGGTGGGATTAGGGGCTGCAGAGGGAGCAAGTGAACACCGCTTGTGGTTCAGCCTGATCGCCCTTTCAAGATTATCGCGCTTTAGTTTCCGATTATAGCCATATAAATTGAAAGGCTGTGTGCAGATTCGAGCTGAAAATGTATTTTGTGAATAGACTTTATAAATTTGCTGTAGGTAAAAATAAAAGCTTCGAACTTTTTTGCCCACCTGATATAAGTCCTGTTTAAAACTAAAATGGAAATAACAAATTCGTAACAAGATTTTTAACACATTCACGGTTTTGACCTATTTCAAAAATAAAAGCCAAATGTTATTGTCCAACAAACCGGTGGGATTAGGGAGCAAGTGAACACCGCTTGTGGTTCAGCCTGATTGCCCTTTCAAGATTATCGCGCTTTAGTTTCCGATTATAGCCATAGAAATTGAAAGGCTGTGTGCCGATTCGGGCTGAAAATGTATTTTGTCAACAGACTTATTCAGTAAAATTAGTGAGATTTTTAAATATTTTTTTAATAATCCGTCGATAGTCAGACAAACATTTTTAATATTCAATTATCAGGCTGAGTAGCATCTAAAAAGCATCGCCGGGGCGGCGCAACGAATTACCGCCGAGTAGGTTTCGATGTACTGGAATATTTACGGATAGTTCGTCAATGCCGATTGACGGAAGCTTTCCTGAAATCAAAAGCCCGTCCGATAGGAATTTTTCTATTCTTTTTTCTGAAGCCTTTGTTCATTTTCGATCCCGGATTTCGTCGAACTCAAAACCAAAAATTTAAACCAAATTGGACGGACGTTGCTCTTTATTCTAACTCGATAGTCACAAAATATTGTACTTTGTCATTTTTATTAAATTTTTTAAACAGAACTGTATATTAAGCCTAAATTATATTTAATCAAACTAACTTCATACCAGGTGTGACGATTAATAATTCTTAATTTTTTGAGAGATGGCGCTGGAAACAAGGGTCGGTTCACACTGTAATCTCTTACGTTATATTGTTGCCACGACAGTAACTTTCAAAACGCCATCGATGTTTTTTTTTCGTGAGGTAAATATGTTGAGTTCCGAGCCAAATAAAGAACATTTGCGACATGTAGTGCTTTTCTTGTTCAATCAAAAGAAAGACGCGAGTGAACGCTGTCGAATACTTGCGGAAACCTACGGTGACAATGTCCCAATGCAAGACGCTTGTGGGCGTTGGATTAGACGATTGAAAAGTGATGATTTCGACTTGAAAAACATAGAACGTCCAAGGCAACCGAAAAAATTAGAAGATGCCGAATTGCAAGCATTGTTAGAGGAAGACGATATGCAAACTCAAGAGCAAATGGCAGAGAGGTTAAAGGTTGGTCGCCGAACCATTTGTGATTGTCTATATGCCATGGGAAAGATACCGAGGACAGGAAAATGGAACCACATAAGCTAAATGACAGATGAAAAGCCTAAAACGGTGGCCGAAGTTTTGCTTTCTCGGTATGAAAGAAATACTTTTTGCATCGAACCGTTGATATATTTCGAGAACCTAAAACCCAGAATATCATGGGTTGACCCAGGACAACCATCAACATCGACCGCAAACCGAATTGCTTTGAAAATAAAACAATGTTGTGCATATGGTAGGATCAGAAGGGTAGCATCAGACACGATTTCTTCACTTGACTGGGAACTTGCCCCACCCGCCGTATTCATTCAGAACTGGCCCCTTCCAAGTACCACTTGTTTTCATTGATGTCTCACCCAGTTTCCATGAAACACTTCAACAATTACGGAGATGTCGAAAAATGGCTTGATGACTGAACCACCTCAAAAAATGTACGGTTGGTCTGGACGGTCATCTACAACTTACCAGAAAGATGGGAAAATTGTGAAGCTAGCGATGGCCCATACTTTGAATAAACCATTTTTTACCTTTCTCCCAAATTAAAGGTGTTTTTTTTTAGAAAAAAATTAAGAATTAGTAACATTAACGATAAAACGATTAGTGTCCTGGTTGCAGGTTGTCCGTAAATTCCAAAAGGATTTCCATTCGTTGCTCTTTTAATACTTGTCAACAAGAATCTGAGTTGAATTCGTAATGTTTATTTACATTATTATTTTCTGTTATATTCACAATGTTGATGTTCAAATTTGCTTTCATTGCCTTCAGTGAGTCAAATTCATTCAAATTGAAAATGTCAGTCGAACTAATGTTCTAATGCCGAAATTTTTAATGCATTAGCGTTTATACAAGTGAAAGAGTGATCTGAAAGAACTAGATGTTTAGATTACAAAAAAAAAATTGGAAAGGCAGGAAAGAGCTATGAGTGAAGAAAACGAATATTTAGTTGTTCAAGCTGTAATTAAAAATCCGCATATTTCATGAAGCATTTAGAAAACGAGGTAGACGTTAAAAATCGAACGGAATAACTAGAACTGCAATCGCATCATACAATTAGTTCAAGAACCAAATCAAAATGATTTCGAGCGAAGGCTTAAATTTTGTAACTGGGCAATGGAAAAAATAAAAAACTTAACTTTTTCAAATATATTTTATTCACGGATGAGACAACGTTCCACTAAAAATAGGTACGTCAACTGATATAACTCCCACTATTACAGCAGAGAAAATCCAAGATTCATTATACCTTTAGATCATCAGCGTCGATGATATCTTTATGTCTGGGCTGGTAGTATCGGAGATCGCCTCCTAAGGCCATATTTTTTAAAATAGAGTTAATGGTGAGTTTTCTCAATTTTTTTAAAAATCATTTTGAATAGTGAATTGAAGAACAATTGCCTTTAACTGCAGTGAGACGAATGTGGTTACAGCTAGACGGTGCCCCTTCACATTTTAGCAGGCAGGCAGGCAAGTTAAAAAACAATGGGGCATGAAAAGTGTAGAAATAGTTCCCATATTAATATCAACAACGAGTGCTATTCCAAAGAGCCTGCTGAAGAACATAAAAGCATTGGGTCTCAACGAGCAACTTTTCAAGCTCAGGCAGAAAACAGCACTACTGGGAACAGCGAGAACTGTTCAGAAGTTCTTGAACAACTCAGGAACGTCAAAGAGTTCTAGCGTCACCTTGCGGCCAGATAACAGGGAGAGGGTCCCCACAGAGCTTAATCCTTCTGATATCTAGAATATCGGAGATAAGTCAATGTTCCCCTTAGAGGAAGCGCGAACGCCTTTAGGCTAAATCAACCAAACGCGGGAAAAATAATAATAATAATAACAATAATGACACCATTTACCAACAATTGTCTCTAAAGTGGGTGACCGATGGACTATTGTACCCAGGAACAGAATTATAATTATAGATATAGAATATAGATATCTATTCAAGGATAACACAGAAAACAGATATCTATTCGAGATAGGGTATTCAAGATAGGGTAACAAGAACAAAAAACTATGAAAGGCATATACTGCACTTGGATGTGGTCGATAAGTGCAGAAAAAGCGATACTCTGGGGGAAACAATTGAGCACCTTATCTGCGGTTGTCCGGCCCTTGCTCCTAATGCTTATTTAGGACGGCATAATTAGCTCGCAAAAATTATACATCAACAAATTGCACTAAAATACTCGCTATTTTGTGATCACCACCATATTACAAGTACTCACCTTCTCGTGTACTTGAATCATCCGATACCATTCTTTACTGGGGCAGGCCAATCGCTACTGATCGAACGGTTGATTATAACAGGCCAGATATTGTTCTAATCAGCAAAAGGGAGAAAAGAGCTTTTATAATAGCTAATACAACATTAGAAAGACCGAGATGGAAAATCCACAAAGTATGAAAATCTGGCATACGACTTGAACAACCAATGGAAACTGAGTAAGGTAGATGTAGTACTCTTCGTTATATTCGCCGAAGGCCTGATAAGTAAGAGATTTTCAAAGAACCTCAAGAGCCTCGGTATCTCGAGATCGATTGCCATAGTGGGACAACGTGCTGTGCTCTTGCAGACGTGTCACATTGTTCGTAAAATATTATGCTAGGGTGAGAAGAGCTGAATTGTTTTTTCACATTGGCATTGGAATATCGACCAGCATGAGCTGAGATTCGGCATTAAGGATAAGCAGAATAATAATTAAACAATATTTTATTTTTTCCAAAATTATTCATAAACTAAACCACTTCGACTCTAACGCCTTTGAAGAAACTAGGAATATTTTTATTGAAATTTATTGGGGCAATTAACATTTTGCCCTTTGAATATAAAACTACAGGAAGGAGCATATGATTCTGTAAGTGGGACCAGAATGGTAGCGGTATATGGCTGACTACTTTTCCGGTTTCCGGTTTGGCAGTGTCGTAGGTCAATATTAATAAAAACAAAAAACTGATAAAAGTTTACAGTTGTTTAAAACAAGAAATTATTGTATAATGATCGTTACTGTATTAAATTAATGAAGGCTTACTAGATACGACAGAGAAAGGTAAAAATTAAATTAATTAAAAAAATCTATGTTTTCAAAGAATAAAATGTCTTATATGTCCAATATGAAAAATGTTTATAAGAAATTGGAATCCCTTGTCATAAAATCGTATCATTTCCAAAAATCTTAAGTAATCAGTTGCATCTTGCACCGAGTTAATGTTTATATTTAAATTAGGTGTATGTATGTATATATATATATATATATATATATATATATATATATATATATATATATATATATATATATATATATATATATATATATATATATATAATGGCCAGTTAATCTGGTCTGGCCCCGATCGTCTCTTCGAACTGCTTTCCTTCCGTTCGTCTAGAGCTCGGCCGATGACGGCTGAAAGGCAAGAAACCGGTCCCCAGAGACACGTGACGTCGCATGGTTGACAGTTCGGCGAAGGCGATCGGTGCCACGTGGAGAAAGGGTGAAAGATTTCTGTAATATATATATATATATATATATATATATATATATATATATATATATATATATATATATATATATATATATATATATTGGTAAATTAAATAAAAATCCGTAATATTCACTAAATTATTTATTATTAAAATCGTTTCTGTATTTAGTTATTCAGTATTTAATGTCCCTTAAACATAATTAACTTTGTATATGCATTTTTTCATCTCCTACAGCGTTTTTGCAAATATAATTAATTCTTGTAATGTAAATAGTTAGTAAAAAACTAAAGTGCTAGATATAAACTGGAGAATAAACTCATTTTTCACAACAACCAAAAAAAAAAGAACCAACTTTCAAGAGTAAACGCTATGAAAGATGTTTATCAAAATGATAAAATAAAAAAATTACATATTTTAAACAGTCCACATCAATTGTTGGAACGGCATTTGGTAGTAGTCTCACTTTTACCTTAGATGTTCGATCAAAACAATTGTCAGCAAAATGATCAGAACATAAAAACCTACTGCAATTTGGAATAAAGTCTGGCTTTTTTATAAAAATAAATCCACTGTGTTCTTCTATTTGGAATCTTTGGGAAATCTTTAAAAAAGATAAACTGGTTTAATAACACGAAATCCAAATCAAAATGGTAACATTTTGTAGTAAAAAGTAAAGTAACATTTACATTTATTAGTACAATAATTTCTGAAAAGGATTATAAAAAAAGTAACACTGCATTAGTTATATTTTATAGATTATATAGTAAAGTAAAATTTTTATATGTATCAAATGAAAACTAAAAAATAATCTGAATTTTTAAGGCCCAGTATCACAGAAAACTAAAGATTTTTTAAACAAACATACGTTAAAAAATCAAGTTCTAAAAAAAGATAATCACTACCTTGAATAACATTATAATTATATTATTTTACCTAAATCAATTTGACTACGTCTATGCATACCAGGCGATATGTTGGCTTCATAACCTTAAAATTTCATTCAAACAAAATACGTTTTTATTCCTAATAATTGACAAATTTAGAATTAAAAGTACGAACCTATGTAATATTACTCCTGAATTTTTATTTTTTCGTGTCACCTAACCATATTTTGTGTGTTTACCTTACCTATCAATATAATTGGTATTAATATGTATTTACACTAGAACACACAAAAGGATTATTCCAGTACACTTATTCGGCACTTAGTATTGATTAAAATACACTAAAATTACACAAATTTACTATTAAACTTCTAAGTTGTTGACACCAACTACCAAAATTCCAAAACAATGAGTCATCTGTGGTGTTTCAATATGGCCGTTTCCGTCTCCAATTATATATGCATAAAGATAGCCAAGGCTCCTTATTGTTATATATATATATATATATATATATATATATATATATATATATATATGTATGTACATATATATATATATATATATATATATATATATATATATATATATATATATATATATATATATATATATACAGTTCCAGTACACCTCGCCTAAGGTACTGGACGGGTCACGGGTGGTGGATAGTGAAAGTTCCATTAGATATTAATGAACAGCTGCGAATATCTCAAAATAAGCAGCACCGAACCAAGACAAAAAAACTAAATCCACTTAGCGTCTGACTTGTATCAAGCGATTGAGTGGTCAGCGTCTGTTCACCAGTGGTGCGGCTGATATTTAAATTCTGGAACTAACCCGTCCAGTCTTAACCTCTGAACCGTCATGGTTCACACCATAATTCAAAGTACAAGATGAAGCATTCTAGTAATTACAAAATTACCCCAGAAGGTAGACAATCCTCTGCCAGCTTTACTGGTACAACCCGATTTTAGGATTCTGGGGCGTCCGGGCTTAAACGCAAAATCTTTCAGAGGGAGTCGGAGACCTCTGGCCAACGTCTGAAACCGAAAACAAAAACTTTCTTTGGAACGGTAAATATCAATTCTCTCCTGCGTCCAGGAAAACTACACGAATTGGGGCGAACATTGAATCAACAAAAAATCCAAATTTTAGATTTGCAAGAAACCAGATTGACAGATGATAACACCTTGGAATTCGGCAACTACAGACTTTTTGAAAGTAAAACGGACAAAAGAATACTCAAAAATACACCACACCCAGTAAATAATCAACTTATGACACTATCCCTCAAGTGTGCTAACAAAAACTATACATTAATCAATGCACCTCCCAGTTAACGAAGAAAATAAATCGAATCCTGAAAAAATAAATAAGTCCTGGGAAATTCTGGAAAAGACTATCTCTAAAATTCCCTCTAACCATGTAAAAATCCTATTGGGCGATTTCAAAGCCCAACTAGGGAAAGAAAAAAAGTACAGGAAAACAGTCGGCAGTTTTCCCGCTCATAAATGGACTAACCATAATGGTAGAAGATTGGTTGAACTATGTTTGCAGTTTAATCTAAAAATAATGTCAATCCATTTTAAGAAGAAAATAACAAAACAAAAGACCTGGAGGTGCCCAAACACGTACATGGGTGAATTTCAAATTGACCATGTTGCCATTTCGTACCCCAATTATAAAAAGATTTTGAATGTTCAAGTCAGGAAAGGAGCTAATATAGACACGGATCACGGACTAGAATCAAACGTAGCTTAAACCCTGGAATACGTATTTAAAAGAGACTGCTAATATAAAAGACTCAACGAAAATAAAACCAGCCCTAACAGAAGAGCTTGATAAACAACCAGCATAGAACTGGCAAGAATTGAAACAAAAAATTATTAAAACAACCTTAAAGTTGGTCCCTTTACAAAAACGTAGAAAACATCCGTGGTGGAATGAAGTTTGCGAGCAAACAGTATTAAGCCGAAGTAAAGCATTCAAAGATTGGAACAGTCAAAAAACAGCAACAAACTATACATCTTTTTGGAAGTAAGAAAAGAAACATCGAAGCTAATTAGATAAACTAAAAGAAAATATGAAAACAATCAACTTAATAAAATAGAAAAAGACATAAAAAAAATAACACCCGAAACTTTTACAAAACATTTAAAACTAAATTAACAGGCTATCAACCGCAAAGTCTTTGCTTCCAAAAGCAAAACGGACAATTAGCTCTAAATAACCAAGACAATTGCAAAGAACTTACGAAATATTTTGAACAAATACTAAAATGTCCTGAGCCCTTAAACACGTTACCAACACTAAACCCTAAACAAACAAACCCAGATTCATTACCACCGAATGGAGATGAAATAATTAGGCAAATCAAGCGGCTTAAAAATAACAAAGCTTCTGGTGAAGATGGCATCACTGCTGAACTTTTGAAATTCGCTGGTCCAGGTACAATCAAGGAAATAACCAAAATTCTACAAGAAGTTTGGCGAACCGAACGGATTCCGGAAGATTGGAAAGATACTCTAATCCATCCACTACATAAGAAAGAAGATAGAACGGATGTAAACAACTATAGAGGGATTTCTCTTCTCCCAGTTTGTTAAAAAATTCTGTCTCAATGTCTACTAGACAGAGCACAGGGGCAGTTAGAACGTAACATTGGTTTCGACCGGGCAGATCCTGCCCTGAACAGATCCTAAATCTAAAGTTGATTCTAAGACATCAAAAACTGTACAATAAAAATCTCGTCTGTACATTTGTGGATTTCAAAAAAGCATATCATTCTATTAACCGCGAATCTTTATTCCGAATCTTGAAAGAACAAAGACTAGATCTGAAAACGCTGGCAATTATTAAAGCAACATTAACTAACACAAGGTCAAAAGTTAAATTCATGGGTGACATCTCAGAGCCCTTCAAAATTAAAATTGGAGTGAGACAAGGGGATGGACTCTCGCCACTCTTATTTAACTGTGTTCTAGAAAAAGTAATACAGGAATGGCGTGAAAAAAAGTCTGCCCTGAATATTGACCAGCCCATTAAACTGGGGAGAACCAACATCAAAATTGATTGTCTGGCGTTCGCTGATGATCTAGCAATTTTAGCTCAAGATGTATTAACGGCCCAGAAACAGATCCTAAAAGAAACAGCAGAAAAGGTAGGACTCCAAATTTCCTTGGAAAAGACACAATACATGACCTGCAACAGACTAAGAACACCATTTCTAAAAACAAAATATGGTAACATCAGACGAGTCTCTGGGGGCTGGAAAATGGGGGAAAATGGGCTGGAAAAAGCGGCTAATAAGGGTAGATGTCAAAAAATGGAAGCGGCGTTGAGACTTACACAAAATATTTACAACAAAAAACGCCTACCTAAAAACACAAAACTGAGACATTACAACACAGCTATTAAGCCAGAATGTCTATATGGGGCAGAAACGCTCATTTTGAATAGAAAGAGGGACATCCAGGACATTGAAAAGAAGGAAAGAAAAATCCTAGGCCCCAGCAAATGAATGGCACAACATACTGACTTCGAGAAAACCAAGACATCAAACAGATATCCATCACATAGATATCCATAGCGATATGAGAAAAAGAAGACGTAAGTTTTACGGACACATAAAACGGATGAATCCGAGTAGGCTAACTAGACAAATAGTCGAATTTTATGAAAATAGGAGTAGAGCTAAAGTAGAAATAATTAAATGGATTGCTGCAATTAAAGAGGACCTAAGATCAGCAAATATTACACAAAGTGAAATTCAAGATAGAGGCTGTTTCAGACACAAGGTTGACGTTTGGAAGGTTGGCCAGAGAGACAAATGTAGGAAGACTGGAAGGACTTGGTCTGACGAAAGGAAAAAAGCTCATAGCGAAAGAATAAAATTAGTATGGACACAAAGGAAAGCTAACAACAACAAACGCCTCTAATTATACTTCGCGTGGTCCACCAGGGCCCATACGTGAATAATAATAATAATATATATACAGTGTGTCGCATTTAAGATGAAGACACCCCCACATTATCGCTATTTGAAGGGATACAAATTTGAATTTTTGCACAGTCAGGCAGATTGATGGGTGACGTTTTTTAAGATACTCTGAAATCTGAACTTTAAACTAAGCCTACTACGAATTTACAAACAGGGTCAATTCTCGATATTTTGCTTCGCGTTAGATATATCGAAAAAAAATTATTAGAAAAAGTTTTTCAGGATGTTATTCATGAAAGTTGTTCAGGATGTTATTCTAACCCCATATACCAAGTTTCATGACAAAATTTAATTTTGCCATTATGTTGGTCTATACGCAAAATTATTACAACAGAATCGAAAAATGTATTCGAATAGACGGACTAGTTGAGAGAGATCACATTTGATAGTTAATTATTTGTATTATGAAAATTATTGTTATATACTTTTTCCTAAATTTGATCAATTACCAAAAATTGTTTTCCAATAATAATAAAATAATTATTCCTTTGTAAGTGCTATTTTTTTTACTGAAATATTCGAATACATGACACTAATTATCAAATTAAACAAATAAACTTGTAATAATTTTGTGAATAGATCAAAATAATGAGAAAATTTTATTATATATTTTATTATGCGAATTTTATCAGGAAACTCGGTATATGGGATTAAAATAATATTCCGAACAACTTTTTCTAATAACCTTTTTCGATATCTCTAACGCGAAGCAAAATATTCAGGATTGACCTTGTTTGTGAATTCGTAGTAGGCTGAGTTTAAAGTCCAGATTTCAGTTGAGTATCTTAAAAAATGTGACCCATCCACCTGTATGACTGTGCACAAATTCAAATCTGTATTCCTTCAAATAGCTGAGATATGGGGGTGTCTTCATCTTAAATGCGACACACACAAATATATATATATATATATATATATATATATATATATATATATATATATATATATATATATATATATATATATATATATATATATATGCCTTCAACATGGTATTTCAATATGTTGAAATATGACAGTACAACCTCAAACACGGCCCTCATTCCCCGGAGGCCAAGGGGCAACTACCTACGGCAGCGGGAAGACCTGCCCCAAGGCAGAGGGTGCTAAGGTGGCAAGGGCAAGGTGGATTCTGGAAAAGAAAACTGCTGGAGAGAGGAAGCGATTTTGAGATTGCTTTGTCAAACCGGTTTGCTGCGTTACAAGATCCAGAGGAGGTGGAAATATCAGTTCAATATGAAGAAATCGCCAACAATGTACTTCAAACGGCTGCTTCAATAGCACCAGAGGAAAAATGTCTCAAACAAACAAAAATCTCCAGGAGACCATTGATTTAATGAAGAAACGGCGAGCAATGAGAAATGCAGGTAGTCCTTTTGGCAGGGTCGAGTACACTGAGCTCTGCAAAACTATAAAGAAAACGTATCAGAGAGCCACGCGCCGATTCAATATGCAGCTAGTGCAAAAAACCCTGGAAGAAAACAAAGGAATTAACAAAGCTAAACAGAAGCTGAGAAACAAAAAACGCAAATATATGCTTTAAAGCGTGAGGATGGCACAGTGTGCAGGACGCGTACCCAAATGTTAGAGATTGTCAGAAGGTTTTATTCCCAGTTATATGAAGATCAGAGCCAGTCAGGGACAACAATACCCACGGAAGAACAATATATAATGCCAGATATCCTAGTGGAGGAAGTAACAAATGCTATAGAATTGATGAAGAACGGCAAGGCTCTAGGAAAGGATAGTGTAACTGTCGAAATGCTAAAAGCTGGTGGTCGGACGTTACATAAAACACTGGCAAAATTATACTCAAAATGCCTCAAAGAACAAAAAGTACCTGACTTATGGAAAAATGCAGAAGTGATCCTATTACATAAAAAAGGAGCACAGGAAGATTTAAAGAACTACCGTCCAATAAGCGTCTTATCAGTGATGTACAAAGTTTTCACTAAGATAATTTCTAAAAGAATATTAAAAAAACTGAATGATGCACAACCAAGAGAACAAGCAGGATTCAGAAGTGGATTCAGTACAATGAATCACATCCAGGTTGTACAGCAGGTCATAGAAAGGCACAACGAATACACCATGCCACCGTGCTTGGCTTTTATCGACTACGAAAAAGCATTTGATTCCATCTCAAAGCATGCGATAATGGATGCACTGCTTAGCCAAGGTGTAGAGAGAGCCTATGTAAACCTATTAGAATCGATATATGATGGAGCTACAACCACAATTCCCCTTGATGATCTTGAAGTGGGAATTAATATAGAACGAGGTGTAAGGCAGGGTGACGCAATATCGCCTATTCTTTTCTCGGCTGGCCTTGAAGAAGTATTCCGTAAACTGGATTGGGAACAGGATGGTGTAAAGATCAATGGTGCAAACTTAAACCATCTTAGATTTGCAGATGATATTATTCTCATTTCACAAGACCCAGGGGAGCTGCAAAGACGCATACAAGAACTGCAAAGGGCTGGCGAACCATTTGGCTTGAAAATAAACCTGAAAAAGAGTCAGGTTATGTTCAATAACTTCGCTCAGGACAGAAGAATTTCAGTTTTAGGAAGGGATTTAGAGATTGTGGACAGCTTTATATATCTTGGGCAGAGGATTTCCATGGAGGGGACTACCGCCCGGGAGGTGGAACGGCGTGTTAAATGTGGCTGGCAGGCATTTGGTAGGCTCAACATAGTGTTTAAGAGCAGACTCCCACTTTGCCTGAAAAGAAAGCATTCGATCAGTGCGTTCTACCCGTTATGACATACGGAAGTGAAACCTGGACACTCACATCGCAATCAATTCTAAAACTTCGGGTGGCACAGAGGGGAATGGAAAGATGTATGCTTGGCATTACAAGACGAGACAGAAAGTCCTGCGCATGGATCAGGGAACAAACAAAAGTCTGTGACATCATTGGAAGAGTAAAACAGTTGAAATGGAGATGGGCAGGCCATATAGCGAGGCGATGGGACGACAGATGGATCAAGGCAATCCTGGAGTGGATACCGCTTGATCGCAAACGTCCGCGAAGAAGACCGAAAGCACGATGGATTGATGACATCGTTAAGTATATTGGGGATTGATACGTCCGCGAAGAAGACCGAAAGCACGATGGATTGATGACATCGTTAAGTATATTGGACCCGAGTGGCAGAGGAAAACCCAGGACCGTGAAGGTTGGAAGCATGCTGAAGAGGCCTTCATCCTGCAGTGGATCGATACGGGCTGATGATATATATATATATATATATATATATATATATATATATATATATATATATATATATATATATATATATATATATATATATAACCAGGCAACGGCGCAATCTTCACGGCAGAGTGGCTTGAAAAAAGACCTGAATTAGTAAAGCCATATATATCAGGTGTCCCATTAAGGATGGATCGTGGCCGTATCTTGGAAACTATTTATCCCACAGCATTGGGGAAAAAAAATTGTACTAAAAATGATCATGAGAAATTCACTAAAAATATTTTTAAGCTTCTAAAACGACCGCAAGAGGGCGTGACGAGCTAAACATTTTTAAAAATCTTTTTTTTGTGTATTTTCAAGTGTTGACCGAGTAAGAAAAATTCTCAGGTATAATTAGCAAACTGTCTCCTACAACTTTGTTTTATGACATTTTGTAGTAATTTCACGAATAGAGGGGTTTCCAGGTTTTCACTGGATGATTCCTCTTTAAATTACCTTTCTAGCAATGTAATAAAAGCGGTACCATTCCATTTGAAAAAACTGAACAAAACTTCAAAAAAACTATTGTTGAATGTAACGCCACCTCGCGGTTTCATTTATAAACTAAATAATTTATCTCCCAGATTATCTGATTGTTCCAGCAATTGCCTTTTAAATGAATCCAAATTGAGGAAAATAAATCCGTTAAGGCAAACGGACATTAGAAGATCTTTTTATCTCAATAGGTAAAACTCCCCCCCGCCCTTCTATTCGTGAAATTACGACAAAATGTCATAAAACAAAGTTGTAGGAGACAGTTTGCTAATTATAACTGAGAATTTTTCTTACTCGGTTAACACTTGAAAATACACAAAAAAAAATTATTTTTTTTTAAATTGATTTTTAAAAATGTTTAGCTCATCACGCCCTCTTGCGGTCATTTTAGAAGCTTAAAAATATTTTTGGTGAATTTCTCATGATCATTTTTAGTACATTTTTTTCCCCCCCAAAGCTGTGGGATAAGTAGTTTTCAAGATACGGCCGCGATCCATCCTTAATGGGACATATATATATATAACATAGCACAAACTGATTCTGAATAATGCTTTAAACAAAACGAAAAGAGTATTTATTAAAACAGGATTTATCGACAATATAAAATAACAACTAAGGTTAACACAAGAATTCAGTAATATTTATTATTTTCTTTTTTATCTTCGGTAAACAATTCTAAGCTCTTTTTGAAGTTATCAATACAGTTTATTAGCTAGAAAAAATATAATTTGGGAATAAAAGTTTTGGGAATTTTAAGGGTAGTCTTAAACTTTTGATCTGTAGTGTATATTGTCACTACAGAAAATGGTTGCATCATTACAAATGCTATGCAGGCTGCTTCAATTCTACATTTTATTTCTCTGTCCAAATCAGGATCATATAAGAAATTAAGAGATGTTGTCCTGCAAATCAGTAAGATGAGGAATGGAAACGGAGCATCGCCGCATCGCCCGTCGTTCAGCTCAATAAACTGTTCAAGATAATCTCAGTTTCCATTTACATCGGTGGAAATTGAAAGGCTATGTCCTGGTTCAATTGATGATGCATTTGTATATGGTATATGTGCTTCGTTGCCAACTTATTTATGCAAATGGCCTTTTTATTCTGCGTTTTTCTATGACCCGGCGATCGTCGAACGAAATTTTTTATATTTAATTATCAGGATAGGCGGCATCTAGAAAGCATCGCCGGGGCGGCGCTACTAATTACTGCCGAGTAGGTTTCACTCTAGTGGAAAATATATTAACAGTCCATCGATACCGATTGACGGAAGCTTTCCTGGAGGCAAAAAGGCCGTCCGAATTTCTGTCTCTTTTTTTCTCAATCTTTTTTGTGCATTTTTTCATCCAAAATTCTAAAGAACTCAAAATCAAAATTTTAAACACAATCGGACATTACACTATTTCGCTTGATATTTGCAAAAACACAAATTTCTATGTTCTTTTTCCTGCATATTTATTTAAATTGTATCGATCCAAACAGTGTCCGTTCATCGCCAATAGAAATAGTAGTAGAAATATTCGATCCTCAACTGAATTCTCAGGACCAACTTTTCATCGACTGTAGGACACACCTATTCGAATCAGATTTTTTTTTCCTACAATAATTATTTTAAAGGACTATTCTAGCTGTCGACCAACTTCAAAACGAGGTATAACATATAAACCTATTGTAAATATAACCTGAAAAATAAATAACCTTCTTACTCGATTAGATTAAAGTCGAAAATTAACATTAAAGTTGAAAACTTAAATTTGAAAAAATGATACAAAACTACGCTTAGAACAATTGCAGTAAAATGGAAGTATAAAGTGTCTATTATTAGGAATGATGGAACTTTGACAGCTCATGGCGGCCATATTTATTTACCGATTTTTGACATGCCTTTTCAGTTGTTTTCCGAAAGGTCTGTAATGAAATCATGGTTCGTTTCTCGTTAGAAGAACGTTTGGAAATTGTCCAATTTATTAAGTAAATTCGCGGTCCCCTCGTGCTACTCAACGAGTTATTCAGATCCATCGTGGTGGTCCTTCTGAGCCATTGAAAATGGTTTAGTGAGAAAATTTAAAAGTGAGTTTACTCTCCACGACAGTGTGGTGCTTGTACAACAACAAAAAAGCCAGAAGTGTTAAGAATATTGCCGTCGTTCAAGCAAGTGTAGCCGAAAAAGACAACGTCGCGGTTACTCGCCACTCGCAAGAGTTAGACCTTTCGCCAATGACAACCTAGTAAATTTTGAGGTTAGACTTAGAGTTGCATCCGTATAAGATGGTACTGGCACAAGAAATGAAGCCGACCGACGGCAACCGATTTAACTCCTTTAGATTATTTTCTGTGGACCTGTGAGGTGAGGTGACCTATGAGTTTAGATATAAAAAAATCTAATGGAAGCAGGCAAACTAGAACGGAATATACAAATGGAAATGTAATAATGGACAAGCTCGCTAATATTGGAACACAGCTAAATGTATCAAAACAATAACTAATTAACAAAACCGACATAAAGCACAAAAGAAACATTTTTCAGTCAAATCACATCTAATTTTCCACGGGTCCCATGGTATTATAAAATTCCCTTATGCCAACAGTAGCCATATCACAAATATAATCAGATTGAAAACTGTCCATTTCCTGACCAAAAAGAATTTTTTTTCGTATTTTCGTTCCATAGATATGTTTCACTAATCTTTCTTCATTCATTCTGTGGCTGTGTCCTAGCCAGCTCAGTTTCTTCTGTAGCTTCTGTAGCTCTTTCTGTTGGTTTCATTTCCAGTTGTTCCATTATTGTCGTGTTTCTCACTCTATCCCTTCTAGTAATTCCCTCTATTTTAAGTAGGAATCTCATTTCTGCAACTGTAATTATGCCTCTCTTTGTTAAGGTCTAAGATTAATTCATTCTGTGGATGTTTCCTCGACAGCTCAGATGTTTTTCTTCTATAGTTCTTTCTATTTGTTTCATTTCCATTTGTTCTGTTACTGTCATAACTCTAACTCTATTCCTTCTTGTAATTCCCTCTATTTTGCGTAGGAATCTAATTTCAGCAGTTGGAATTCTACTTTCGTCTCCCTTTGTTAAGGTCCAAGATTCATTCATTCTGTGGATAGGTCCTAGCAAACTCAGTGATCTTTCTTCTATAGATCTTTCTATTGGTTTCATCTCTAATTGTTCCATTACTGTCGTATTTCTCACTCCATCCCTTCTTGCAATTTCCTCTATTTTGCGTAGGAATCTCATTTCGCCGCCGTATATCATTGATGGTCTCACTACTTTCTGATACACCTGTGCTTTTAGCTCTTTCGGTATCTCTCTTTTTGCTAGGAATGTTGTTTTTAGGGTGTTGTATAATTAGCCTGTTTTTCCCACTTTTTTGGTTCATTTCATCGTCCATTTTACCATTATCTTCTATTATTGTGCCTAAATACTTGTAGTTTTTTACTTGTGCCATTACCTTACCATCGAGTACAATATTGTTGTATTTTTTTGCCAGCAATTACCACTGTTTTATTTTTGTCAAAATTTATTTCCATATTTACTTGTATTAGCTCTTCGTTATATATCGTTCAATTATGTTGTAGTTTTACTTTAGAATCTGGCATTAGGACATTATTATCAGCGAACAGTAATTTTTGTGTTATCACTGTTTACATTTTTTTAAAACCTATTTTTGTATTCTTGCATTTTGTTTTGCTATTCTTTACAACATCGTTAATAACTAACTCCAGTTCACAGGCCTGTTTTAGACCTATTCTTGTCTCAAATTCTGCAGATTCATCGTTAACATGCAACCAAATTGAAGACATAAATCAAATATTTTTGGATGTCCTCTCCGTTGGTTTCAGAATAAAGATCAATATTTAGAACTGATAAAATGCGGACATAAAAGCCCTTTAAACATGCAATCAATCATTATCAATCATCAATCATATCATTAATAATTTCAATAATATCAACCATCTACAGTTATAATGCCATTCTTCATCTTTTCTATGTTCTAGTGCAGTCTCGATTTCCATAGCACACATCGTTCTTTGTCCGACTTGGTTCTTTAATGTGACGAAAACTAATACCAATTCACTTTCACTCAAACCGAAATGTTTACCCTATTTTGGCACAGTAGTGACAAAGTTATGGCTTAAATCCAGACTAACCTTTGTCACACCTAACAAGCTAGTGAATTGCCCGTAAGTGGCAGAAGTCAACAAAGAGGAATAATCCTTGTAACAGAACCATAACCAATAACTTGAAATCGTTCGAAAAACAACATTTAAAACATTGCCTTCTCTTCCCCTTGATTTATGAGGCTTCGGGAGATAATAGTGCTTCATACTAGGTGAACTGAAAAGTTCGCGAAGCGACACCTATAGAACAATAAAAGAATTAAATAATCTACTGCATTTTAAAGTTTCATCCTTTATATGAACATATGTGAAGTTTGAAGTCGATCTGTCAATTCATTCGTACAAAAACAGCAGCTTAAAGTAAACGTATCAGTGTTATTTTTTAAAATGGAACATATTGAAAATCGTGCAGTGAAAAAGTGCAGTCAGAAATGAAAAATTTATTAGGGGAGTTTGCTTCTTAAAAAACAATGGTTTGTATGTGGGCAGGTGAGTTTCAACGTGATTGTTGTACATACTGGACGTCCAATAAGTGCAACTACTAAACAAATAATTAATTCTATACATGCTATGGTTATGGATGACAGACAATTGACTTTGAGTGGAAATTGATAATGCCATGGAGATCTCAATTGAACTAGTGTTTCATATTTTGAAAAAGGAATTAGGCTTGAGAAAGCTATGTGCAAGAAGGGTGCCGCATGATCATAAATAGCTTCGAGTAAAACTTTCTAACCAACCTTTGGATCTATTTCGAAAAAATAAAACATATTTTAAACGATGTTTTGTAAGTATGGATGAGCCTTGGGTTTACCACTATGATCCTGAACTGCGACAACAAACCGCAGAACTGAGCCTAGTTGTTCAGCTTTGAAGCAACCAAAATGGTTAAAATCGGCCAATGAGGTTATCAATTTTTTGGGATGCAAAAGGCATTTTGTTAATTGATTACCTTCAAACTGGTAAAACAATAACAGCACGGTATTATTCAAACCTTCTGGATCAATTGAATGCAAAAATTCGTGAAAAAAAAACCTGGTTTGGCGAAGAAAACCTCATTTTTCATCATGACAATGCACCGACTCACATAGATGTTCTTGTACTTGAAGGAGTTGCACTACGAAGTGTAAAACATCATTTTTCATCATGACAATGCATCGACTCACATAGATGTTCTTGTACTTGAAGGAGTTGCACTACGAAGTGTAAAACATCATTTTTCATCATGACAATGCACCGACTCACATAGATGTTCTTGTACTTGAAGGAGTTGCACTACGAAGTGTAAAACATCATTTTTCATCATGACAATGCACCGACTCACATAGATGTTCTTGTACTTGAAGGAGTTGCACTACGAAGTGTAAAACATCATTTTTCATCATGACAATGCATCGACTCACATAGATGTTCTTGTACTTGAAGGAGTTGCACTACGAAGTGTAAAACATCATTTTTCATCATGACAATGCACCGACTCATATAGATGTTCTTGTACTTGAAGGAGTTGCACTACGAAGTGTAAAACATCATTTTTGATCATGACAATGCACCGACTCACATAGATGTTCTTGTACTTGAAGGAGTTGCACTACGAATTGTAGGAGCATCCTACATATTCACTAGATCTGGTTCCCCTCTGACTTTCATCTGTTCCCAAACCTCAAAAAATTCCTACGTGGCAAGCGTTTTTCATCAAATAAAGAAGTTTGACACGCGTTGACGCTTGAAGACGTTGAACGACGAAATTTAAATCAGATCTATTATCTGAAAAATATAATTTTAGTTATATTCAAAAAAATGCAAATTTTATCATCATAAAGATATACAATAGTTTTCCGGAGAGTATCCGAACTCTACCCAAAAATAAAGTACATGTTTTGAAGAAGTATTTATTAAAAAATGCATTTTACTCATTGGATGACTTTATTAATGACACCCGTAGATCTGAGTTGATATAAGATAACTGAGATAAAAAGAAAAAGAAAGAAAAAAAATTACAGCAGTCGCAGATGAGTATTTTGAAGGTCTTCGAGAAAATCATTTCAGAGATGGAATAAATGAATTGGAAAACCGCTGGAAAAAAAAAATTATCGAGTTTAAAGGAGAATATGCGGAAGAACATAGTCATTTTTTCAGCTATAAATTTGTCTCATCATTTCCACAAAGCGAATTTTTGGCACAGATTGGTGGAGCTGAACAGCTTGAGAGAATGAAGAAGTAGCATTAGAAGAAATGCTCCCAACTTTTCATGATGCCATAACAAGGAAAACAAACGTAAAACAATTTTTAGAAAGTAGAAGCACTACAGAAGATGGCCTTTTGAGCGCAGAGTTTTAAACAGAAATGTATTTACAACAACATATTCTTGTAAATCGCCGAAAGCAAACTCATATTACAGCATTTTTTACAAAGTAGTTTTAATTTTTTTTGCTTATTGTATTTTTAGAGCAGATTTTAAGTGTTTAAAAACAAAATTAATTTTGTTCTTGCTTCCATTAAAATACGCGTGTACTTTTGCCAAGAATTAATAACAGGCATAAAAATGCAGTTACATATGTATATATAGGCACATACATATTTTCATTTTTTTTAACGCACTCCTTATATAACGTACCGATTATTAAGGTCCCCTCCGGTACGTTGTAACCGAGTTTTGCTATACAGCAAAACTTATTTATAAAAACTTATTTTATAAACAACTTATATTACTTTAAAACAAAACTACAGATTTATACGATTTTCACTGAATTATATTATTCTGACATGTTTCACCAACAAAGGCTTCTTCAGATGTTGAGTATAAACTAAATTACTTCTCTAATTATGGTTGCAATATTCCTTAAAAATTCTTTACTGTTTTATGACACTGACTGTAATTTAAGTTTGACAACTACCTGTAATTTATTTTTATTGCTTCTGGCTCGCTCATAACCCACACTATTTTACAGATGGAAAAGATTGTTAAATTACAAGTTTAATAAAGGTGAATTGTTTGTTTATATTTGGTCATTTAACATTATATTTGAACCTTTTAATTTATCAATTTCTAACGAATAAATTTATCATCGAACTTATGGTCATTACTTAGAAGGTGTTCTGAATAAACCGAATCAGTTCTTTTATGTATATATGATTGTTTGTGTTCTGATATTCGTTTTATGAACATTCTGCCAGTCTGACCGACATAAGCTTTTGGACAATCAGAACAAATTAACAAGTTACAAAATCTATAGCCTGTACAAAACTAAAACCGTTGCACGTCATCGATGACGCTAAAAAACAACAGAAATACCACTACAAAAATTAAATAATAAAATAACCAAATGGAATATATTTAATAAATTTCAAATTTAGCGGATCTGTTCGGTTGGCAGCATATGCGATGTTGGAGGGTTTAAAATGTGTCTTGATATTTATTGACACGTTTGGAGGTTATCCCATTTGAATCAAAACGTTTACCTTCATTTTTACCTTGCGATCGAAAACAGTTTCTTTAAGAACTTAAGTCGCGCCTGTAAAATGTGAAATCATTTCAATCGTCGTTGTCAACGAGTTTGTGGCATCTCTGCTACACTATTTTGAACAAGAACGAGGCAATAATGGTCCATTGTTACCCTTTGCGGCTGTTAGTGAGGTATGTTAAGTTTGGATATGTTTAGTTTAAGTCATATTTTTTAGCGTGTTGCAGCAGCCTTAAGATCGAGTATGTCCACTGTTAGTACTATTCCACAAAAAGTGAAAAACAATGAGTGTTAAAATCGCCTAGAAAAGGTAATTTTACTAAAAGGGTTACCAATATTGCAGCTTTGTATACAAGTTCTATTCGTGACACCATTTATATCATGTATGAACCCAGGAAGTATTTGTAACCTAAGAATTGCAGAAAAGACTGTTCTTAAACCCATCGTAAGCACTCATAGTGAGTTTAATTTTAATTTTCAGAGCACCATGTAACTTTGAATTCCTTACATGAGCAATTATAGGATAAACAACTGTTTGACGAATGTCGTATGTCATTGCGCGACGTATTGAAAGAAGTAGGTTTTAAATGAAAAAAAGATGATCCAAGACGAGGCTCTATGGGACTTCCCAATGTTGCCCTAAAACGTATAGATTTTTTGGCAGGTTATATGAAGGAAAGAAAAAACGCCTTGTACAAATTTGTCTTCTTAGATGAAACCTGGATTTTTCAAAATTGTACTGTAAGTCATTCATGGCAAGATAATAATAAGAGGAGTGTAAAAACCACCAAAGTTGACGCTAAAAGGTAAGTTACATAAATATGCAAAACATATGAAAAGTTTTGATAGTGACGACAGTATTTTAGATAGTGGCAAGAAAGTTCTTCTCTTAATTATAAAGTGATTCCAGCCTGCACTTTTCAGACTTCGATTAATGAAAATAAGCGCATGCAGATATTTCATTGTTTTTTTTCTGTTTAGTACTTGTATATTATATATCAATAAATGTAACTGGTAATTATATAATATTTTCAGTTTAATAACCATTCAAATATTAAAAAATGCATTTTACATGTGCTGAATCTAATCAATGACACTTGCAAGACTTTCAACATTTATTATAATTTTGTTACTTACTTTGTAATTTGGATTTAATTTGGAAATCATTTTTTTAATTGTTATTAAAGTAAAATGGTAAAAACGATTCGCTAAAGTAAGGTTATGATGTTTAATCGCAATCTGGCAACAGCGCAGCCGAAATTTTGATCATGTGCTTAATGACGTGCAACGGTTTTAATTTTGTACGAGCTATATTGTTGTCAATGTAAGTATCGTTGTAAGTATCACAAAAAATATATTTACTTCCACTATTTGCTTTATATATTACAAATTAACATAATTTATTTTTTAGATTAGTTTTGAAAACGCAGGGTGAGGACCCTCCGAAACGTTAACGTTAAAAGTTTGTATTTTTTTAGAACATTTAGAAAAGAATCACTGAGAAATTTGTCTCCGTTTGGTTTTTTGTTTTTATCCAGTGATTCTTTATTTAAATAAGAACAGATATTTTTGATATTTTTTGAGTTTTAGATCGTGGCAAAAAAACCTTAAAAAAAAATATATGAACACGCCACAATCATTCAGACATTACTTAACATATAGACTCCTGACTTATTTTCACTTGGGATTTTATCTTTGCTATTTTTGATATATATGCCCAAACTATTGTTTGTTTTAAATGCTACTGCGTAATTGTGTCTATTTAGAAATTGGTATTTCATTCGAAGGTTTTCCTATGTAATTTAATAAAGTATTATATGAAGGTTTAGTTATATTTACTGGAAAAACTTTTTATAAAATGGAAATAATGGAAATAAAAAGCTTTTTTATATATTTTTTTGTTAAAACAATATTTTATAAAGCTAATCAATATCTTTATCTCAACAGACCTCTGCGGGCCTCGGTCGTCGTAGTTTTCTTCTTCCATATTGACCTATCAGCTGCTATGATTTTCCAATTTGCTAAGCCAATGTTTGTGGCATCGCACTTGACACTGTCCTCCCATTTGAGCCTAGGTCTTCCCGATCTGCTTCTACAATCTGTCTTCGTAAACAGTATTCTGCTAGGCATACTATTAGCATCAATTATCATGACATATACCGCCCACGCGAGCCGTCTGAGTTTGATGCTGGTCCCCTCCAAAGGGGACACAGAGGTCATATACTTCGTCATTGCAGCGGCGTCTCCAAACTCCATCTTCGAAAACATCCCCAACTATTGCTCTTAGCAGCTTTCTCTCGAGTTTCCGTTTGTTTCCGAGGCGTATGTGAGAACCGACAAAATTAATGTTTTATACGGTGGTATTGTCGTACTGCGAGTTAAGCTGTGAGTTCTCAAGTATTTTGGGTGAGCGGAAATAACATTGGTTGTTTCTCCGATTTTGACTCCGGTTGTTTCCGGAGTTGACTGTAGATCCGAGCTAGGTAAACTGACGAGAGGCTTCGAACTCAGTAGTCACCTACTGAGAAGTTTTGGCCGATATTTCGAATGCGCTCTCTTGTTGAGGATACCATTAACTTCGTTTTGTTCTCATGGATATTGAGGATCACAGTTTTCGCAGCTTCGGAGAACAAGTTCATTTTCCCAGATGCGTCCGCTGAACAGGAAATTATATCAATTTCATCGGCATAGGCAAGCAATTGCATCGATTTATAAAATAAAATATAGTTTTATAAAGCTAACAATATGGAGTAATATAATAACACGAATAGAGAGATCTAGATAAGATATCAAGCATTATCGAGCCTACACAGAGTGATCTAGTACAAAAACTATCACTGCTCAAACTGCCACTGACAGATGGTGTTCGACATTGATCCCCACTATCACCTCACTCATTCTCTTCCAACATATGCCACTGTGGTTTCCGTTATTTTTCTAATTTTAATTGAAAACTGAAAAATAAAACATTATTGCCGTTATTTACCGGGCCACGGGGGGAGTGTGAGAGTTTTTTTTTCTCGCAGGCTTCTCCCCACCACCACAACAGCATTTTTTTGCGCCGTTCGAAAAGCTCACGGCCGCCCGCGTATCGAGCGACTGGTTGTTGTTTTTTTTATATTATTTTTGTCGTTTTTTGTCGCGGTTTTATTTTTTTGAAGGCCCATTGTTTAATAAAAATTGACGGATGTACAAAAGGGAACTAGGCGCGCGTGTGGAAAAATCGGTGCCAGAGAAAGCACGAGGTGGAGGGAGATTGAGGGGAGGGTGACATGGAGTGAGGTAAAAACGTCCGGTTTCCAATGGCGAAAAAGTAATAAGCACTGGCAGCTTTGTCAGCCTTTCGGGTTTTGTGCCTTTTGACTTCGAAAAAAACTATCTAAAAAATCGGCACCATTTTTATTTTCTATAGAGGTCATTTTGATTCAACTATTGTAGAATATTAAAACAGATTTGTGTATTTATTTATATATATATATATATATATATATATATATATATATATATATATATATATATATATATATATATATATATATATATATATATATATATATATATATCATCATCATCATCATCAGCCCGTATCGATCCACTGCAGGATAAAGGCCTCTTCAGCATGCTTCCAACCTTCACGGTCCTGGGCTTTCCTCTGCCACTCGGGTCCAATATACTTAACGACGTCATCAGTCCATCGTGCTTTCGGTCTTCTTCGCGGACGTTTGCGATCAAGCGGTATTCACTCCAGGATTGCCTTGGTCCATCTGTCGTCCCATCGCCTCGCTATATGGCCTGCCCATCTCCATTTCAACTGTTTTACTCTTCCAATGATGTCACAGACTTTTGTTTGTTCCCTGATCCATGCGCAGGACTTTCTGTCTCGTCTTGTAATGCCAAGCATACATCTTTCCATTCCCCTCTGTGCCACCCGAAGTTTTTGAATTGATTGCGATGTGAGTGTCCAGGTTTCACTTCCGTATGTCATAACGGGTAGAACGCACTGATCGAATACTTTTCTTTTCAGGCAAAGTGGGAGTCTGCTCTTAAACACTATGTTGAGCCTACCAAATGCCTGCCAGCCACATTTAACACGCCGTTCCACCTCCCGGGCGGTATTCCCCTCCATGGAAATCCTCTGCCCAAGATATACAAAGCTGTCCACAATCTCTAAATCCCTTCCTAAAACTGAAATTCTTCTGTCCTGAGCGAAGTTATTGAACATAACCTGACTCTTTTTCAGGTTTATTTTCAAGCCAAATGGTTCGCCAGCCCTTTGCAGTTCTTGTATGCGTCTTTGCAGCTCCTCTGGGTGTTGTGAAATGAGAATAATATCATCTGCAAATCTAAGATGGTTTAAGTTTGCACCATTGATCTTTACCCCATCCTGTTCCCAATCCAGTTTACGGAATACTTCTTCAAGGCCAGCCGAGAAAAGAATAAGCGATATTGCGTCACCCTGCCGTACACCTCGTTCTATATTAATTCCCACTTCAAGATCATCAAGGTGAATTGTGGTTGTAGCTCCATCATATATCGATTCTAATAGGTTTACATAGGCTCTCTCTACACCTTGACTAAGCAGTGCATCCATTATCGCATGCTTTGAGATGGAATCAAATGCTTTTTCGTAGTTGATAAAAGCCAAGCACGGTGGCATGGTGTATTCGTTGTGCCCTTCTATGACCTGCTGTACAACCTGGATGTGACCCATTGTACTGAATCCACTTCTGAATCCTGCTTGTTCTCTTGGTTGTGCGTCGTTCAGTTTTTTTAATATTCTTTTAGAAATTATCTTAGTGAAAACTTTGTACATCACTGATAGGAGGCTTATTGGACGGTAGTTCTTTAAATCTTCCTGTGCTCCTTTTTTATGTAAAAGGATCACTTCTGCATTTTTCCATAAGTCAGGTACTTTTTGTTCTTTGAGGCATTTTGAGTATAATTTTGCCAGTGTTTTATGTAACGTCCGACCACCAGCTTTTAGCATTTCGACAGTTACACTATCCTTTCCTGGAGCCTTGTCGTTCTTCATCAATTCTATAGCATTTGTTACTTCCTCCACTAGGATATCTGGTATTATATATTGTTCTTCCGTGGGTATTGCTGTCCCTGACTGGCTCTGATCTTCATATAACTGGGAATAAAACCTTCTGACAATCTCTAACATTTGGGTACGCGTCCTGCACACTGTGCCATCCTCACGCTTTAAAGCATATATTTGCGTTCTTTTGTTTCTCAGCTTCTGTTTAGCTTTGTTAATTCCTTTGTTTTCTTCCAGGGTTTTTTGCACTAGCTGCATATTGAATCGGCGCGTGTCCTCTCTGATACGTTTTCTTATAGTTTTGCAGAGCTCAGTGTACTCGACCCTGCCAAAAGGACTACCTGCATTTCTCATTGCTCGCCGTTTCTTCATTAAATCAATGGTCTCACTGGAGATTTTTGTTTGTTTGAGACATTTTTCGTCTGGTGCTATTGAAGCAGCCGTTTGAAGTACATGTTGGCGATTTCTTCATATTGAACTGATATTTCCACCTCCTCTGGATCTTGTAACGCAGCAAACCAGTTTGACAAAGCAATCTCAAAATCGCTTCCTCTCTCCAGCAGTTTTCCAGAATCCACTTTGCCCTTCTTTGATCTTACCATTTTTTCGCGCTCTTTTCGACAGTCAATCCGAACCCTTGCTCGTACAATTCGGTGGTCACTTCCAACATTAAAATTGTTAAGGACAGTACAATTGGTAAATATTGTTTTATCGTTGGTCATGATGTAGTCAATTTCGCTTGTGAGCCCAGATGGACTTTTCCATGTCCATTTTCTGCTGATATTTTTCTTATAGAATGAATTCATAATATATAGTTCTTGTCCTTCAGCAAAATCAACTAATCTGTCACCTCTATTGTCTCGCTCACCAGTTCCATATGGGCCAGTTGCATTTTTGTCTGTTCTTGTTGTTCCAATTCTGGCATTAAAATCACCCATCAGGATTTTGTACCTACATTTCTCCTTGTATAAAAGCTGGGCCACATCATCATAAAATTCCTCAATTTCCTCATCTTTATGGCTTATAGTTGGTGCATAAGCTTGGACGATTTGAAGCCTAAACTTTTTATTCAGCTGAATGACGCATTGGGCTAATCGGTCGGATGTACTTTCAAATTTTACCACACTGTCCTTCAGCTTTCGATTGATGAGGAATCCTATTCCGCCACATCGGCCACTTTCCGTACCTCGACTGTAGAGTACGTGTCCAGTTGGTTCCAGTTTGATTAACTCTTCACCCTTCCTTCGTGTTTCACAGAGCCCAATAATATCCCAATGTATGTTGTCAAGTTCGATTAACAGTTCTTGCAATCGGGCCTCTGTTTTCATAGTCCGTATATTTAACGTTGCAATGTCAAAAGTCCAATGGCAGCCTGATCTAACCCGGTGATTCTTAGCACCCTCTGCCTTGGGGCAGGTCTTCCCGCTGCCGTAGGTAGTTGCCCCTTGGCATCCGGGGAATGAGGGCCGTGTTTGAGGTTGTACTGCCATATTTCAACATACTGAAATACCATGTTGAAGGTATGGACCGTAATCTGCCACACTGGTCCAATGCGGGTTGGCAGATTTTGGATCATGTTAGTCTGAGGCCTCCGCTTGGACCTGTCCGCCAGGGGTGACCCTCCCAGGAGCATAGACTCCAGGCGGCATAGCTCAAAGCTTCATTGCCCTACTCAAACCCCTTTACCACGTCAAGGTCTGATCCACAAAGGGGATATATATATATATATATATATATATATATATATATATATATATATATATATATATATATATATATGATATATAAAACTTTTCAGTCACTTGAATCAGTTACCCTGCAGGTAAAAATCTGTCCCCCACTACCCTTAAAAATACACCCTTGTCTTCCTTTCCCAGCAGAAACACTTGTGGCAGGTAGGATTTTTGTTGGTGACTTCAACTGTGTCAGAGATATTGTTTTTGAGTTGTTGGTAGGAGACAATTAGGTCGCGCTTCTTTGCTGAACAAATTTTATTGTTTTTTGAGGATTTTTGTTTATTAAAACAGTTCTCTTAGAGCCTGCTTATTATCCAGTGCTCTGAGTAAGTTTGGCATTACTTAAAAACCCCATCGCTAGGGCCTGCTGTAAAGTTCTTATCTTGCTTTGGATTGGCGTTGCTGCAATGGTGTTTCCTGGACTTATTTGCACTAACTTTACTGCTGGGGTTGATCCTGGCCTTCTGTACCACCTCAAATTGCTGGCCAGGTTTGGAAATTAATGGTTTGTCTACTGCTTTTGATCCTGAACTTGTGTATATTTTTTTCATCACTATTGGTTTTCCTTGCCCCACAGCTGAAGTGTTTATTATTTTACCTGTTGGTTTGATGGTAATTGGACGGCTAAATAAATAATTGGCCAAATATATTCTTGGCCTGGAGGATTAACAAGTTTAATAGCTTGATTTGTACCACTTCCTACAGACTCCTGAAGACTGAGAGAAAGTTTCAGTCTTTAGACAAAAATTGAAAATGACAAGTGTGACCTTGGTGAAACGTCTGCAATCCCGGAGTAATAGTCTAGTGTATTGTTCCATCCGCGAAACACTACGAAGTAACACATATATATTAGAGAGGAAACGTATCGGTCCAACATGCAGCTAGTGGAAAAAATTCTGGAAGAACACATTGGAACTAACAAGGTTAAACAGAAGCTAAGAAAGTAAACGACGCAAATATATGCTTTAATGCACCTTAATGAAGATAGCACATTGTGCATAACATGTTACGAAAATGTTAGAGGTTCTCAGAAATTCTTATTCACACTTATATGACGATCAGAATCAGTCAAAACAACTATACCCGTGGCATTACAAATGCCAGATATCCTAGTGGAGGAAGTGACAAACGCTATAGAATCGATGAAAAACGGCAAGGCTCCAAGAAAGGACAGTGTAACTTTTAAAATGCTAAAAGCTGGTGACTTTACATAAATCACTGGCAAAATAATAATCAAAATTCCTCAAAGAACAAAAAGTACCTGACTTACTGTACAGTACAATGGATCACATCCAGGTTGTATAGCAGGCCATAGAAATATACAACGAATACATCATGCCACTGTGCTTGGCCTTTATCGACTAGGAAAAAGCATTTTACTCAATAGATAGACAAAGCGTACGAAAACCTGTTAGAATCGATATATGATGAAGTTACAGCGACAGTTCACCTTGATGATCTTGAAGTTGGAATTAATGTAGAGCGGGGTGTATGGCAGGGTGACGCAATATCGTCTATTCTTTTCTCAGCTCGCCTTGAAGAAGTATTCCGTAATTTGAGAAGAGCTGCAAAGACGCATACAAGAGCTGCAAAGCGCTGGCGAACCATTTGGCTTAAAAATAAACCTGCAAAAAGGCCAGGTTAGATTCAATAAATTTGCTGAGGACAGAAGAATTTAAATTTTAGGAAGAGACGTGGAGATTGTAAACCTCTTTATTTATCTTGGCTAGAGGATATCAATAGAGGGGGATACCGTCCGGGAGGTGGAACAATATATTAAATGTGGCTGGCAGGCATTTGGCAGGTTCAACATAGTGTTTAAGAGCAAACTCCTACTTTGTCTGAAAAATATTTGACCAGTGTGTCCTGCACGTCATACGGATGTGAAACCTGGCCACTCACATCGCAATCAATTCAAAAACTTCGAGTAGCACAAAGGGGAATGGAAAGATGTATGCTTGATATTACAAGACTGGACATAAAGCCCTGCACATGGATCAGCGAACTAACGAAAGTATGTGACATCATTGGAAGGGTACAAGAAATGAAATGGAAATGAACAGGCCATATAGCGAGGCGATGGGACGACAAATGGACCAATGCAATACTGGAGCGGATACCGCTTCATCGCGAACGTCCGCAAATAAGTCCGAACGCACGTAAGACTGATTAACTAAGGGGAGTACCAACAAAATACTGCCGCAGCATGTCGTTTGTACGTGGAAAGGTTTCCTTTTTAGAAATCATCCGGCTCCGCGTATATTTGTAAATTTAACACTTCGCGACGAGGTCATACTGAAAGGCCTCCTCCACACGAAATGGTAGAGATTGAGGAAGAAACGAGTACTGTCAAAAACGAGACAATAACGAGCACTAGGTTTATAGCAGGTCAAGTTAAAGTTGGTCATAGTAAAGCATAGAATATTTACGACAGGAACACTTTTATCCTTATCGTTATCAATGAGTACAAGCGTTACAACCGGAAGATTATCCTAAAAGAGTTGAATTTTGTCAGTGGCTTTTACATCAGTACAACAGAAATGAAAATGTTAACAAATCTATTTTGGCTACCGACGAGAAATCTGTTAAAAATTCAGTAGAAAATCTGCATGCTGTGAAAAGAACCCATTTTCAGAACATGTTTCGAATGGCGCAGTACAGGGCATGCTTATTGGGTCTTTCTTTCTTTCAGGTCGAGTGGCAGGTGAAAATTATTTAGACTTTCTTCAAAACAATCTGCCATAATTGTTACAAAACGTTCCTTTAAATGTTAGACAGAATATGTGTTTTCTACATGATGACGCTCCGGCACGTTTTAGACGAGAAGTTCACGAACATTTAAATAATGAATTTCCTAAAAGATGGATAGGGTGTAATTGACCCATTTCTAGACCTGTACGCTCTCCCTATTTAACGAAAAATTTTTTTTCTGTGGGGCTATTGAAAAAAAGTTAGTTTATCACCATGGAGAAATAAATACTGAGCAAGATTGAAGCTAAGTGAACAAATGGTGACAATTTCGAATAATTTTTGTAACATGTAAAATTTTTGTTTTTGTCATTCTGCAACTTTTATATAAATGATTTTTGCTAAATTCACTTCTCTTTGCTAGTTCCGCAACGCAGTGGTCGAGAATATCAAACGGTCAAGTCTGTTTTCAAATTTTGTAACTATTAATAACTTCTTGATTTTGCAACTTTTATATAAATAACTCCTGGACAAAATTAACGCAACAATATAAAATTATCCAAAAAATGAATTTTCTTATATCACTTTTAAGGTTTATCGATTGTATGAATAACAGTATAAACAATTTGTTTAGATTTACAGTTTTAAAGATTTTTTTAGAACATAAACAGTTTTATGCAATACTTGCAATAGATTTTCTTTAAAATTAAGCTTATAATTTGTTACTTTTTTGAAAGTATTACGTTTTTATGATAGACTCTTTTATCCGTAACTGAAAAATTGGAAAAATGAATCGAACACGGAATTTAACTGAATACGAGGTAGTGCGAGTATCAGTTTTATTAGACGAGGGATATTGTCTGAGTTATGTTGCCAATTGATTAGGCAAACATCGTTCCGCAATAAGTCGTATGGTAAGACGTTTGACTAAAGTAGGAACTTACTCTAGAAGGCCAGGGCAAGGGCGAAAACGATGGACTAACGACCGAGATGAACGTTTTCTTAGACAATATGCTTTAAGAAACAGAACTGCAACTAGTTCTATGATGCGAAACGAGCTCAAAACTACTCGCAATGTCGCAATTTTTCCTAGAACAGTTAGAAGATGGTTAAATGAAGCTGGATTAGGCAGTAGGAGACCAGCCACTGCGTCCTTGCTTACTAGAGAGAACAGAGTTACCAGGTTACATTTTGCTCGAAATCATCAAAATTGGTCTGTGGATGAGTGGAAACAAGTTTTCTTCATAGATGAAACTAGGGTTAGCCTAAAACATCCAGATGGCCGAGAGCGAGTATGGGGAAGACCAGGAGAGAGGTTTGCTACTTGCAATGTATCTGCAAGGATTCCATTTGGCGGTGGCTCTGTTATGTTTTGGGGTGACATCTGCTTCGATGCTCGTACAGAATTAATTCGTGTGCGTACGAGATCCATGAATGCTGATTACTATCTTGAGAATATTGTAGTAGAACATGTGATGCCTTTGGGCCATTTTTTGGGACCGAATTTGTTGTTTATGCAAGACAATGGTCGACTGCAATGGTCGACTGCAATATTAACCACAATCGCCAGCTGCAATTGTGGTTACCCTTCCAGAAAAAACCATCTTTTGACATGGTCCAGTCATCAAGCCATTTTTCGACATCTCGGCTGTTGTTGAAGTGTTTCATGGAAAGTGCGTGATGAAACCAAGTGATGGTTTGAAGGGGCCAAGTCTGGCGAGTACGGCGGGTGGGACAAAAAATCTATTTTCCGTGTCTTGTAGCCTATTCTGACCGCTTTTCGATCAATGTATGGTTCAAATTTATCATTTGTTGACGCTAGCGAACGGTATTAACTATGTCACCTGGTTTCAGAAGCTCATGGGTACACGACACCGTTCTGATCCCACCAAATGCACAGCATTGTTTTATTTCCAAAGCGATTCGGTCTTGCGGTCGATATTGATGGTTGTCCTGGGTCAACCCATGATTTTCTGCGTTTTGGATTCCCGAAATATATCCATTTTTACTCTCCAATCACGATCCGACACAGACCGAAAAAGCAAAACTGCGCACACCGTATTTCGCTTCAGTACAGTGGGTGTTATCTGAATTGTGTGTAAACATGACCAATCACAATAAACTGTAATTCCTATATATCAGATTCAAAGACATGTACGTGTGAATAATGGAAATTAAATGTAACATCTACTACAAGAGCAAATTCCACAACCAATTGCCAAATGTATTTATTATTTACACAGCGTATTTTATAATGATATTCATTATATATCTCATTATATACAAAACTTCCAATAAAATGATAATTCATTTTAAATGGCAAAAAACAAAATTTAAACGATCGTTTTAATACGCCATATCCACTATTTAGAATTGGCTTCAACTATCAATTTCAACAATTAATTCCTTTAATTTTATTTATAAAAACCGCATCAAGAATGTTCTTTAAATATAATAAAATCTATTAAAGATCAACAAGGATATATATATATAATAAAATCTAACCGGCCTTCACCATTTTGTCGATATAAGTATCACCTTCCAAACAAAAAGATGTAATAATGATTTAATTTAATTTAAACTATTTTTCTGTACAGATTAAAACCTTTTACAAAGCTCCTTTTACGTACTGGAAAGTATTATAATATATATATATATATTAATTTAATATAATTTTCCTTCATTAATATTATATTGACTATCAAAATTATGCAATTTATTATAATAATGAAAAATTTAGACTTTTAATAAACGATTAAAAGTTCTGATAGAGAACTGAGAATTACTCTATATAGACAGAAAATCAAACTCAAGTTTTCGTCAATATGTCACTATATAATACTGACCTATTCAAAAAGGTATCAGTAACATTTTGACATAACCTAAATATGTATAATAAAAAACTCAAAATAAAAATATTATACAAGGATAAATGCAATATATATATATATATATATATATATATATATATATATATATATATATATATATATATATATATATATATATATATATATATATATATAAAATAGAAGACGTTATAAAAAACAGCACTCGCCATTTTGTCGATATAAGTATTACCTTCCAAATAAAATCGATTTAATAATCAACCAAAATTTAAAATATTTTACCTGTTTTTCTAGACAGATTCAAACCTTTAACAAGTTACCTTTAACCCACTAGAAGTTATATAATTTTCCTTCTTTGACATCACGTAAAATTTTAAAATTATTCATTTTATGATATTTATGCAAATTTTAAACTATTAAATAAAAAGATTAAAAGGTATGGTAGAAAACTCAGAATTATTTTATATAAACAGAAAAGCAAACACAGCTTTCCCTCACTATGTCACTGCATAATAGTGACTTGTTCAAAAGGGCTCATCAACATTTCGACATAACCTCAATATGTAAAATTATAAACTCAAGACAAAAATAACATCATTACGATGATCAGTTCCAAGTGTATAAAACAGAATAAGAAACGTATTAAATCATAAGTTAAATATAATACAACAAATTTACAAATTAAATAAAAACAAGGGGAATTAAATCAGGCGTCCCTGGCGTCTTATGACACCGACGAGAGCAAGAAGAGGAAATCAGTCAAAACAACTTAAGAAAACACTTACCTGAAAAATAATACACAGAACAGCTTGATGACAATACACTAGAAGACCGAGAAAATACGATATGACAAAAATTCAACTAAAAAAACACAAAAACATAAAACAAATAACTGAAAAACTTTTATGTACAGGGTTCGCGTAGGCGATACTTAAAACAGGTGGCTGTGGCAGCGTCTCGGCGCGGCGAACGTCGAAAATAACGGCGCTTGCGTCGCGGTGCCGGTCACTTAGTCGTCTCTAAGGTTGGACGCCTGTCTTTTCCAAACAAGGTTCTTTCATAATTTTTGCATTCTGAAGCCGTCCAGTACCTATTCTCGATTTCTAATAATGCTGTATTGAGCAAAGCACGTGTTAGATGACAGATCCCATGTGTATCTAGTAACCAAATGTAAACAAAAATAAATTTGAAAATCTTAGCGGCAAACCATAGCGGGCACTGTAAACAAAGTAAACCTACCTTGTCCACTGAACTACAGATGTCGCGTAAAACCATTTTTGACCATCAAATTTTGAATAGTCAAAAAATAAATGTCTTAAGATGTTAATAAGTTTATTTAGTGGGAAATAAATATTGAATTGGTAAGTTTTTATTACACAGACTTTTAAATATTTTATATAGAGAATAAGAATAATGTATTAGCAAATAGGTTTTTCTGTTTTGATGCAAAAACTGATTAAAAGTGGGTCGTGATGGCTTCTACAATTTCCAATAATTAAGATCCAGGTAATTTTGGAGTTATCGGACCAGATTACTTTCCCAGATTCTAGATAATGCTTCGCCATGTTCAACTCAACTGAATCAAAATAGTAATAAACTTTTCAAAGTCGTTTCAAAACAAGTGGTTTACATGACACTTGTAATAAAATTATATTTATCTAGAAATATGTATCTGTGAAATACATATTTCTGGATGAGTCCTACCTTAAGCAGGGGATGAACAGGTTAATAACTAAAGGAAAATAAACTATTTAAAAGACAACTGTTTATTAGTTTGAATGATACCATTAAATAATTTTATTTTACATATCTTCAGTACTCCACTTATAACTCTCCTCCATACTAGCTGTTCTTGAGTTTTGTACCTCAAACCATTTCTTTTCATATCCATTAGATCGATCAACACCATCCCATCTATAACCAGGTCGAATAGCAAATCTATTTGGGGCTGAGTCTCCTGCATATTGCTGTTTCACTGTAACAATAAAAAAATGTTTGTAACATTAGATCAACAACCAAAGTTTTACGATCTTACTAGGAATTCCAGCCTCAATAGCATTTTTCCTCTTCTTTTGTCTAATGTACTGCAACATAGGGTCACCATCTCTTTCTTGCTCTTTCAAATATTGTTCTAAGTCAGCATCATCTGCATACCTATAAACCACAATAAATTTTTGCTACATTTATTCCTCCGTCAATATAAGGCACTTACCTTGCTAAAGGTTTACTCATTTCATACAAATCATTTTGCAATTTTTCATTTGCATTTTCAACCTGTTTCAACCCTTTACCCCATCTGTCATATTTTTCTTTTTTCTCCTCTTCCTTCTTTCTTTTCCTGTCCTCCTCCTCAGGATCGATTTCAGTCTTTTTCTTTCTTACAACTGTTGCAGCATTTGCACCAGATATCTCCGCATCCATATTTTTAAACATTTCATCTTCTTTCTTTTTCAATTCTTCTGTTTCTTTCATTAATTCCACAGCATTTTGGAGACCAGCCATTTTACCATCTAGCGTTTTCTTAAGTTTATAATCAGTTTCCTCATTTTCATCCCATCTTGATTTTTTCCTTCTTGGTGGTGAGAAATCTTTAGATTTTCTTTGTCCTGGAGGTGAAGTCTTTCTGGTTGATATTTTTGATTTTCTAACTGGAGAATTATCATCATGTTTCCTCATTTTTCTTGAAGGAGACATAAGATTCCCCTCTTTTTTTCTTCTTGGTGGTGAAAAATCTTGCACATTTCTTCTTCTTGGAGGTGAACTGTCTCTATTTAAAACTTTGGATCTTCTAGGTGGAGAATTATCGTCATCAGACTTTCCCTTTCTTCTTGGAGGTGATAGGTCATTATTTATTCTTAGTGGAGATAAAGCTGTATTTGTTTTTTTTCGAGATGGACTGTCCCTGTCAGGGACCTTGAATTTTCTCCTTGGAGAGATATCAATATCATTGTAAGTTTTTCTTCGTCTTAGAGGAGACACATCATCTTCACTTTTTGTATTATACTTTTTTCTTCTAACTGGTGAAAAATCTTTAGTACAATCTCTTTTTCTATTTGGTGACAGGTTTTTCTTTACATCAGATCTTCTAACAGGTGAAGAGTCAGAATCACTGTGCTTTCTGTTTATCCTTGGAGGTGATGAGTCTTCATCTCTACCATGTTTCCTTACTGGGGAAAAATCTCTCTCAGGAGTTTCAGCTTCTTTCTTTATTTTTATACTATCTGAAGAACTTTTCTCACTTCGAGGTGATGATTGTGAATGTACTCTATGCCTAGGTGGTGAATAATCATTGCTATCCTTTCTTTCTGTTTTTATCTTCTGCTTATTTGAGTCTTTTTTACCTGTACTTTTCGAAAGTTTTATATTCCCTTCAAACTTTACAGTGCTCACATTCAAAGATGTTTCATCAGTTTCACCAAGTGGCACCCACAGTTTAACTTTAGTTTTCTCATCTATTCTCAATGAAGGTGGCCTGTCATCGATTACTGAGACGATTTGCGGAGCGTCTTCATTATCACCATTGAGATCTTCTTGAATTTCTTCATTTAAACGAACATCAATATCGTCATCCACAATTTTAAGCCTGTATTAGAAAAACAGACATTAAAAATGTAAATATCATCAATTCTTGTTTTGAAAATATAACTTACCCTGTAGACTTGATTTTCGACTGTTTCTTTTTTTTCCTGCCACCAGATCCCTTTCCAATACCCAAATATCTTTTTAAGTATTCTTTTTGGTTTACTGTTGACATTTTAAAAAGTTGTTGTGAAATATGAGGTTATCCGAAACGTCTCGCGATACGTCAGTTTGACAATTGAAGATGAAATTACCTAATGTTGGTAGATGTTTTGTTTTGCTATATTTGATTAGATTTAAACTAATTCTTGTTTATGTTGAATTTTATGAACAATACTTTCAATTTTTACTCCTGAAATAAAAGATTTCCATGTAATGAAATAATCTTATTCCATGTATTTTATTCAATAATATTTTGCCATCTTTTAAACAAATTCATGCTTCCATGGTCAAGGAACTTCATCGTTTTTTCCACAAAAAGACACAATAAAAAGAAGGAATAAAAAAATACTAAATAAGGGCGTAACAAGAACTTCGACTTCGAAATAAATTTGAACATATTGTCGGATAATGTTTTCAATTTTAGCAATTCTCTCGGATAATCTCTTCTTCCTCCTGGCATACACTGCTAGCTTCTGTGGAGAACGTGGATTCAAGCTTGAAAATATTGTGTTCCAACCCAAAATATTAATCCCCAAAATCTTAACTTTCTGTTGGTTTGGACTTGTTCGTCTATCCATGTAGCTTTATTCTATCCAGCTTTGCATATAGGCCTTCATTTAATTACCACTCTTATCTGCCCATTGTAATACTCACCCACTTAGATCCCACTCTGGTCTTCAGGCCACCTGCCCATCTCATTTGTACTCTTTCTCGTTCCTCTTGTGTTCTTATGGTCTGCAGTGTATTATAATTTTTGAATTAATGAAATCTATATTTCATTTTTGTGTCTGATGTTATGATCTTCAAATTTCCATTTTAAGTTGCACCTTTGACCCATTAACTTCTCTTTCAATCTTCCAGTTTTTATAAGTAGCAACTATCTTTTTTATGGATCTTTACGCTTTCGGTATTTTTCGATATTTGCCTTTGTAAATGTCCAAACTTGTATATCCATTGATTGAGGTATTGAGGTTTATTTTTATTCTTCAGGTGTAGCTGTGGCCAAATTGTTTGCATTGGCCCGAGGTTATAGGCAGATAGATGTTACGGGCAGTTCAGACTGCTACGAGCATTCACCGTATGATGGCGTGTCAACTGGCCATCATACGGCGAATGCTCGTAGGTGAACTGGCCGTAGGTATTACGACCCGCCATTAAAATGGCCTGTGATATGGCCTGGCTCCGATTGTCTTTCAACTGCTTTCCTTGCGCTCATCTGGAACTCGGCTGATGACGGCTGAAAGGCTAGAAACCGGTCCCGAGATACGTGGTAGTTGGGCAGAGATAAGCGGTGGTACCAGCTGGAGAAGGAGTGAAAGATTTTTGTACTTTACGATGTATATAGGGAGTACATCCGATCGTTTGTTGGGAACGTGCAGACGTTTCGCCAAGGTCACACTTCGCATTTTGAAAGCGTGTCTTTTCAGTCTTCAGACACGCATCAAAATGCCAAGTGTGACCTTGGCGAAACGTCTGCACGGATCGGATGTACACCCGGACCAATAGTCTAACGTATTCTTCCATCCGCGAAACACTATGAATTAACATATGCATAGCTTCTATAGCCGTCGAATTTTGTTGTTAGTCTCTTTGTAATTATTTTTGTTGGAAATTAAAGTCTTATTGGATGGTAATGTTTTAGGTCTGTTTTATCACCCTTTTCGTAAAAAATTAATGTTGTTTATTCATTCTAATTATTGGGAATTATTTTTTCTTTAAGTATTAGATTTAGAACGTCAACCACTAGTTTCCTGCCGTTTTGGTGTTTTTCTGGTAGTTTTATTAATGTCTGTGTATTCTATTGATTTTCTTTGCATCTGATCCCTCTTTTTACTAATTTGTGCAGTCTCTTTACTCACTTCGGGTAATGCTTTTGTTAATATGTCTTTTATTTCATTACAGATACATAACATTTTTGTTACTGATACTTTTGTCTTTATCATCCTATGGTCGCTGCCGGTAAAATATGTATTAAGAACCGTTACATCATGATATATGGATTTATAAGTAGTTTGTTTTTCGTGAGCAGTTATTTATAAAGACCTGAAGTTTATATGTTTTTGTCCTCGTTATTTTCCACGTTTCACACCGAGTAGGGTAACCTCACAGTTTGTGTAGATCTCCACACGGACGCGAGCGCTCCAAAACCTTCTTGAGCTTTCCACATTCTGCTCGAGATCTCATGATCCGTCTCTCCAATCATGTGTAAGAATGCTTCAAAAGTATGTAAAGCCTCCACATCTTCTATGTATGATCGGCTGAGGCTGATTCTATTGTAGATGTTCTAACTGATCACCACACACTAAGTAAATGCTTGTTTAGCATGGAACACTCCAAATTTTTCCTGAGAAACAAAAAATGGAATTATGTTTTGAATGTCTCTAGGATATATGAATATATCCTAGAGACATTATTTTCGATTACTCTTTCGCACATATCACGTGGTATATGTTCAGTGGTGGGATGAATGTTTCGTTAACGACAAGAATTCTTCTTCTTCTTCTTAAGTAACTTGGCTTCTGCTCCAGACAGCGGGCAATTAGCCAGCACATTAGGAGTGGCGAAGGTTAGTCTGGCTCGAAGCCATAACTTCGTCACTGAATATACTATAGCAGTTTATTATATAATGTAAATACCACTGGAAGCATCCGGCTTCATCCGGCCTGTTTACCGGCGTGACAATGGGTCAAAAAAATGAACTTTTGCAAAAGAGCCCCACTGGAAGCATCCGGCTTCATCCGGCCTGGTTACCGGCGTGACAATGGGTCAAATACTGTTCGGTAAAATTAAATGCACAATCACAGTCACTAATATAACTTTTCAAAAAAATGAAATCTGAAGACGTGAATGCACGTGGATAATAATCGGCAATGACACCCGCCTCACTTCACACGATGTGAACACCATGAAAAGCGATGCGGAAGTGAACTTCAAGAGTTGTTCGGGATTTCTATACCAAACCGAAGATTTAACATAACCTTACTAAAAAGTTAGCCAATGGCGTGATATCGCATGATCTTAATGGCCAGTTGAGGTCGCACCGTCTTTTTGATAGAAAACATTTTTTATATCAACATTTACTAGTTCAGGCCAAAGATATTTTGTTCACATGTTCCCACAGCGTTCATTGTAACAGTAACACGATTAATGTCTGAATGATTGTGGCGTGTTCATATATTTTTTCTCCTTTATTTGGGTTTTTCGCCACTGTCTAAAACTCAAAAAATATCAAAAATACCTGTTCTTATTTAAAGAAAGAATCACTGGGTAAAAACAAAAACCCAAACGGAGACAAATTTCTCAGTGATTCTTTTTTGTAATAAATTTGCCTAACGAACAAAATTTTAAAGATATAAAAATGTTATAAAAAATGTACAAACTTTTAACGTTAACGTTAAAAAACGTTAAACTCCGAAACGTTTTTTAACGGTTTTTGTTTTTACCTAGTGATTCTTTCTTTAAATAAGAACAGGTATTTTTGATATTTTTTGAGTTTTAGACAGTGGCGAAAAACCCAAATAAAGGAGAAAAAATAGTAACACGATTACTATTACTTTGTTCAAGAAAGTAAGGTACTATCACTCCTTCAGCTCAAAAACCTCTCCAAACAGTGACTTTCTAAGGATGAAGAGCTAACTCTTGATTCTTCAAATTCCGCAGTCATGTTCACAAACATATTAAGCCAGATGCGCGTTTCGTCGGAAAATATTTTCCCCAAAGTGGAGGTCGCCTTCTAACTGTTTTATAGCCCAATTGTTCATGTATCTTTCCATGATGAATTGACACAATGTACACTGCAGTCTACAAGTGACATTCACATTTCAGTGTTGCCGCTATTACGTTTCAATCTTCTGACACCCTTATTGGAAAACTTTTTATATGTAAAAACTTTATTCATATTTACTTTTATACAGATATTTATTTAATATAAAGTTCCAAAAGCCAATTCAAAAACATAACTGAAGAAAAAGAACACACATTAAAGAAAAAAATGTCTCTCCAGAAATACCTTGAATATTTCAAATTTAGATTAGAATTCCGATGGGTCTGATTATCAATCAAAATACATGCAATTAAAACAAACACTGCTTTTTGATAATTGTTTTTATTGACTTTTCAATGCATACAACATCCAGGTTAAAAAAACGTTCTTTTTTTGATTCAACCATATTTACATAATGCCTCATGAAATTGTAAGGCTCTTCATTCTCTTTTATAACAAATAGTACAAAAGGAAAACGTACAATAAATTAAACAAACATATCTGAACATTATTAAAAAAACATTATCTGAACTCTCTTCTTTTTACTGGCTGGGATGTAGAGAAACACAACACGAAAAAGAAACAGTCTCACATAAACTTACGCTAATTTAAAAAAAAGTACTTCTTCGTATTGGAAGAATTTCGATTAAAAAAATAGAGAGTTAATAATATGTTGAGTCTAACTTTTTTTGCGATAAATTTGGCATTTTATACAAATGTCGAGTACCGATCAATAATTTTGTTTTTTTTTACAAAAATTACTTAATTTTATCCTATCTTATATAAGTAACGGAGATAATCTCTGTTGCAATTACTAACTATTTAGAGTTCATCTTTAGCAGGTTCGCCAGTCTCCGAACTGACAACATCTTCTGGGGCTTCTTCTTCGCTACCTGATTCAACAAACTTCGTCAAACCTGCAAAGATTCAAACAAAAACACAGATTTTTCAGATCGATTCAACGTACTATTTCAGAAGTATTACCTTCAAATGTTCTGGGACCATTGTATTCTACTATCTCGTTTGTTTCTTTCTTGAATAGCTTAATGGTGGGGAAACTGTTAATTTTTACAGACTCCAATTCGTTTACTGTTGAATCCATTTTAGCTATAACGATATCTTCATTCTCTTGGAAGTGTTCAGCGACCTAAGAAATTGTTTACATTAAATATTCATTTAAATGAAAAAAAACTGGAAATGTTACAAGCCTCATTTTATTGATTGAATTATTAATTTTGTTTCGAGTCACATCAAGGCGTTATTTTCAGTGACTTGCCAAGGTTAGGGTATATAATGGAAGAAACAGATGTGGTACTTGTAGATTTGAAAGGGGACAACAAAATAAACAAAAAGTGAGCTATAAATAAAATTAGGTATACATGATTTGAGGGAAAGTACTTTCGTATATTTAGTCAACGATTCTGTCCGTTCTTTTGATTAAAAAGTTGCCTTAAGACATCCAAAGTATCCAAAACGTAACCATTTCTAATCAGAACTTCATTTAAATTTTCTTAACAATGACAACGTCGTGTGTACTTGCATCGAACCGAATTCAGTTTTTATTTCATTTGCCTCTTAAGGTATTATTTGAAAATAAAATCTAATATTTTTATAGCCATTCATTCCATATAAGCATATTTTTTTTGTTTATTTCGTTTCAAAGAAGAAAAACTTACACATTATTGACGTTTAATGTCAAAGTTGAAATTACTAACGCTAATTATTCACATCATAACACGTTTTAAAAGATTCACGTCATATTAAGAAACACATGATTAATTGTCCACAAGCCTGGCGCAGTTTTAACCAGTTTGTCTGAACATTGAAAAATCCTGGCATATTTATAATCGAATCGGCAGCAGCAAATTCTTCAATCCTTTGCATACGAGGTGTGACTTAAATAACGAGACTGACGCTGTAAAACATTCTATTTTGATTTCATAAATATTTACTTATTATCACCTCCCTATCCCTTACATCCCTCCTCTATCCCTACAATGCTCCATGCGAACCTTCCATTGTTCGAAACAGTGCTGAAAGTGTTCTTCTGAGTTCAGCAAGAACGAACGAATCATTGTTTTGAATTTTGATTTGCTCATTCGAGCTTTTTTGACTATTGGTGAATTTGGGCTCTTCCAGTGCATGGATTGACGCTTCGTTTCAGGATCATAAGTAAAAAACCACGATTCGTCGCATATTATAATCTTTTCCATTAAGTCTGGGTTATTTTCAAAGTGTTAGTACAAACATTTTTGCGAGCTTCTTGTTCAAATATGAGACTTTTAGGCACAATTTTAGCACACACTTTTTGCATGTTAAAATTATTACGTAAAATTTGCCGTACGCATTCTTTGTCAATTCCTGCAGTTTTAGCAATCGCACGAATACTTAACCAACGGTCAAATCGAACCAGATTACCGATTTTTTCATCTCGTTTTTGACGTGGAAAGACCACTCGGGTGTGGATCATCTTCAACGTCTTCTCGGCCATCTTGAAAACGCTTAAACCACTCAAAAACACGTATACGCGATAAACATTCAAGTTTCAGTAGCGCTTTTTCAAAGTTTCAAGTGAAATTTCACAACAATCTGTTGCTCTATTAGCAACTTTATACTTAGCATTTTTCCGGCGAAACAAAAAACAACTCTGGAAAAACAAAAGTTGGATCCATACCAATAAAAATTTGCGTTGAACGGGCTGTCTGTATTTTATGTATGCGTGCCCGGCAATGTAGATGCTCTGACACATAATGTCACACACAATCGCCATCTTCTCATATCTTCGCCGCACAGCGCACACTGGAATTCTGTTATCCACGAAATAATTCAAACAAATTGATCTAGTAAATTTAACACGCGCGCAAAATTTTATTGGTGTGGACCCAGCGATAATGCGAACGAAGGCTACTGTTATACGGATTTGTTTACAGAAGCGAGAGGTGCTGCATTCGAAAGAGACGGCTTTACGCTAAACAGCTGTTAGTCGCTGACGTTCGTCGCACATGCGTTCTTCTTCTGAAGCAACGTCAGTCTCGTTATTTAATAGCCACACCTCGTATGATAAGGGTAGAGTAATTGTTCTTTTAGTTCCATGTACAATTCAACGGGAAGCTTAAACTTCTCGCGGAACATTTCGAGTACTTTTGGTAGAATTATCTTCGACAAGATGTAAAATATGTTCTTCAACTTCAATACCGATTTCTCGCCGCCGCTCTCATTCTTGAAATTTTGGAACCACACTATCTGTATCAAAATTTTTGAGAAACCTGGACAAATGTTTGTCGAGCTGGAAGCGGCCTTTCGGAGTAAGTTGCTCTTAAATGCATCTAGCCCGTTCGGGATATTGAAAAGCTTCTTCCTAAATGCGAAGCATATCATGCTATTCGCGTACATAATACAGATACACGCACTGACATACACTGAAATGTTTTATTGTTATTTTGAAACATTTTTGTCTTGGTATTGTTACTAATTAATTAGTATTTAGTAACCAAGTTAATAACCTATTAATATTTGCCAAATAAGCTTTTACACATATTTGATTAAGAGTTAACAAACTCTTATCATAATCTTATCATATATCAAACTTTTCGATTGCTGATTTAATAATTTTGTATTTTTTTCTCGAAATCCCTCAAGTTTGTGACCTTTATAGTGAGGAACTTTTTTCTTTAAAATGATGTGAAGAATCATTGGTTAAATTTACGAAAGTACTTTCTCTTACACCCTGTATATATAGCACAGCAAAAGTATGACAGATTAAAAATATATGAATTATTAATATAAAGTTTCTTACAGCAACGCGAAACTATTAGAGAAGCTCCGCATGGAGACAGGTTCAACCCTGTTTAGTTTAATTTGAATTTGTCTGGAAAGAGGGAAAAAATTTGAGAAACGAAAGTTTTTTTGTTGTGCCATAATTTGTCGTTGTCTATGAAGTCTCACTCAACTTGGATTATGTGAGAACCTCTTTAAGAGGTTTTAGGTGAATAATCTCTGTAAGAACAACCAAGACTCTTTTCTCCAAAGGGGAAGCTAACAGTCTTACCAGATCGAACACCTTGCAAACTAGACTGGCTTAAAGGTTTCAACATTTTCAATATTTTCACCAACAGAATCTGATACCTGATAAAGATTTATCAACCGCTATGGAAATGTTATTTTCACATAAATCTAAACAAAAAATTCTTACCTTATCATAAATAGGTGCTAGCTGCTTACAATGTCCACACCATGGAGCATAGAACTCAATTAAAACGTCCTTGGTAGGATCTAGGGCGACTTCCTCGAAGTTGCTGGCAACCAGAACTTTAACCTTAAAAGAAACACAACATTTACAAAAGCCAAACTTCTTAATAAATAGAACTTACTGGATTTTGGTTCCAGTCTTCAGGCAGGTCTTGACTCAAGAGGTGTTGTTTCAATTTTCCGTCCAAATAATCTTGAACGAATTGCTGCAAGTTTTCGGCGGTCAATTCATTAGTCTCCGGTTTGTACTTGGCCATGTCTTCTTCCAACTTGATCAATCTGACGGTAGGGACGTCGGTTGGCTTCATGCCGAAGAAATTCAAGATCCTTTCGTGATCTTGCTCGGTGGCATCGAGGGCAACAAACAGAAGTTGTCCTCTGAATTGTTTGGCAACCTCACGTGCGGTGTCGGTAACTGTTTGATAATTTTCAGCATCTAACAACAGAGTTAATTGTAATGAACAACATTTTACTTTTCGAATAACATCACTGGTACTGAATCATTTAAACATTTTAGGGGCATGGGGAGAGAACTCCCATAGAGTCTGATTTTACAAAATGAACTAAAATAACTATAGCGCTATTCATCTTTTCTTATATCACCAAAAATATAGTCTTCCAATAAGAGTGTCAGAACATTGTGTCAATTTACCATGAAGAGAAACACGATTCAACATCACATAGAAATTATTCATATCAATTATATCACAAAATGGTAATGTCAAATGGCCACCAGGATTATGCGATCTCACGGAATTTTTGTGGAGTTATATTAAATCCCGAGCAATTATTGACCTTAAACGAAGCACATTCAGGCCACCATTGAAAATATACCACGCGATATGTGACAGGTAATTGAAAATTGGGTCTCCACAATGCATTCCACCAGGTGAAGCCGAAGAGCATTATTTTCGTTACGTTAACAGCATTATTTTCAAAACATAATGCCATTATTTGTTCTTTATGATAAAATAAAAATTACTGATCGGGCTGATTAAAGATCGGACACTCTTATTTGGCAAGCCTTTGAATAAACTGATGAAAACATACATGGAAAAAAGATTTAAAAAACTAAACAGCATAAGTAAACAAGTTAATTATATCAAGCTGTAGATATATATCAAAATACTCACTTCTGTCCAAGAAGAACAACAAATGGGATTTGATTTCACCTCCGAAGATCTTTTGGGCGGTTTCGGGATTAAATTCCACCAACAAAGGCAGGGAATTGGAATGGAAGAACTTCTTCAAGCTAGATTCGTTGGCTTCTCCCTCGTAAGAAACCTGGCCTTCATCGAACTAAAAACAAATGCATAATATCAATTATGAAACCTTTTTTAAGAAAAAGAAAGTTAACTATTTACCTTCTTGAACAACACTACAGTGTTATCTTTAACTTCGTAATTACTGGCAACATCGTCGCTGTCGGTAATACCAAAAACAATATCTTCGACAGCAACTGCAGTAGCCAAGTAAGCTTTAGCCAAGTCGGTAGTCTGATCTTTGAAGAAACCGACAGCAACAACATTAGCACCATCAATGAAAGTCTTGGCTTCATCCACAGAAGGCAAATTAGTAGCTGGTGGGCCAGTTTTCTTGAGCAGCCATGCAACTATCTCGTTAGCTTGTCTACCTCCTAAAATATTTTTAAAATCATATATGCACTACTTTTAAAATATATAAAATGATACCATAGAGTTTTCCATAGAGTTCAGTTGCGCGAATTTTTATTGTTGAGAAACACTTATATGCGTTAGTTTGTATTTTCATTATCCCTGACTTGCTATATTTACTCTTTTAAGATGTCAATTGCATCGATAGTTATTTCAATATGGTTGTTTTATGAGATTACATTCGAGTCAAGGACGGTAGAAACATGCAAAACATATATTTTATTCGGAGAAGACATTTTTGCAAACACAAGAATTGTAGTCTGAAGGAAAAACTGCCCAAATTTTATTTCAAACGTCCGTGGAGAAGATATTCATTTTCCATACAGTTAACGAACGCCGTCGCAAAAACTGTCGATAAAATTATTTGTTTTCAACCAGCAACTGACTAACGCTGATCTTAGACGAAGCTGGTTCAATCCAGTCAGGTTATTGGAGTGAAGGAACAGCAGAGCGAAAGTGACAAATAATATCGTATTTACCAAACAAAAAAATAGATATTTAATATAATTTAGCTTCCACCCAGCCAATTTCATGGAAGGGTTGCAAGAAAAAAGCCATACATAAACAAGGAAAACGCTAATTTTACACCCTGTATATCATAAACTATTATTTCCTGAATTTTATATTCTGTTTTAATTATGATATAATTTTGTTCACCATCAGTTATAGTTTGTATTCATATAACGCTAAAAAAATTAAAGATATAAAAATGACGGAGACTGAGAAAAAATAAAGAATAAAGCATAGAAAATGGGTTGATTCAAATACTTGTTCCCCGAACTGTATCGAATTTGGAACTATAAAATGACTTGAAAGATAATGTTAAAGAGAAAAAAATAGACAAAAAATAAAAATAAACAAAATGCATTATTTTATACGATCATTTCTCATACCGTATTTTTACACAGTTGTAAAACTGTCATAACAATCTAAAAATAACTCGTTTAGCGATTTTCCAAGCGGAAATATGAGGTTTTTGCATATGTTTACATAATTTTTGATAAAATTCGAGTATTATTGCAGGGTGTACGAAATTACCATTAATATACATTTTTATTACCTGAATAGTCAACGGGGGAGCCGCTCCTGAAGAACTTAAGGGTAGGATATCCGCGTACCCCGAATTGTTCGGCCAGTTCGGATTCTTCGGTGGCATCGACTTTGGCCAGCTTGATGGCCGATTCCTTTTCGGCTAAGGTTTTGGCCGCTTTTTCATATTCGGGAGCTAAAGCTTTGCAATGGCCACACCATGGTGCATCTATAAATGTTATAAACAAAAAATATTACCTAACGAATTTTGTCGGAAAAAATCTACTTGATCTAATTTTAGAATAAAAACTTTTTCTTTGAATGTTTCGCACTACGGGGTTATAGTTTTAATAGATCCGCACAGCATGAGATATTTGTGTACTAGAATATGCTTTTATGTGAAAATGTTATTATTTCGAAGCAAAATATATAACTTATACTCGTGTTTAGTTATATTTTTTTCCATAATTATTAATTGTGGTCAGATATGGATGAAAGTTGTATTTCCAAGAAATGGACATTAGTCACATACATATTTTATAATTCCATCATAGTAATTTATATTTTGTCGAAACCACTCCTTGCAATAAAAGCCAAGGTTTTCCATTAAGAGTGTCAAAACTATGAAACGTCATAGCGGTAACACTATTTGAAATGTAAATATCACTCATACACTGCTGTGGTCAGAACACTATGTAAATTCACTAGGTACCTGATTCAACCGCGTAGAAGATACACCATTTATAGCGACCCCCACTTTGGGGAAAAATAATCTTTTCCGACAAAGCGCACTTCTGGCTTAATGGGTTTGTGAACAAATATAACGGGAGGATTTGAGCCGATGGACATTTTCATGTGAGGGAGTTACCTGATTTTCATGTGAGGAGTTACCCCTTCATCAAAGGAGTGATGTGATAAAACCTCATTTTTTGTTAAAGACGATGATGGAAATCATGTTGCAGTTATAATGGTGAATGTTATAGAAATATGCCAACAAAATATATTTGGTCTGAATTGAAAAATGTTGATATGAACAATGTTTTCTTTCAACAATACTGTATAACTTGTCACATATCTCCTCAGACAATCGATTTATTGTAAGAAAAGTTTCCTGATCGTGTTATTTAAGGAAATAACGCATCAACTGACCACCAAGATCATGCAATCTCACGCCCTTGAATTATTTTTGTGGGATTATGTTAAATCTCCGGTTTACAGCAATAAATCCTGAAGAATTCTTAACCATAAACGAAACTCAATTCTTCTGTTGGAACCTTTGGTGTGAAATACTAAACTTGAAGAGATTTACCACTAAACACCAAAACGGTTTTTTGAACTGCTCGACGTACGTTTCGCTAATCATGTTAGCATCATCAGGAGATGATTTAATCTTCATAAATGAAACATTCAAGTCGCCATTGAAAATATACCACGTGATATGTGTGAGAAAGTAATCGAAACTTGGGTCTCCATTCCACCAGACGAAGACGAGGGGAACATTTGAACGACATTATTTTCAAAACATAATGCCATGTTCTTCAAGATGCAATAAAAATTACCGGATTATCACTTGTAGTTATCATTGTGCCTCATTTATAAGTTCTGACAATCTTATTTAAAACCCTTTGTATTCGTTGTTTAATTATAGATTATATAGTTAGTTGAAATATTTTGGTGCAACCACTGTTATGACCCAAACTGTGAAACAACTGACTATCACTTCTTTATGAGGGTTATTCGAAAAGTTCTCGACCTGACACAGAGATGGCGCAAGTATAACCAAATGAACATGACGTATCAAATATTCCTTACTGCGTTGACACTTAAATAATGTAAAGTAAACAAGCTTTGATATAATCTGCAAAAAGTAATTGGAAATTGAGGTTCGAACTGTTATAAAACACATGTTTCAGGAAGTTTAATCCTAACGAACATATAAAATGAGTTAGAATCAACTTTAAAGAACTCTGGTCTTTCATTTTCAACGGTAAAAAAGTACACCACTGGCGCCGACGAACGCCGAGGATGTGCGAAACCTGCTATGCCTGACAAAATCGTCATAAAAATTTACAATGTCATATTAAATGATCGCTGACTAAAGGTAGGCGAGCTTGCTGACATTGTAAACATCTCGATAAACCGGGTCTCCTGCATTTAACACGATGCCTTGTACATTACACTCGATAGGTACCTCGTGTTTTTGGATTTTACGAAAGAAGAATCTTTCAGTTACCTGAAAAATGGGAAAGGACTTCAGTCAGAGTGGGACATAAATACCTTAAAGGCTTTTGATGTTGTTTTATTTCCACTTTACTATATTTATATAACACCGCAGCTTTGTCGGAATGATATTGCCAAATAAATTTGTCATCGTCAATTTGTGTTAAGCTTAAAGCTGGGTACACATCAATAAAAATGTGTGTTTATCGGGCCGTATGTGTTGTATGTGGTGTGCGTGCGCGGCAATGTAGACGCTCTGACAAACAAATATTATTGTCGCCGCAGAGCACGCATACGAACCATCTGTTGTCCACCAAATAACTCAAACAAATTGTTCCAGTAAATTCAACACACACACGCACACTTTTATTGGTATGGACCCAGCTTAACAGTCTTTGAAACTTTGATAAAAACATTTTGCCTCAACGCAATAACAAATATTTTTATCAAAGTTTCAAATACTATTAATCTGGGTCCATATCAATAAAATTTTGAGTGTGTGTCGAATTTACTGCAACAATTTGTTTGAATTATCTGGTTCTGAACAGATGGTTCGTGTGCGTACTGTGCGGCGAAAATATTTGTATGTAACCTTGTGTATCAGAGCGTCTACATTGCCGCGCACGCATTTTTTACATACAACACATACAGCCCGCACAACGCAATTTTTTATTGATGGGAACCCAGCTTTAGAGAAACGCAATATAAATGCGATAAAACAAAAAATATGATAAATCTTCAAAGGAATACAATTTTAATTGAAATAAATCAAAATGAAAGAAATGCATTAGCTCTAATAGTCTATGATACTTTGATAAAAATATTTTGCCTCAACGCAATAACACTATCACGTGAAATTTCTAGTTTTGTGCACCATGTAAAAATCAGGTAACCCAAGATCTTTCGTTGTGACATCGTTTGTGTTCGATTCTGAGAATGTTGGTAAATTGTTGAACCCTCTTAAGCCCATGTGTTTAAGGGATATTTATAGTTGATAAGAACAGATTGTATTTGTAACCTCTGTGTCATTATCATTTTTCGTAATCATAAATAATAAATACTACTAATATATTTCTTAAGATATGTATAGCACTTGGAAAAACCATGGCAAATATGAAATCTATTGAGAATAAATCTCTGGATGACACGCTGCATTCAAGAAAAGTTCATAAATTGAATTTTCCATTAGTTGCTTTTTAACGCTTGTAAACAAAAATCCGTGTTTAATTAGTAATGTTTATTTACAGATTATTAATTTATATGCTATTTACAATGTTTACGTTCAGATTCGCTTTGATTTACTTTCAGTTAGTCAAGTTGATTCAAACTGAAAATGTCCGTCGATAGATTGCCTTTACGCCAGATTATATTTTTTTATTTTATAAAGGGCAAGAACGCTGTTCAAACAAAGAACAAGTTTTGTAGCGTTTACGGACAGAGTTCTGTTGGGGACACCAGGGTGCAAAAGTAGTTTGGTCGGTTCAGGGGCGGTTAGAATAAAGGCTATTCTAACCGAAGCTCCACAAACCTCGGTCCGTGAGATAACAGATAAGTTAAATATTAGCAAGTCGACCGTTTTTGGCCATCTGAAAAAAAATGGGATCCTCGGCCGATACGATGTGTTGGTACTTCATGAACTTAGTGAGCATAATCTGAACCGAATATTCTGAAGCGGATATTAATTGGTGATGAAAAGTGGACCACAATTACATTGTGGTTGCCGGGGTCTCAACAGTTTTAAGTTCGGCGAATGACGGTCTTCATCCGAAAAAAATTATGCTTTGCATTTGATGGGATTGGAAAAGATATATACACTTTGAGTTGCTTCCACGGAACCAAACCATCAATAGCAAGCTCCACTGTTCACAATTAGATAGGCTGAAGGCAGAGCAATTGAAGAAAAACGGCCAGAATTAATAAACCGAAAAGGAAACGAGTTTCATTATGACAATGCATGACCAAACGTTCCAATCAGAACCCAGCAAAAATTGTTGAGCTTAAATTGAGATGTTTTGCCATATCCACTTTACTCACCGGATATCGCACCCTCGGACTATTATCTATTCTGCTCCCTCCAAAATTGTTTAAATGGGAAATGTTTTAAACAGGAAGAGGTGAAAAACAACCTGTTGATATTGTTTAGCAATAAAGATGCTAATTTTTGACAAAAGGCATTATGAACCTACCACTACGTTGGCAAACAGTTACCAATAATAATGGTAATTTCGTAATAGACTAGTTCCCAGAGAAAAATCTCTAGGACCGGTATTATTCTCATAGTATCAACTCTTGAATCTCCAACATACAATCATCTACTTAAATGGTTCATTAAAGACTACGAAAAATTACTCCTCCCTTAACCAAACCTTTCGGTAAAATCCACAGAATTGATTAATAAGACAGAAGATACAACGTGGAATATAAGCACATAAGTTTCATGTATAATAGCAAGTTCAAAAAATTAAGGTTTATTGTCATATAAAAGGCGATTTCTTCAACCAGTACCGCAAAAACAAATATATACGCCAAAAAGGAGGAAAAAAGGCTTTGGCAAGGGAAGATAGAAAGGCATTTTACTTCAGAACAACGCACGGCCACTTACACCAAAAATGATTCTGGAAATGATCACCGAGTTGGGTTGGGAGATTTATCCCAGAGATCGCACCCAGCGTGTTCTTCGGACATGGCCCTTTCGAATATTCATCTCTTTCGATCCCTGCAATCTTACCTAGTTCATAGGTGAGCTTCACAACTCTTGAGGAAGTCGAGAAAAGCTGCAATGATTTTATCCCTAACCTAACCTATACCTAATCTAACCTAGTTTTTTCGATCTAGAATTCGACAATTGCTTGAATGGTGGTGAAAGTATATAGGTAGTACAAGAATGCTGATAATTAAGTTGAGAACCTAGTTAAATAAATGTTACTATACTCGAACGAATTTATTTATCAAACATATTAAAGAAAAAAAAATATTGTTTTTTAATACACATTTAATGAAATGAATGAAATGTATTTAAAATGTTTATTCCAAATTTACCAACAACATTCAGGCATTGGAACCATTATCGCTTCATTTTACTAATGTCCTATGATAACATTTAAATTATTACACAACCGAAAGATAAATATACTAAATGGATATACGAATATTACATTTCAACCCTAATATTATTTCACCAACCGTGATTCTACGACAGTCACATCTTTAAGCCGAAGAAAAGGTCAAAAGTAACGTTGTTACTTTCTCTTAAAAACTGAAAATATGACAAATTAAGTCCCCTTAACGACAAAAAATAAAATCATCATCAATTTTAAAATCGGAATTATTGAATAAAAATTAAAAAAACAGAAAAAGCTAACAGAAATAACGATTGTACCGTTAGCTAGCTAGCTAATGATATTGTGCATGGATGACACGTCATTTCCATCCAAATCTCATAGAAACTGTTGGACATATCTGACAAAGGTCAAGAAACTTTCAATCTAAACATCTTAAATTTGAATCTGACTATAGTAACATATGCCGGCCAAATACATCTTACAAAACTAAGAACTTGTGTTAAATGAGTCTATAAAAAAAAGACACAAGACACAAATTTTAAAGTAATTGGTGAGGATGCAAACATCTGTAACTACGATTTTTGTGCGAAACAGATGAAATAATTAAAATATATATATTAAAACTCCTATAGACTATCTTCTAATTGAGCAGCATCTATTTGCAATAGTTTAACTTAATTATTTATTAACATGCAGGTTTATACCAACATTACTCATATATATATTATATTTAAAAACCAAAATTTCACATAATTGGATCCAACGGTGCACTATTATTTCTATGAGAAATTAAAAAATCACCGGCAAAAACAAGGAAATATAATAGAAAAATAGCGGTGTACTTACAGAATTCCACTAAGACAAATTCGTTTTCTGTGGTGACTTTTTCGAAATTTTCTTTGTTTAAAACTAATACTCCCTCTTCGGTTTTAATATCGTCAGCCTGAGAAAAGGCACCAAATATGAAGAAAACCGCAAAAACGGCAAAGAATCTCATTTTTCTTGCAGGCTAACTCTCTACAACCAGTAATGAAAGAAATATGGCAATGAAACGTCAAAAGCACCACCACTTTGTTTGGTATTCACTTTCTGATCGGAACTGACTAATAAAAACGTTATACCTCGTTTCTGTGTGTAATAGAAAGAGACAATACACGATCGAGTAGTTTTTCATTGCATAGGGTGTTGATCAACGTGGCAAGTATCGTGTGTTGATAGGATTGGTTAAAAATTTGTTGTTTGTCGTGCAGGGAAAATTCAAATGAATAAACATATCAAAAATTTGATTGAAGTGGCTCTTCAAAGTAATCTTATTTATATGTACTTCACAATTATTGGTTTGTTTGTTATTTTAAATCACTCAACCTTAAGCATTTACCTGCTTTACAGTGGATCAAAGAAATATTGACACTGATATTTTTTATAATAAACCCAAGTTGGAACCAAAATATATTTTATGAGAAATATGTACAGTGGGGGAAAAAAGTATATGAACTAATCGATTTTTCTTCATTTTCGTTTACTAAGTGCATTAAATGTTATGACGTTATATCAGCACAAACTATAATAGAACTGGACAGGATTTTACTGACGAAAACTTGCTTACGGAAGCTTTTGTATGATTTATTTTGACATAAACGCATTCAAAAATCCTTGGATATTTCTGACCATTCTTCCTGAAGTATAATCTTGAGTTGTTCTTTGTTCCTGATCTCGTATTTTCTTATTTCAACTTTTAAATTACTCCATAGATTATTCCATTTCGATAACATTGATATCCGGATTTTATGGGGGGGTTTCGATGACTTTGGGGGCTGTCCCAAAGTCATCATATCGAATCATTATCGTGATAAAACAAATACCAAGTTTTTGGGCACTTTGTTTTAGAATGTCTAAATATATGTTTTGATTTATTATTTGAATAAATTATAAATAGGAGCATAAATTTCCAGGGCCCTCAACACTTCTACATCCCCAGACCATAACAGAGCCACCACCTTGTTTAGATTCGTTGAATTTTCTCCACACCCACTGTTCCCCATCTGACCCGAAAAGATTAAATTTACTTTCATCTGTGAAAATTGCATTTTTCCAAAACGAAAACTCTCTATTTCTGCACTGTTTAGCAAATGTCAGGCGTTTAACTTTGTTTGCTTTACTCATATATATAATTTTACTATATTGCTAGCAAGGTCTGGAGATCGGTGAAATCATTACGGTGCAAACATATATGCGTCTGTTTCTCTCACTACTACTTTGAGTCTTATGCGCATGTCTGAAAATTGAGTATACTTATAGACGTGCGTCAGTTTGCATATTTTTATGTTTTTGTGTTCGCGGATCGTAGTGTTTCGCGGATGGAAGAATACGCTAGACTATTAGTCCGGGAGTACATCCGATCGTTTGTGTCCCGTTTGTTGGGAACGTGCAGACCTTTCGCCAAGGTCACACTTGGCATTCTCAATGCTTGTCTGAAGACGGAAAAAAAATGATATATATATATATATATATATATATATATATATATATATATATATATATATATATATATATATGCCTTTACTAATTCAGGCCTTTTTTCGAGCCACTCTGCCGTGAAGATTGCGCCGTTTTAGAACATTTCGAAGCGACAGTTTGGGCGGTGACCGTCTTTGGGAGAAACTTCAATTTCTTTGGCCAAAGTGTGTACAGACATTTTAGGATCTTGTTTAACTTTGCGTATAATCCATCCATTGCATTAAATGTTTTTTGGGACTTTCCCTTTTCTTATTTAATACTGTTTTTTCATTCTTAACACGATCTACAACACTGAATCATAGTAAGAGGCCGGTTAACAATTTTTCGAATTTAGCGATAAGGTTTTCCCTGTTGAAAATGGTGTATAATTAGTCTTATTGCTGCTTCAGCTGTTTGGCGCCGCATATTCAGACAAAAAACGCTGTAACGCGATATATATATATATATATATATATATATATATATATATATATATATATATATATATATATATATATATATATATATATATATAGTTAAATAACTTCTTCAAAATGTTGTCTGCAACGAAATTCAAAGAAATAATTTTTGTTAAAATAGCGCTTGTGTACGAGTTTCATGTTCGTTAATAAAAATAAACCTATCAATGTTTTTTACATATCTATATTTGTATGCAATTTTTTCCCCCGAAAAAATGATATTGGAGCATGAGGTAGAAAAACATATGGATTAAAGTAGGTAGTCCTAATAAATAGCGGAAAAGTATACTTGTATTTAAGTGTAGATATAATTTTAAATTATATAAATCCCGTTTCGCATAGTAATAATGTTACGAATGGCAGCAGTACTTGCATTGTTTTCGGTCTATTCAACCAACAGTGAATTAGGATTTCACTGATAAATTGTTCTTTCAAAGAAGTATCCCATAATAATTCTATCAATTTTTCATTTTCAATAGTTGTAATCCAAATTCATCAACTTGTTCGATTCATCAACAATCGACAACTGAATGCTGTATCCACGCAAACTTTGTAAAATCAAGATATTCTATATAATGTAAAAAATTGCATTCATTCAATTTAATTATCCAAGTGTTCATTAAATAAATTTGTTTTTGCCTCTATTGTAGCTATGGCGTAGAAATTATTTAAAAGTGTAAACATGTCGAACTTATATTTTCATAAATTTGATTTCCATAGCTCCATTTTGTTATGAATGCTTTCATTTTGTCTTTTTGAGTCAAGTCAATGTAATCCCTGAATTGTTTTCAATTTCAACCAAATTTGCCTCTTCATTATGATTTTCATCAAGAAAAATTGCAAGCTCTTCTTTCAGTTCAAACACACTTTGAATCACTTATGCACGAGATAGCCAGCGCACCTCACGATAGTATAGAAGCGAGGTATGATTAGATAACATATCTTCACACAGCTCTGCAAACATCCTAACTTTCAAAGGACTTTTTTATGTAATTTATAACTTTTGTAATTTTTTAAAAAGTTTCTCGCCCATATCTGTTGACACAAGAGCTGCTCTGAGCACACTGTGCGTCCAGATAACTTGGGGTAACTTTCCTTTTAATTAAGGGTTGCACAATAAATCTATTTCAGCAAAATAATTTGTATGAAATAGATGCTTATCTCATATTTATATCGATATTGTATCGAATGACATAGATGGAGGTAAATGTTTTAAAATATTGGTTATAAAAATTAATGTTAGGTTATGAAAGTTGAATGGATTCCGCGCCAAAAGAACTTTTGGTTTTTTGAAGCCAACTATACATCCAGACAAATTTTCATTTCTTCATAAGAATGTAAGTATTGTTCCGAAAGTCCGTGCTGTATCCATTGAAATAAGTGGTAGTCCCAGGGGGCTAAGTCCGGTGAATACTGCGGGCGGGGCAAGACATCCCTTTTAAGGTTTTCTAAATAGTTTTTTACACATTTTGCAACATGGGGCCGAGCATTACTTGTTGAAAATTGACTTTATTGTATGTTTGGGCATATTCTGGTCGTTTCTGATCGCCAGTAATCGTTTATCCAGGTTTCAGCAGTTGGTAATACACATCTCCTCTATTATCCCACCAAATACACAGCAAAAACTACGTATGTATATTGCGCATTAGTGGTAATGTTGAAGACCGGCCAGGGTCTACCCATAATTTTTTGCGCTTTGAATTATCAATACAGATCCATTTTTCATCACCTATCACCTAAATATTGTCTTTTCTGCCTGGAAAGCAAAATTTCATAAGTAGTTTTCTTCTCTTTCCTTCAATTCATACGAAACCCATTTTACTTCCTTCTGTGTGGTTCCCAATGCCTATAGACGTTCGGAAATGGTGGATTGGACACAACATTTAATGATTCTGCCAATTATTTCAACGTATGAGTTGTGTCTTCATCCAATAATGCTTGTTAATCTGCATATTCATTTTTTTCGGCTGTTCGGAACGTCCCTTGTCTTTTATATCAAATTATATCTGGCGAACGATGCTGTTTTTTACGAACTGGCTTTTGATGCTGTATGTTTATCCTGCAAAATGCCATAGACGTCAATAGTCTATTCCAACAAATGTATTAGTAACGCCATCTCTTCGCAAAACCAACATTATTAACCGAAACACCTGTTATTATTTATTGAAATTTATATCATGTTGTATTAATACAACGTTAAGAAACTTAAAGGTATTAAACCAGCGGAAATTGAAGAAAAACGATCTATTTAAAACTTGTTTTGTTACTGTATTTTATCTTCAAAATTATACTAAAAATTATTAAAATAGCAATAATTTTTTTGATTATGTTAAGACCGATTTTTACCCACTTTTCTCATATTTTCTTAAATTCAATTTATGAAGCAAATATTTTTTTTTCTGAGTGTTACATATAACAAATATTACAGATAAATAATTGGACTTATGACCGGAAGTGTAGTTGGATTTAAAAAAAAATAATATAGCTTATTGTTATGCTGACATACAATGTCTCATTGCTACTTCGTAGACTGTAAAATGTTCACATATACTTTAGCATCCAAAATAACTATATACAAGGAACAGAAAATGATAAAAACCATTTCCAAGACAAGCAGGCAACGATAAAAGGGGCTCACCGAATTGTTCCCTCAATAAATCGATTGCTGCGATGGCCGTATCACATGTGAAGTTGTCCTGTTGAAACCACATCTCCAGATCGATAACATTCAAATTCGGAATTAAATAATCATTGATCATCGCTCTGTAACGATCTCCATCAACGAATTGATAAATTTGGATCTTCGTCAACACTGCCTGCAACATTGGCTATATTTTCTTCGGATCGCACAGTTTTTTTCTTTATTTTTGTTTTAATATCGAGCAGCGTGAAATGCGTTCGTGTATTTATCGATAATTCGGCGAATGCATCGCTCGATTGGGCGATTTTATGCACCATAAAATTCACAAGGTTGCTCTATAAGTTTGAGGCACAGGACACTGATTTGGATGAGAAATTTCGGCAATTTGCAAGCGTTTCCCTGATGTTAAGCGTTCCATGATGACTTACCAGACATTTGATGTGCCATGATAATTTGACAGCGACCTCTATCGGAAGTTTGGATACACTAAAAAATCACCCTTTAGTACTACACTGTTGAGCATGACCAACCCACCAAATTTCTTACAAAAATAAGTGTCAATACATTTTTTGCTCCATTGTGTATCATTTTAAAATTGTAATCGCTTATATATATTATGAGTAGGAACTTAATCCGATATAGTATAAAAAACATATCACCTAGTAAAAAAATATATATTTAGACGAATTTGTATACCCAGGACAGCGGCATTGAAAATAATAAATGATAAAAAAAATTAGTTCGAAAGTATAATTCCTTATCTCACTAAAAACAAATGCTATTTATTTTTTAAATTCAATCAAGTTGCTTTTGGTTATTCGATTTTAACATTCTAAACAAAAAAACAGCCTAAATTTTCACCAACGCAGCGGATTTTGAAAAGTTTTATGATTGAGTTACACGAAACGAAAAGTTCATTTTGCAAAAGGGCTAGGGAAATTCAAAGATAACAGGAGTAACTAGGAAAAACTAGATGCCGCTTGCTTCTAATTTGGTTTTCATAGAACCCTACAACATTACACATTAAAATTAAAAAATAATTTGGAGGCTATATCAATAACTTTTTTTTAATTGAAGTTTCAATGCTGACTTTTGGCATTTTTCAAATAAAGAATTGAATAATTAACATAAAAAATCTGTGGGCCCAATAATGCTTTATGGAGGTTGAGCAGATAGCAAAAGAACACTCCTAACGTCCATTTTAAATTGGCAAACGATGCACCAAACACCCTATATATATATATATATATATATATATATATATATATATATATATATATATATATATATATATATATATATATATATATATATATATATATGCAGTGTTAGAATTCTTTTTACTGCGTCCAATGAGACAACAGTACTGAGTGTCATCAGGCACCCAATTGCTGGGTCCCATAATCTCATGTGGAACATCCAACAACCTACGTCTCCGCTTAAATGAGCATTTTATTGATGCTTGACTGGTGACGGGTCTCACCCATCCCTTCCATTAGAGGGCCTATGAGCCACCTATGTCGCCTCTTGATTTTTAGACTCTTCAGGGCACCCACATGTGCTCTGTCGTCAAGAATAGGAAAACCCCATCCACAGTCAACAACCCATACTTTTCACCGACTTCCGCTTAAATTGTTAATTTCTTAACTGGGGATGGGCCCCACCCATGCCTTCCATTGGAGGGCATATGTTTCATCTCTTGATGTTTAGACTCTTTAAGGCACCCACATGGGAACTTGACCGATATGGGGACATGGGATACCGGAAGGTCTGGACAACCTAAAATATTCCATATGCGCAACTGAGAAAATGTAATGAGTAACCAACTAGAGAGAGGCAAGGTAAAATCTCAGTATGTGCGGGTAAATCTTCCCAAATATTACTGTACCTATTGCAAAAAGGTTAATTCTTATCTTCTTCTTCTTCCTATTATGCTACAGCCTAGAACAATGAACCCTGACCTCCTACCGTACCTGTTCTTACATTCTCCTGCGCCGTACCTTTGCTCTATCTTCTGTTAACCCCATTTCGCCCCTTCAAAATTATTTTTGATATTTGACTTTCTGGCGTTCTGGCCACGTGTCCCGTTCATCTGGATTGCTGAACCCCATTGATGAGTCACATAGTGCATATCTTGGTATAATTATACTAGAGTTCGAAGTTATGCCAGATCTTCTGCCACTAAAAATTCTTCTTTCAAATACTGCAAGCCTATATTCTACTTTTTTTAGCGAGGGTCCATATCTTGCAGCCATAACTGCCGAATGAGTTTCATAGATATAAACTTCCGTGCTCCTTTTATATAAGTTTAGATCTTAGGATAGGTTACCGGAAGTAAGAACTTCTGTTCTTACTTCTGTGTGTCATCAATTCTTCTATTAGAACCATTGGTGTGAAACACTAAACTGGAAGAGATTTACCACTGAACAGTGATTTGGTGTTTAGAGGTAAATCTATTCGAGATTATCTGGTGTGATGTTTATTTTGATATAGTTTGCTTCCCATATAAGTAAATACCTTCACATCTTCGATATTGTCACCGCCAATTATCCAGTTCTGTCCTCTTCTTGGATTAGTTTGCTTTTCCATCACCTTTGTTTTGTCAATAATCTCTAGATCGGCTTTTTTTTTAACTTTCACCTTTATTTCATCATAGAATTCTTTTAATGACCCTTTAAATCGTGTTAAAATGTTTAGGTTATCTGCATACCCTACTATATGTTTTTCTTTATTTATCACTGGTACATTAATATCTATATCTGTTTCATTGATAATATTGCCCAATACTATGTTAAGCAGGACGGTTGGCATTTAATAACCCCCAACTCCCCGGTGGAAATCTCCTCCGATGACAAATCCTTCCACCGCATTTTTCTACTGCCCTAGAGGTAAGCACCGTCATCCGGGTGAACTTAATAATTTTAGTTGGTACTTTCACACTTTTTGTTTGTCCCACAAAATTTGGTTTATGATAAGAAAAATCAGTGATATCTGACGAACCATAAAATTTCTAAAGATCTTATTGAAGATTTTTTGAAAATTTTCACGAAATCATGACAATTTTTCGGGAATCGTTTGAATTTATCAGCCTAAACGTGTATCATCGTCCACATGAACCGTCTTTTAAAGAACATCCTTCTGGCATTGAAAAATGTGCGTTTGTGATAAACAATTAGCAATAAGCCATAAGCAATTTTAGGCATTTAGAGCTTTTCTGAAGTACTTTTGCCGTTTTTAGCACATAATAATCATGAAATTTCATGAAATGTGTACATATTATTAAAGAAAGTTAGCACTCCATAAATCAATCTATTTTCAACTTCCAACCTTCAAACGTCACGTGTCAAAATTTCATGACAATCTCTCTACTAGTTTCTGAGTTGTGCTGTAAGTGACACTACTTTTGTTATTTTCAAAATAATCAAAAAAAAAATAATTTCGTATTTTAATTAAGCATTATTATGAAGAAAAGCACCATTTAAGCAAAACAATGGCTTGATGAACATTAACCGGAGACTGCCCCAGGAAAATCAATCATAATTCATTGGTGTGCTGAATTCAAACGTGGCCGTACAAGCACCGATGATAGTGAACGCTTTGGACATCCAAATAAGGTAGTTACACTAGACAACATCAGAAATATTTACAAAATCATTTAGTAAAGCTGCAGGAGATAGCTGATATCATGAAGATATGGAAAGGAAGTGTTTACACCATTTTGCATGAATATTTGGAAATGCTTAAATTGCTATCGAAATGGGTACGGCGTTTGCTCACAGCGGACCAAAAAGACAACGTATTGATGATTTTGCACAATGTTTGGAGCTGTTTAACCGAAATAAAAGGGATTTTTTTATGAAGTATGTGACAATGGATGAAATATGGATCCATAACTACACTTCGGAGTCAAATCGGGAGTTATCTCAGTGGACAGTACAGTAAAAACATCAATAGCGAATATTGCATAGCGTTATAGGTGCGTTTGAAGGACGAGATTGCAAAAAATGCTCCAAATGAACAAAAAAAGTGTCGTTTTACCAAGACCATGCACAAATTCTTGGCAACGATGTCTAAATTGCATGAATTGCACTTCGAATTGCTTCCTCATCCACCGTATTCTCCAGATCTGGCCCCCAGCGACTATTTCCTGTTCTCAGACCTCAAAAAATGCTCACTCGAAAGAAATTTCGCTCCAATGAATAGGTAATTCCCGAAACTGAAAGATATTTTGAAGGCAAAGAGAAATCGTTGTCCGACCGGAGACTTATTGACCGATGTGTTCGTTGGCTAAGAACGGTGACATTGCCATTGCCATTCCTTCTTGCTGTTTATAACACTTATTATTAAACTAATATATTTTAACTCTTCTATTGGAACTTTTGGTGTGAAACACTAAACTCGAATAGATGTACCACTAAATACCAAATCTCTTATTTTAAATTTATCGACGCGCGTTTCGCTAACCATGTTAGCATCATCTTGAGAAGTTTTAATCTAAATCATCTGATGATGTTATGGTTAGCGAAACGCGTCTCGAAAAATTAAAAAAAAGTAATTTGTTGTTTAGTCGCAAATCTCTTCGAGTTCCATAAAAAATTGTTTAAATATATTTTGTTAAAGATATATATTCTTAAATAAACTTTTTATTGAAATCGTTTAAGTCAACTAACTCTCTCAGGTATTTCAAATTATGTGGAATCGGTACATGATCGGTTAATGATGAAAACACACTATAAAAGTGTGTTTTTTGACTTGACTTATGAATTGTGTTAAGTTAATCATAGAACATGAAAGTGGTTGGTTTGGTAGATTTTTAAATTTATTTACTAACAATTTTCCCAAGTTGTATGTTGGATATTCAACTGCTGATACTATTGGTCTCATTGATGTTTCTGGTTTATGAAGTGTTGGCAAGTCTAGCATACACTATTGACACTTATGGATTTGAAATAAAATTTGTTTTTCAGAAAAGGAGAAATAAGACTGCTACATGATTTCAGTGTGTCTATGAATAAAATAATAATTGGAGTTCTATTAGAATGTTTATATCGATGAATTAATGTGTTAACACTTTCAAAATAATCCGACTTTTCATCGCTAAAACTCCATGCCCTCTTCTGCTTTGAGATAAAAACAATCATCTCGTAGACGCACGACTGATGACGACTTAAAGCCAGAAACCGGTCTCGGCTCTGTGAAGCCAGAAACCAAGAACTTTAGTGTGAAATATAAAGGAAGTTAAAAAATCCACAAAAATGAACTTGTAACTGATTTACTTAACACCCACGAAGTGAAAAGATTAACAATTCGATCCGATCCTCGATATGTCAAAATGAGTTTAAATTACAATTTTTAATTCCATATATAGTATATAGTCAATAATGATAGATAGTATAGTATAGTTAGATAGTAGTATAGTTAGAGAATGCCAATGGGGTCCTGCCTACTGTGTCATGTCCTTAGCTCTTGTCAAGTAATTTACTGAAAGTTATAAGTAGGACAGATTGTAAATCTAAACGAATGCCAATAAAAAACAATATACTTATGGATCATACTAATCCAATGGACAGAGCCTTCGTTTAATCCCGAAACTCACGTGACACATAAATGTGGACAACCAACACATTGATGATGATTAACACCAAAATGAATAATCTTCTCTCATATTATTCATACATGGATTGTTTATTTTTCAGCTTTTATAAATAATCTTTTTCTCTGAACCATATACACAGTTTAGCACTAATAACAAAAATTAACATAACATTTGACCAGTCCTACTTTATTAAATTATTTTAAAATAATTCCATTGGAACATGGAAGCAAAAAGTAGAGAGGCGCATGTTCTGGGTTTTCTAATGGAAAATATTGATGACATGTAAACAACGAAAATTATTTCTTTTAAATAATCCAATGTGCTTTTAAAATATTTTTTGTTATTCACAAATAATAAATTGAAAACATACAGTAAACAAATCTCAATGACAGATTTAAGAATAATTTTAGTAATATTTTTGGTGACAATTGTTACCACCTCTAAATAATTCAACATAAAAAAATGAAAGATCCTAAGTTTAAATTAATCACTAGTCACGTTTTGTAAAGGACTAAATGACGGCTCTGTATATAATATAAAATGTGCTAAAAATCGGCATTTGGAGAATAAAAAATGTAAAATTGATTGTAAACACAATACAAATTTACAAATGTTTAATGAACTTTTAATAGTGATCAAAATTTCAAAAAATGATGCCATTTATATACCATAAAATAAGTTACCAATTCCTCTATTGGAAGTGATTTGGTTTGGTGGTAAAACTCTTTGAGTTTAAAATAAATTATATTCCAACTGGATTATTTTGAATGATAATTTATTTCCCTTATAACAGTAACAACAATTTGGGTAAAAGTAACAAAAATTTCTATATTACACTCATTTTAATATACAGTCACAATTAATCTTTAACTACTATCATCATAGCCATAATAAAAACCTTCTTCATATGCCTTATGCATATCTAAACTTTTTCTTCTAATTCTCCTTCCAATGGGTTCTAAATCTTTGTAACATTTATCAAAGACTCGTTCAATTGCATCAATGGCTTCTAGTTTTGATATATTTCTGGCAGCTAACATGGAAGTCAAAGCCTTACTCTTTACACAATTTTGGTGTGTTTGTTTTAAATTAAATATTGATGTGTCACCATTAAACCAAGCCGAAAGAAAACTGCAATGAGCCAAATTAGCTGCTCTTATTTCTGTACATGCTAAATGATTGATATTTTTGAAATCGAGATCGTTGCGACAATAATCGAACATGTGAATCATTTCATGTGTTAGTACTCCTTGGATCATACCATCATCAAGTACAGTATTATGGCAAATAACAACCTAAAATATAGGTATTTGTAATCTTAAAACAAAGAAAACACTATTAACATCGACAAACCTGATTTAAGATTGGATCAAAACCGCCACTTACATTAGGAGCACATTGCTCACAACTAATATGCCTTCGAATATCCAACTGACAGCCAGAAGCCTTCAATGCTCCTACCATCAATTTAACAATAGGACTCTCCTTCCAACATCTGTAAACGCTCCTCTCACATTTGAGTTTTTCCATATTTTCTCGCCCCTTTCCTAATATTACATCTGTAACGGACGTTTGTATCTTGGCACGCCGTTCCGGATATAAATCGTAACCCCATTGGCTGGCTTCAGACGCACTTATGTCGTTATTCGAGGGTTTAGTTCCATTTTCTGGTTTGGAATTATCTTTAACATTTTGAGGCTCTACATCTATCAGCGTCATTGTTTTTAAGTTAAATAAATTACAATGAATAAAATTTCTCGGGTTAGGTTATATAATTGACACATTCTTCTTTTGCTTTTCTCGTATACTACATATACAGCTGTAATGCTGATTCTTGATTTAAAATAGTAATTATGTTTAAAAAATGTAAACAAGGCGAAGATAAAAATCTCCTTTAAACTGAAAACTGATTGCTCTACATTGACTTCCTTTATTTATACTATATTTATATTATAACTATATGATTTACTCGCTTGGTAAAAAGGCATATGGGGTTGCATAAACAACAATAATTCATAATGTATTCCATAAGGTTCATTTTGAAATTTTAAGAAACAGATAAACCTATAACGAAAATCGATACTTTCTTCAATTATAAAACTTTATAAAAATCTCTCTGATAACCAAAATCGGAATAGTCAGAACTAACAAACTGGTCCAGAATAAGGCGAATATTGGTAATGATATCTGCTACTTTCCAGGCAGTGATCCAACGCATTAAAAAAAATTTTTTTCAGGCGGATTCTGGATGACAGAACCAGTTAAGGGGTTGTAATGACAACACCTTGAGTTTTCCCAAGTTTATTAATAATTTATGAGCAAATTCAAAACCATTGTTTCTTTTGAGTTTGAGGTCTGAAAACTTTGGGGAGATACTTTAACTCTTTCATAAAGTTTTGTGTTCTTAATTCATATAGTTTTTGGAATGAATAATGATTAAAAATGTAGTAAAGCTGTGTGGGATATTTGACACGTTAATAAAAACTTAAGTTTCTAACTCGTACAGTTTTAGGAATGTATATCTTTTTTTTAATATACAATGTTTAAATTAATCTATGTCATCAAAAATATTATTAACATTTGCCTTAGGATTTTTTTCGCCGTGTTTTCCACTTTAAAATTTTTATAAGTTTTTATGCTTTCTGAGGAACAAAAAAATATTTTAAAAGCATCTCTGGGCAGAAATAATTTTCGTTGCATACATTTCGTCAACAATATTTTCCAACAAATCTGACATACGCTTCTCTTCTTTTTTCCTTCCTTAGCATGTGCTTCGTTGATGTTATTATAACATTGTTTACTTTAGATTCAAAATAATGTAGGACTGGTCCAATGTTATGTTTATTTTCGTTATTAGTACTAAAGTGTGTACATAATTCAAAGAAAAAGATTATTTGTATAAATTGAAAAAAAAAACTATAAACGTATGTCGTAGCTTAAGATAAAGTGATGTCCTTTTAATCATTACCAATTTATGTTGGTTGTTTACAATTAAAGGTCACTTAGGATACGAAATTAAAATAAGGCTCTGTATTAGATATCAGTGCAAATTTTATTTAGTTAATAAATAAGTACATAAACTAGAGCAACTTAATCTAAACAGCAATAAAAGCTAAATACTTCTTACAACTTAATTTTAATGGTAAATGTAATTCGACAGAGCTGGAAAGCAATGTTGTGATGAATTTATCAGCTTTAGCACTTCTCTTGTACAAAAATTTGAACACTTAAAAATGTATATATGTATAGTGTCTTTTTAGGAAGTGCCCTGGGTAAAGTGAGAATATGTTCACCTAGAATATTAACCAGCTCTGATTCATTTCTTATCCTAGAAACTTTGGTGGTATAGATCACAAATGTTTGTTTTTTTATTCTGTTTAATCTAAATTATTAATGTTTGTTACTCCAGTGATTTATTATTAGAAATATTGTTATTTGGTTTTTATACAGAAACAAAATGATATAGCAGAATCTGTAACTGATGCTTCTCTTATCATTACTTATGGAGAGAGAGAGTTGAATTCGGTTGATGCATTACATCACGGAAACGGAATATTATATACCCCACACGGTGTCGATGTTGTTGGACAGAAGGAAGTTCAAAGAGTACTTCAAAAATAAAGGCAAGAATGCTTTGGAAACACAAAAGAAGATATCTTGCTGCGGAAATGGGTGCTGTTGACGATTTCATGTACCGTAAGTGGTTCAGAGAGTTTCATGAAAATAATTTTATTCTTAGCGATACTCCACGTTCTGGACGACCGACAGAGGTTGGTGGCAACAAAATATTGTCGCTCATTGAAAGCAGAACAACTTAAAAGATCGGGTAAATTCATGGAATCAAGTAGTCACCAATGTTAGTGTTAACGAAGCGGATGTATGACGCATGAGTTAACGGAGAAAAAATTGATAGACCGAATTTTTGCTTGCGATTCTATATTGAAGAGCTACGAAATCGATTCATTTTTAAACGGATGGTTATATGATGAGTGATGTTAGTTATATGAAGTGAGATTATGAAAAATTGTGTATAATAATGTTGAGGGTAAGAGATCATGGTATAAACCGGATATGCCCATTCAACCAGCGCAAAAGGCTGTTTACATCCGAGAATAAAGATCTCCATTATACAAAATCTAGATAGGGCGTCTCAAAAAATAGAACTTAATATCAATTTGGCCAAAACCAAGATTATGTGTCTAGTAGATCTGAAAATAGTCATCGATGGAACAGTTTTAGGAAACGTGGATGAAACTTCGTGAGCAGAACAAACGGATTGATTCCCGGAATGATTTATGAACATTATCCACTATTCGTGAAAATATTCGATGTGTGATTTTAAGGTTTTTACCATCTAAACGGTTTCGAAGAGATCTAAATAAATGGTAGTCGGAGAGCATAAGGTTGGGAGAGTATGTTTGCCGAACCAAAACGTCCCATTCAAATCGTTTGTGTCGATTGGCCAAAGACTGGTGTTAAAAAAATTATATAATAATAATTAATGATATATTATATATCAATAAAAAAAATTTGAGTTTTAGATCGTGGCGAAAATAAAAAAAAAACATATAAAGTTATTATGCATTCATTTTTCTATAGAACGAGTCAGTAGTATTAACTTAACTGTTCCGGGAGGTCCTCCTGTTTTCAAAACGAATCGAAAAATAATTTATATTAATGTGTATATAATACTGTAAAGATAATAAGTAAATATATTTTTTTGTATATCTTAATGATACTTACATTGACAATAAAATTTTTTATTGACAGTGATATACTACAAAAAAAAAAATATAATAATAATTATTGATATATTACATATCAATAATATTTTTTGAGTTTTAAATCGTGGCAAAAAATCCAACAAAAGAAAAAATATATATAAAGTTATTATGAATTCATTTTTCTATAAAACGAGTCAGTAGTATTAACTGGAGTTGCAAATATTGCAATAAAGTCTTCACATAAGAAACTGAAGTTATAGTAGCTAAACTTTATTCTGATTATATGTTTCAAAACAAAAAGGGCGTATTGGGTACTTTGTGCAGAGCTGAATAATTAATTTGCAAAAAAAACTGTCATATTGAACGGCATGCGAATGGTGGCAATCATTTAAAAATAAAGGCATCTGTTCCGGTACCATCAATACTTAAAGGTATGTTTTGTTTTCAAATTTCTTTGAGTATTAGATAGAGTATTAAGGTTTTTACCATCTAAACGGTTTAGAAGAGATCTAAATAAATGATTCAAATCGTTTGTGTCGTTGGCCAAAGACTGGTGTGGTTTAGCATTGTTTCCATGGAGCACTTTTTGTTAGGTAATTCATTTTCTTTTAGCTGTTATGTCGCCCAATATTGAGCAAAGGCCTCCCTCAAATACTTCCAAGTATTACGATCTTGTATGACTTTTATCCATGGTATCCCTGTCATTTTCTTTAGATCATCATACAATCTCATCCCTGGCCAAAGACTGATGGCTGTTCCTTTTTCCCATCCATCGTCTCCATTGAAGGATCCTAACATTCGACCTAATATCCTTTTTTTTTTTGTCACATAATACAATTGTCAAATTACACCATGTACACCATGTCAAATTACATTCAAATGCAATACAATTGAACGATGACAATTTAGGTCTTCGATTTTTTGCAATTCTATTCTAGCATTTGCATTATGTAGTTGGCGATTTTCATCTCCTAGATCTGCTCGTACTCGTCTCCTATTTAATCAATTATTTTCGAGACCCAATACATTTTGTTTACTGGTTTTATTTACACGTGCAGTTTGTAAGCGATTTGATTCGTTGCGTTGTGTGTGTTGTTCTTCAGTTTCATTATATCTCTTTTTTTTTTATTTCTACGTATGTTTTGAATAACATTTTGTCGTTTTGGTGGCATAAATAATAATATTCATATTCTAAAAAAAATAATTTCGGCTGTCTTGAACAACAATAATAATACTTAATAATAATTTTGTTTGACAATAATAATTTATGACATCTATACTGAATTTCAATCAATTGTCAATATTGTATGGTAATAATGTACAGCGCCACCTATTGAAAATTGCTCAAACTACTTTCTACACCTTTCCAGTAATGTGTCGAACATAACCCATACATTTGAGTTCAGTCGATTTATACGAAATTTATACGAATGCATACTTGCATGAACAATACTTCAATTGCCAAAATCTTTATATATGTTAGAATTTTTCTTCGGGGTATCAATTAAGGAATTTTCACATTCTTGACGACGTTTCGACAAAATTTCATCTGTCATTTTCAAGTCCAGATGCCAAATGAAATTTTGGCGAAAGGTGGTCAAGAATGTGAAAATTCCTTAAACGAACGTATTGACACCCGGACGAAACATTTATTCCATCCGTGAAAACTTGCATATTAATATCATATATTTATTTTCTCAAACGATGGGCTTCGATAGGTGGTGCTGTAGTCAAGTTATTAACAAATTACACGATGATTCATATTTACACAATATTTACACAACGTAACATTTTCATTATTTATTGTTAAAAAAAGGAATTTAATATCAATTATTAAAAAAAGAAACAAGTGATATAATCAAAATAAAAGGTGAATGATTTAAATCAATGATTCAATGATAAAGTGCGGCCATTTTTTCGCCTCCAGTCGCGCCAACAGACTAGATTTTCTTCTACAGAAATTTTAACCAAATCAAACTCAGCTCGCCACCTACCGAAAAAGGCAGAACAACGTCTGTCGAGCCAAACAGTATATTTATATTTTTTTTTGGGATTTTCGGTCAGTTGTATTATTAAAATTATTATTTAAATATTAAAATTATTAAATTAATTAAAATTATATATATATATATATATATATATATATATATATATATATATATATATATATATATATATATAAACCTGAAAAAGAGTCAGGTTATGTTCAATAACTTCGCTCAGGACAGAAGAATTTCAGTTTTAGGAAGGGATTTAGAGATTGGGGACAGCTTTATATATCTTGGGCAGAGGATTTGGAGGAGGGGAATACCGCAATGGAGGGGAATACCGCCCGGGAGGTGGAACGGCGTGTTAAATGTGGCTGGCAGGCATTTGATAGGCTCAACATAGTGTTTAAGAGCAGACTCCCACTTTGCCTGAAAAGAAAAGTCTTCCATCAGTGCGTTCTACCCGTTATGACATACGGAAGTGAAACCTGGACACTCACATCGCTATCAATTCAAAAACTTCGGGTGGCACAGAGGGGAATGGAAAGATGTATGCTTGGCATTACAAGACGAGACAGAAAGTCCTGCGCATGGATCAGGGAACAAACAAAAGTCTGTGACATCATTGGAAGAGTAAAACAGTTGAAATGGAGATGGGCAGGCCATATAGCGAGGCGATGGGACGACAGATGGACCAAGGCAATCCTGGAGTGGATACCGCTTGATCGCAAACGTCCGCGAAGAAGACCGAAAGCACGATGGATTGATGACATCGTTAAGTATATTGGACCCGAGTGGCAGTGGAAAGCCCAGGTCCGTGAAGGTTGGAAGCATGCTGAAGAGGCCTTCATTCTGCAGTGGATCGATACGGGCTGATGATGATGATGATGATGATGATATATATATATATATATATATATATATATATATATATATATATATATATATATATATATATATATATATACACAAATGCATACATATAAGAAAACGAAAAGGAAAAATCGACCAGAAGCGGCATAAATTAGCTATCTGGGATGGCTGAGATGTTTTGGTCCATCCACCGTACTCTCCTAAGCTTGTGTCCTCCGACTATCGTTAATTTAAATCGCTTTAAAACCGCTTAGAGAGTAAGCGAGTAAGCTTTGTATTGTTTAAATGGTTATATTTTTTTTATACGGAGTTTTCGCCACGGTCGAAAACTCAAATGTATCAAAAATATCTGTTCTGATGTAAATAAAAGAATCGCTGTGTAAAAACAAAACGGAGACTAATTTATCAGTGATTCTTTTTCTGTAATAAATTTGCCTAACGAACGAAAGAATTAAAAATACATTTTCTTAAATAAATACAAACTTTTGAACGTTAACGTTTCGGGATGTCTTCTCTTCTCGTTTTCAAAACGAATCTAAAAATAATTTATATTAATTTCTATATAATACTCTAAGAGATAGGAAGTAAATATATTTTGTATATGTCAATGATACTTACATTGACAATAATTTTTTTTACTGACAGTGACACACTACCAAAAAAATTATATAGGTGAGGTTTGCTGTGATTATTGTGTATTGCAATAATTAAACGTTTTTAATTTAAATCTACCGAAGGCGTAGCAATGTAGTTATTTTTATTTAAATTAATTATAGCGGTTTCTTTTAATCTTCTGTATTTAGTTACAGATTCTTTTAGTACCGTTTTGGAATTATTCCAGTTGATTTTATATCCCGATTCCCATGCGTGTTGGCAAATTCTAGATTTATTAACATAATTTTAATTAACAATTAATTATAATTATTAATAATAGATTTTATTTGCATAAGAATAGATATTTTTGAGTTTTTAGATTGTGGCGAAAAATCCAAAAAAAAAGTAAAAACTTGCTTCTTTGGAAATCCTGAAAGTTCACCTGGATCAGATTTAGCCAGAAACCTCAGAACTTCAATTATCGGAAATATGAGAAAGGTCATCAAACAAAACAGTACATACTATATTGATTTAATGTAGTTTTTACAACCTGATTTTGTTCAATTTTTCTAAAAAAAATGGAACGAACTTTTGCATCAACCCAATACATATAATTAAAGATCCTGCTATAACAAACAAGTTTTTTTAATTGTTTCTTTAAGTATTATGTTAGAGTTTTAGAGAGTACTGCTTAATATAATTACCACAATTTGTTGTGGTAAAATTTCAAATCAAAATATCCTTGTTCGGTCAAACCAGGGGTACTTCTCCCTGGGGTAACTATTCCTGCGGCTTCTATTACTGGACTTCTCGACGCAGGTGTACCACGTAACGGTGCCACCTCCACTTTTTCAATTTCCTCCTTCAGCTCGTTGAGAAAGATGTCATCATCACCACCATCTAAACTGTCAGCGTCTTCGCCAACTTTACCATCCAAAGTTTCTTCGGCATCACCGTTATTTACCGGATGTTCGTCCTGCTGGGGTGCTTCGGTAATTTCCAAGTTGAGCGACTGGGGCCGGTCAGCTTTCGAGGCGTGATTCGTGATGGGTTTTTGACTGGAATAGTGTACAAAATACTGGCTAGGATAGTTTTTAAGTAGTGCGGGATTTTATTGGGAGACTATTTGGGTCCTGCGAAAAGAAAAAGAAACAAAGCAAACTTAAATATAAAATATAATAAATTAAAACGAATTGCTAGTGTAAAATGAAATATTGGTTTATTAATCGTATAGTGATTATTAAAGACCGGACTTGTTATATAAGATAACTGAAAAAATCGCTTCAATTTATAAAAATATCTACCATATATGGCTAACATGTGTATAAATGCATTTCAATTATTTTTTGAGAGTTCATTGGATTATTTTTTATGTTTTATGGTGAAAAAATAACAGTACGAAGTAAATACAACGATAAAGCTAAAGTTATTATATATTGTCTAAATCATTGTGGCGTGTTCATATTTTTTTTTTGGGTTTTTCGCCACGATTTAAAACTAAAAAAAAATATCAAAAATATCTGTTCTTATGTGAATAAACAATCACTGAGTAAAAAACAACACGGAGTCTTTTCTGTGATTCTTTTTCTGTAATAAATTTGCCTAACGAACAAAAATTGAAAAATTCAAAAATGTTCTAAAATAAATACAAACTTTTGAACGTTAACGTTTCGGGAGGTCCTCTCCTCCCGTTTTCAAAACGAATCTAAACATAACTTATATTAATTTGTATATAAAACTGTAAAGATAGTAAGTAAATATATTTTTTTGTATATGCCAATGATACTTACATTGACAATAATATTTTTACAGACAGTGACATACAGACAGTGACAGTGACATAAACCTTATATAATAATAATTATTGATATATTATGTATCAATAAAAAAATTTTGAGTTTTAGATCGTGGCGAAAACCCCAAAAAAAACATATGAAGTTATTATGCATTCATTTTTCTATAGAACGAGTCAGTAGTGATAACTTAACTGTTTCGGGAGGTCTTGTTGTCGGGTTGTATATAATACTGTAAAGATAGTAAGTCAAAATGATGCTTACATTGACAAAAATATTTTTTATTGACAGTGACATACATAAAAATTTTATAATAATAATTATTGATATATTACATATCAATAATATTTTTGAGTGATATATATATATATATATATATATATATATATATATATATATATATATATATATATATATATATATATATATATACATTGATATTACATATCAATAATATTTTTTTATTTAAATCGTGGTGAAAAATCCAAAAAAAGAAAAAAATATATAAAGTTATTATGAATTCATTTTTCTATAAACCGAGTCAGTAGTGTTAACTGGGGTTGTAAATATTGCAATAATGTCTTCACATAAGAACCTGAAGTTAGAGTGGCTAAACTTTATTCTGATTATATGTTTCAAAACGAAAAGGGTGTATTGGGTACTTTGTGCAGAGCTGAATAATTAATTTGTACAAAAAACTGTTATATTGAACGACATGTGAATCATTTAAAAATAAAGGCATCTGTTCCGGTACCATCAATACTTAAAGGCATGTTTTGTTTTTAGGTTTCTTTGAGTATTAGATAACTAACGGACCTTTCAAATTGAGCGGTTTTATAATTCTGGAATAAAACACACATGGTGTTGTGAATTTGCTTGGATCTGGAAAAATGGTCGTTCGGTGAAAAATCTTTTTAGAAAATTACCTGAAATTTATGGTTTGCACAATCGTTCATCTGAAAGCACTATCAATCGAATTGTTCAAGTATTTCAAGAAACTGGTTCGGTGGAAAATTGTTCACAAGAGCATAGTGATTTGGTATGTAAGTGTTGCTAAAGACCCAGACATTTCCATTAGTCGACGTTCATAACAATGTGGACTCAGTTAATCCACGCCATGGCATATTTTACAAAAGGATTTAGCTCTGAAGGCATATAAGGTTCAAATATCACAGGAACTAAAGCCACTGGATCATTCAACATGTCGGGCATTTGTTAATTAGATCAAAGAACAAACGGGTGATTTTTCTCAAAAATCATCTTTTCAGAATAAACCCATTTTTAAATTGGTGGCTATGTTAGTAAACAAAATGCCCACATTTGGAGGCCTTTTTTGCGTAATAATAATATATTATATAATAATATATAATAAAAGTGATAGATAACAAAGTATAAAATTATTTTTATTCTATCTAAAATTTTGACAAAAGAGTGGACGTCTGTGGAGCTGCAAGAGGTGGCCCTCTGGCAGATATTCTCTTCCGTGTTTAAATTACATACACTATGCTTGAATTATCAATAAAAAGTTTTCTGAAATCAGCGCAAATTATGTGTTTTATCCAAGAATAAAAAAACCGCTCAATTTGAAAGACTATTTTCAATTTTTACATCTAGAGCCTGATGTTATCACAGCAGAATCTTATATGAATTTATGCGAAGCATTTATTACATTGCGCCTTATAAATTGAACAAAACTTCACTAAGATCTTTTTTAGAAAAATATTGTAAGAGGTCACCAGAAGGTCGCATGGTCGTTTTTCCTTTTATTTTCATAATGTCAGGAAGGAAGATAAAATTCTATCGAGACGGTAAATGGGGCAATGTTTAATCAAGTATTGTCTACAAAAAAAAAGTAACAAGCGTTTCTTTCATAGAGTTAACTATCAAGAATATAACACTTTATTAGAACAATAATAGTTAGGTTTTAATGGTATGCGTGAAGCTTCACCAGTGTTTCAACAAGATAACGCCCCCCATTCATTTGGCAAAAATTATAACGGATTGGTTCGAGCAAAATTTAATTTCAAAATTGGACTGGCCTGCTATCTCTCCAAATTTAAATACTATTGAAAATGTCTAGGGGATATTTTCAAGACGAGTTTAAACAATTTGCAAATATAGATAATTTGAAAAGTATTATTCAGGCTTCATGGAGAGAAATTTCACAACAAACAATAAAATAGTTGTATGATTCATTGCCAAAAACAATTTTTGATTTAATAAGGTTGTGGAAACATCACAAAATATTAAAATGTTGTTTGTGTATGTTTTTCTCTTATTAACTTTCCTCTCTTCTATAAAACTAAGAGTGTGTCTAACATTTTAATCTAAAATCCATTGAAAAATTGAAAATATTTAATTTTTTTTCCTTCAAAAACATTTTGAGAAATGATTTTAGTTCAATTTAAGACGTGTAAAACGTAGTTCAATTTAAGACGTGTAATTCAGTTTCATACACTGAATCCCAATAATATTCGGACAGGTATATTGCTATAAGTGTGTTAATAAAAAACAAATAAAAATAAAATGAAATAAAAAAGAATTTATTAGGGAAATTATTAACCCATTCTAGTACAACCATAATTTAAGTATTAAATAATTCTAAATCCATATTAATAATAAATACATCAATAAAAAAGATCAATTTATAAATTTAGAGTCACAATAATGTTCGGACACTAATTAGTATCAACAAAAAAATTCACTGTATAAAAAACTTAACTTATAATTAGTATTCGTACCTTAATCACATTTTCTACACGTTTTGGCATGGATACCGCCAATTTTTTAAAAATAATTCACGTCGATTTTATTTCATTCCTCTAATAACTTATTCTTTAAAGTTTCGTTATTAGTAATTTAATATTTCCTTATATTATTAGTTTCCAAATAATGCCAAACGTTTTCAATAGGATTAGGGTCAGAGGTGACTGAGGCGGTGTTTTCATAACTTTTGGGCAATAGTCATTCGCGAACTATACCCGCACTATATTTAGGGCCATTGTCTTGGTAAAATTTAATTGAGTTTGTAATGTTAATGTTCTCCGTACTTAATACCACTAGAATACTCTTTTAAAATATTTAAATAAGTGTTTTTGTTCATTATACCGTCGATAAACACCAAGTTACCAACCCCCTCTGACGATATATATCCCCAAACCATTGCCGATCTCCCACCGTGTTTAACAGTTGGACAGAGATTTTCAATGTTCATCTCTTTATTAACCCTTCACCGCCCATCTGAGCCAAAAATGTTGAATTTTGACTCATCATAGAAAATAACGTCGTTCCAAAGTTTTCAGGCTTCAAAACGCACTCCTTAGCAACATCCAGTCGAATTTTAATATTTATCGTACTTAACAAATGGTTTTTTAGGGCCACATCCATGGTATGTTTTCTTATACCATGGCATATTGGTGCTCACTACTTTTTGAGAAATAGGGTCTTTATGTACTTTTAAAATAAAATGTTGCTCTCTTTCGTTTAATAATTTCAGAGAGCCTGTTTGCTTCTTCGGAAAAATTATATCCTCATTTTTGTAGCGTTGCACGATATCTTTAACCGTACTTTTACTTAACTGAAGCATTTGCCCAATTTTTCGGTAGGAATTTGCCTTTTCATAATGAATTAGCACTAATTGCCTATTTTCAAAACTAATTATTTTTTTTTTATTTGATATACGACCCATTTTAAGACGTTCGTTCGAAACCAATCTGCCAATTACTATTTGTAGTAAACACAATTCAAAGATTACTACTTATCTTACTTAATACGATGCATTCAGATTTATTTTTTTGTTTGCGCGTCCGAATATTTTTGACACATGAATTTTATTTAATAATAGAAGGTGTCCAATATTGTTGGTCATTTTTGTAGGTATAATTAATAGAAGTCGATTTAAGGTGTAATAATTTTATTATTACAACATTATAGTACAGTATTTGGAAATTTATTTAGCAAAAATAATACTGTCGAGATGGCGGCCTTCGTGGCGCTGACATTCCTGGATTTCATGAACACTATTCTCCTTTAGTTGCAATAGGGTACATGGTTTATTTTCATAAACTTTGCTCTTGATATAACCCCACAAGAAAAAATCAAGCGTAGTTAAATCTGCGGGACCACCTCTACGGTATATATTTTTTCCTGGAAATAATTCCTGTACAGCCTCCAAAGAATCACGTGAGGTATGACAGGTAGCGCCGTCTTGCTGAAACCAACTCTTCTCGTTATATCCTTCGAATTCTTGCAGTGATTGTTGGAAAAAACCTCGTAACAGCTCACTCGTAATACCTAGCTGAATTAACACTGACCGCTTTACCTCTGGCATCTTCAAAGAAGTCTGGGCCAATTATGCCTCTAGCTGACATTGCGGCGCATACAACAACTTTTGGGTTATGAAATGGTTTTTCGTGTTTTTCGTTGGGATTTTCCTCCGCCCAGTACATGGCCTTTTAAATGAAAGTTAGCCTCGTCACTGAAGAAAACAATGTCACAGGTTTTTTTTTTGCGTAAACTGGAACTGTTGGAATGTTTTTTTTTAAATGCAGCGTCCGAATATTTTTGGGATCAACTGTATTAATATGTTAGTTTGAACAGTTAAAAAAAATTGTTAAAGTGTATCTAAAGATCAATTCTTCTATTGGAACCTTTGGTGTGAAACACTAAACTTGAAGAGATTTACCACTAAACACCAAATAACTTCTTTTTTTTTGAACTGCTCGACGCATGTTTCGCTAACCATGTTAGCATCATCAGGAGATGATTTAATCTAAATTTATTTAATCTAAATCAATATTTAGATTAAATCATCGAAGCGTGCGTCGAGCAGTTAAAAAAAAAGTGATTTGGTGTTTAGTGGTAAATCTTTTCAAGTTTAGTGTATCTAAAGGTTTGACACCTCGCCTATGTCTCGGGTAATAAGAGCCAACATGCGTAGTTTTTGTGCTTTGTATTCCTGAAGGTTGCAGAATACTTGGAAATTATTTAAAAAAATACAAAATTATTATTTTGAATCATACGATTAATAATTCTATTGAAAAAAAATGTCGATACATCATTTTACACTGCCTAATAGAAAAATAACCGTGACACAGATCGTGCAATAAGTATGTTTTGCTTTAAATAATTAAAACGGTAACGTAAATGGCATATACGCATGCAGGTCATCTTGGAAAACTTTGAATATACTTACCCGGTAGTTTCGGAATTTCGTTTTATTACTGGTGAGTCGTTATGAATTATCTGGAAAATTATCAAAGCATCATTTAGTCATGTTAATGGTTTAGCAGAAAGATCGTGTGGTCGTGAATAAGATTTAATTCAAGATTATTATTAGGTCAGTTCATAAATCCGTGCGTTTGTACCTCTATAATATAGTAACAAATATTCTAATCTAGAAAATAAAAACAAATTTGTGATTGGAATCAAAGTACTTGGTCAACATAATTTTTGACCTTTATTTATGAAAAAAGTAACACAAACATTTCGAGATAATCTCCGACATTTTCTACACACTTTCGCCTCTGTTTTCCAGATGTGGCGGTTAATAAGTCTTAAGTTTTTGTTAAAAAAAAAACATGTTTAATTTGGAAAAAAGATTGGTTTATTCAAAGTAGCGCCATCGCTAGCTGCGCATTTTTTCTCATCTCCCTGGCAATTTGTGGACACCACCCCAGAAAAACCGTACATATTTTTAGGTGATCCAATCATCAAGCTATTTTTCGACATCTCCGTAATTTTTGAAGTATTTCATGGAAAGTGCCTGAGACATCGATGAATACAAGTGGTAGTCAGAAGGGGCTAAGTCCGGTCAGTACGGCGGGTGTGGCAAGGGTTCCAGCCAAGTGCAGAAATGGTCTGTGATCGCTTTCGCTGTGTGTGTGGGGGCGTGGTCGTGCTGCAATATCACTTTTTCGTGTATTGTAGCCCACTCTGGTCGTTTTTCGATTAATGATTGGTTCAAATTGACCATTTGCTGACGGTAGTGAACAGTATTAACTGTTTCACCTGGTTTCAGAAGTTCATGGCCCACGACATCCTTCTGATCCCATCAAATGCCCAGCATTGTCTTCTTTCCAAAGCGATTCCGTATTGCGGTCGATGTTGATGGTTGTCTTGGGTTAACCCATGATATCCTGCGTTTTGTGTTCTCGAAGTATATCCATTTTTCGTCTCCAGATCTGATGGAAAAAAGTATTTCTTTGATGCCAAGAAAGCAAAACTTCGGACACCGTTTTTCGCTTTTCCATCTGTCTGTCATTTGGCTGATGTGGTACCCATTTTCCAGCCATCTGCATGTTTCCCAGGGCATGCGGACGATCATTGTCATTTGTTGTTACGTTTGCTTATCTTCTTCTTCCAACAATGTTTGCAATTCGGTATCTTTAATTTTTTTTCGGTTGACCTGAGCGTTTTTTATCGTTCAAGTCGATATCACTTTTGAATCGTTTAAACCAACACCCACGAGCATCTTGCGTTCGGACATTGTCATCGTAAGTTTCCACAAGTATACGATGCCTTTCATTCGCATTTTTCTTTTGATTGAACAAGAAAAGCAGTACGCGCCGCAAATGCGCTTTATTCGGTTCGAAACTCGACATGTTTACTATACGAAAAAAATATGACGCTAACTCAAAATCGTTTAGCCATCAATGGCGTTTTGAAAGGTACTGTCATAACAACAAAATCAAATAAAAGATTAGAATGTGAACCGACCCTTTTTCCAGCGCTATCTCTTAAAAAAACCTGGTAAGCAACTGTCAAATCCCAGATCAAACAAATCTTGGTGGTTTTAATTTGATAAAGTCATTAAAGCTTTTTTCGGCCTACCTGTGATAAAAAATAGGTTCATTACAACAATCCTACTGGCATAAACCAGTGGATTATGCCCGGTGTGTGTTTGGAGGTAGCTGTTTGGTGTGGCTGTGTGTTTGGAGGAATTTTGAAGGAATAATTCACTTTGAGTGGGTTTCTGGGTTTCTCAACTTTAGAGTACATGCTATTCTGGCCGAAAAATATCCAGCGTTGATAATCAATCGTAAAAAAAAGTCCTCCTGCAGCAAGTCAACGCAAGACCACACACACTTCACATCTGACCACTTTAAAAACTAACGAATTGGACTTTGAAGCTCTCCTCGCCTAGCAAAAAGCCCCAATTTCGCTGCGTCGAATTAGCACTTGTTCCGGCCCAATTGTTGCAAGGAAAAACAAGACGGCGCGTAAAATTTTTCGGCTCCAATCGTGGTACCGAAGAGGAATAGACGAGTTGGGGATAAACTCACAGATGGATTGAGATGATCGAAAACAACGGTTTATATATTCAGAAATATCCTACAGGTAAAAATTGCTTAAACAGTAAATTTAAAAAGTACCTCAAAAACGAGGCACCTCAAGAACGAAACTTTGTATTAAGGGCACAGAAGTATGGTTGAAGTAACTTTGAAAATGGAATAAAATCAATAAATCGTTTAAACTTGATCAATATAGGTAGAAAGCTTGAACTAGAGCCTTGAACTAGAACCTTAAAAATATATCTTGCAGAATAATTCTGGCAAGAAAAAATATTCAGTGTCAGAACTTTGAAACGGAATAGCGGTAACACTGTTTAAAATGTAAATATCACTCATACACTGATGTGTTCAGTAATTTAATAGTTCAGTAATTCGCCATGGGATATGATAAATTAATTCAGGATTGGAAGCCCCGACCCCCGGCACCAGCTTCGGGGAAAAAGTAAAAGTAAAGTATTTGGGTTAGAGGCGCATCAGCAACTAGGCTATTTAGCGACTGGACCTACAGCTTAACGTGGGTTCCGAACCACGGTCATCAGCTTCCGACAAACTTAGGCCAGCACCCCCCTCGGGCTATAAACCTTTGGTTATGTGCCTACCCATAAGTCTATCAGGAAACCTACCGACTGGCGAGTGACCAACGTAGAACACTTCTCAGAAGGCATCCGGCCTTACCCAGCCTTTAACTGGCGTGACCGAGGGGTAATTCGTAGTCGGATTTTACACTCTTGCCTAGAAACAATCACAAACATTTAGGAAAGATAAACGGACAGAAGAAAGAAAAATAACCATCCGAGCGCTGGAATCGAACCAGCTATCGCTCCAGCGCGGATTCGGCAAAGCAGGCGCTCTTACCGCCGCACCAACGCGACCGGCTTTTGGGGAAAAACATAATATTTTATATATAACTAACATAACAGCAGGTTTTGGGCCATTGAAAATCCTTAAGTGATTCAGTAGTTACCTCTTCATTCTCAGCAAGTCAATAAATCATATATATATATATATATATATATATATATATATATATATATATATATATATATATATATATATATATATATATATATATATATATATATATATATAAATAAATAAAAAATCAATAAATCGTTTAAACTTGATTAATATAAGTAGAAAGCTTGAATGAACTATTGTATTTACACACAAATGAAGAAAACGCGTACGAATTTATGGACTGACTTAATATATGCTTCCTTTTTGATGTACTCAATTAGTAAAGTTATGGCAAAGCAATTGAAAATTAAATAAAAAAAGGAGTTTCGTGATTTCTGTTTTTTCCCAGATAACCAAAAATGTTTTATTTTAATATTTTTTATGCATGTGTCGGATTATTGTTGATACATAATACATCGATCCATAAATCCCCGATCTGATAAATAAAATACAACTTTGTTTTGCAAATTTCGACTTTATTCATCAATATATACTCCTTGAAGAGCAATAAAATCATTCCAACGCTTTTCTAACATTTCTATATCTTTTTTATAGAAATATTTCTCTTTGCCTTCAAAATGCCCTTCAATTTCGGCAATTATCTCTTCATTGAAGCGAACTTTCGTTTCAGCGAGATTTTTTTAAGGTCTGAGAACAGGAAATAGCCAGTGGGGCGAGATCTGGAGAATACGGTGGATGAGGAAGCAATTCGAAGTGCGATTCATGCAATTTAGCCATCGTTGCCAACGATTTGTGACATGGTACATTGCCTTGGTGAAACAGCACTTTTTTTGCCAATTTGGAGCCTTTTTTGCGATCTCGCCCTTCAAACGCACCAATAACTCTATATAATATTCACTATACTAGTTTTACCTTTCTCGAGATAATCAATGAACAATATCCCATGTGCATCTCAAAATACAGATTCCATAACCTTGCCTGTCGATGTATGTGTTTTGGTCGCTTTGGATGGCTTTCAGCGGCTGCTGTCCACTCAGCTGACTGCCGATTTGACTCCGGAATAGTAATGGATCCATGTTTCCATTGTCATATATGGCATGAAAAAAATCCTTTTTATTTCGCTTAAATAGCTCCAAACATTGCTCAGAATCATTAATACTTTGTTGTTTTTGGTCCGCTGTGGGCAAACGGGGTACCTATTTCGATAGGAATGTATGCATTCTCAAAATATTCATGCAAAATGATGTCAAAAATTCCTTTCGATATATTCATGATATCAGCTATCTCCGACAGCTTTACTTTACGGCTTTGCGAAATAATTTTGTCGATTTTTCTGATGTTGTCTGGTGTAACCACCTCATTTGGACGTCTATAGTGTTGCGCATCATCAGTTTGAATTCAGTATACCAATCAATTATGGTTGATTTTCATGGGGCAATGTTTTAAGGGTATTTTTCAAATAACAAAAGTAACATTTTAATGAGGTACAAAAGTAACATCTTAATATATTTTAAAACACAACTGAGAAACTAGTAGACAGATTGTCATGAAATTTTGATACATGACGTTGGCACACTGGACCACTCATAAGGGTTTTTAGTGAAGCCAGCTATATGTCAGACCGGGGACTTATTGACCGATGTGTTAGAACCTTATTTCCCACCAAAACAAGATTCCTATTGGACGCTGGTACGAGCATTAAGTACCAGAACTAAATCTAAAATGCAGTAATCATTAAAAATATAGACAGAATAAATTCTGTGGTCACAGGGAATAAGTTGGTAAGTCGAAGAAGACAGAACTTTTTACGTTTGAACAATTCCTATAAATCCATTTTTGGAAGAAAATACAATTTGTTGATAACATATATATATATATATATATATATATATATATATATATATATATATATATATATATATATATACATATATATGAGCATTTTGTTTATTGTTTGACTGGGGACGGGCCCCACCCATCCCTTCCGATGGGCACATGTTTCGTCTCTTGATGTTTAGACTCTTCAGGGTACCGACATGTGCTCTCCCATCAAGAATAGGAAGACGCTATCCACAGTCAACAACCCATACTTTTCGCCGACCTCCCGTCGGATGGCGTATATATGCAGTGTTAGAATTCTTTGGACTGCGTCCAATGAGACAACAGTGCTGGGTGTCATCAGACACCCAACTGCTGGGTTCCACAATCTCATGTGGAACACACAACAACCTGTGTCTCCGCCTAAATGAGCATATTGTTGATTATTTGACCTGGGACGGGCCACAAGCGGGGACACAGGTTGTTGTGTGTTCCACATGAGATTGTGGAACCCAGCAGTTGGGTGTCTAATGACAATTGACGCAGTCCAAAGAATTCTAACACTGCATATATATATATATATATATATATATATATATATATATATATATATATATATATATAGAGGGTGATTCACGGTGGATGGTACATTAGACGTTTAGGGAGAATTACTTAACGTAAAGATTTGAAATTTTAGACACTTATGTAAATAAACATGAGCTCTCCATTTAAAATATTTTCGGTGCTGCAGTGTTGCCAATCTACTTGTAACTGATACCAACTTTGTTATTTTAAATGGAATAACCTATATAATATTACATTTTTAGATTCTATGAGGTATTTTGAAACTTTGTGTGATTTCGGAAATAAAAAATATTTTTTAAGAAATTTGGTAAAAAACATCCTTCAGTAAAAATATATTTCTTTTTTGAACCAATATAGCTAGATATCTGAATTTTCTAATACAGTTCCTTAATAGAATATTTTATGATAATGTGGCATGAGAATTAATTTATCGCATACAGGGCGTTTACAAAACAGTGACTTTTATAGAACTTAAAAATTCATGTTATGTAGGAATTTTAAACGGAACACCCTGTATTTTATAGTGAAGCTTAAAAGAGCAATAAATTCTGTATCTAATAGTATTAAGTGATGATATACCTGTTTTTAACGGTTTTAAGGAAATGTAAGGAACCGTATTTAAAAATTTAGGTATCTAGCTATGCTGGTTGTAAAAAAAATATTTTTTTTTATTCAGGGATGTTTGTTGCCAAATTTCTTAAAAAATATTTTTTCTAGCTGAAACGGCTCCAGATGGGTATAGTATATGTTACATAAAAAAAATTCAAAATGGTTCACAGAATCTATAAATGCAATAACATATAGGATATTCCATTTAAAAAAAAAACGAAGTTGAAATCAGCTCCGAGTAGATCTGACAACACTGCAGCGCAGAAAATATTTTAAATAGAGAGTTCATATTTATTTACATAAGTATCCCAATTTTTAAATCATTACCCCAACCATTTACCTCCGTAAAAGTCTAATATACCATCTACCGTGAATCACTCGTGAATGACTGGTTTGGTTAGATTTTTCATCTGAATATTTAGGAATTAGAGCCAGTAATGGGTGGACGGAAACGCGGAAATTGTCAAAAGAAGATAATGGACCTTAAAAATATATCTTGCAGAACAATTCTAGCAAGAAAAAATATTTATGTAAATATATAATGGTCAAATTTTTTCACAGATCATAAAGAATTTGCCAATAGGAGTGTCAGAACTTTGAAACGGAATAGCGGTAACGCTGTTGGAAACGTAAATATCACTCATACACTGATGTGTTCAATAATTTGTGTCAATTCGCCATGGAAAGATATATGATATATTAATTCAGCTCTGGATCACTTGGAAGGCCACCCCCCACTTTGGGGAAAACATAATATTTTCCGGCGAAGCGCACTTAATGGGTTTGTGAACAAACATAACTGCAGGATTTGGGCCGTTGAAAATCCTTAAGTGATTCAGGAGTTACCTCTTCATTCTCAGCAAGTCACTCGTTGGTGCAGCTTTTGAGATGAAGGAGCAGAAGGACCCTCTTTTTTGAGAACTATAATAGAAAACGTATTACTTTAATGGCCCACGCTACAAAGTTGGTCAGGCTTACCCATTTGGCTTGCGACTTCAGGTGTACCCTTAATACCGAATATCTAACTCGCGATGAAGCTTTTGGACTAAGGCAAGTTGAGTTAAATCACAATATTTTTACCCAAAAAATCTGCAGTTTTGCTGTGTACCATTAATTAGCGAACACCCTATGTATATATACAGGGTGTCCCATAACTTAACCTGTCTCACCCAGTCTGTCGTAGAGATTTTTGAAAATCTTAAAACCTATCTGTCTTCGTCGTGGATACGTTTCCAAATATCTTCGATAAGCCCAGCGTCCATTAAAATTTTCCTGCGCGAATATGCGTATCACATCTTGCATTTCTTCGTTAGAAAACAATGTATCTTGGTAACACCCTGTATCTTGATTATATTAACTTTTGGACTAAGGCAAGTTGAATTAAATCGCAATATTTTTACCCAAAAATTCTGCAGTTTTGCTGTGTACGGACGGACAGCGGACACCATGTATATATATATATATATATATATATATATATATATATATATATATATATATATATATATAATGGTGCGTATAGACCCGGTCGGATCACGCAAAGCATTCCGACTCATTTTGGAATGTTCTCTCTGATCCTCCACACCTCTCTTATCTTTTCTCCGTGGATTCTCTTTCTCTCCTCCGTCCACTTTGTTCCCGATCTCCTCGAAACTTCGCTCTCTCATGCAACGTTCCACATATGTATTTTGTTTCTGTACGTTCTTCTATCCTCAATCTCTGTTGGACCTATTTGTGCCTTTCCCATATCAACTCTGACTTGTGTGATCCATGGTACTGTTGACTTGACTCGTTGTATGTATGTAAGAATTCTATTGGTGAGTCTTGTCGGTGGGAGTCTACTAATATGTCCATAGAATTTCAACCTTCTTTTTCTTATGTCCGTCGCCTTTGGACATTCTCTCTGAGGTCTTTCGAGAATGTCTGTCTCCTTCCTCTGTCAGTTTTGGGCCGAGACTTTTTCTCATAATTTTGCGTTCATCTTTTAATATGTTTTTTATGCCGCTTTTTATATGAAGTGTAAGTGTCTCGCTTGCCTATAGTACCTCTGGTTTGATTACTGTGTTGTAGTGTCTTATTTTTGCGTGTGTGGATAGGCATTTCTTATTGTAGATATTGTGTATCTTGGCGTATGCCCTCTTCATCTTCTCTAATCGAATCTTCTGTGCTATCTTCTCTCCTCCTGTGTGTTCGAGGATCTCGTCCAGGTATTTGAAGTGAGTGACCATATTTATTTTGCCGGATTTGGTGTTCAAATTTTGGACATCTAATTTTGAACAGAAGAATTCGGTTTTTTGAAAGGAGATTTGTAGACCGACTTTCTCTGCACATTCCTTGGGGACTTCGATCTGTTTGGTTGCCGTTTTTTCATTGTGTGCGAGTATGGCTAAGTCGTCTGCGAAGGCCAGGCATGATATTTCTATGTTGTTTTTGGTTCGTCCGAGTCGTATTGGTTTCCAATGTCCTTGATTTTTCAGTTCTTTTTCCCATTCCCTTATGCCATTCTCCAGGACCAGGACCGATCTCCTTGGCGTACTCCAGTTTTAATCAGGAAGAGTTCGGAAATTTCTTCCATAAATTTCACTTTAGAAGTTGTGTCAGTCAGTGTCTGCTTGATCAATCGTAGTATTTTGGGGTTGAGTCCTTGTTCTTCTAGGATGTTGAACAGAGATTTTTGGTCGATGCAGTCGTATCCTTTCTTGAAGTCCACGAACGTGCAGATGATTGGAACGTTCCTGATAGCTTTGTATTTCAGTATTGTTTTTAAGTTGAATATTTGTTCAGTGCAAGATCGACCAGGACGAAAGTCTGCCTGGTATTCGCCAATTTTGTGTTCTAATTATTCTTGTATTCTCTGGAGAAAGCATGCTGAGAGGATTTTGTAAGTGACTTGTAGTAAGGAGATTCATCTGTAGTTGTTCACATCTGTTCTGTCTCCCTTCTTGTGCAGCAGGTGGATAAGAACACATTTCCATTCATCTGGTAATTTTTCTGTTTGCCAAATGTTCGTAATAATTTGCGTAAGTTCCTGCAGTGAATTTGGTCTGAGGTTTTTCAATAGTTCCGCGGTGATACCATCTTCATCGGATGACCTGTTATTCTTTAGTTTGCGCATGTGCCTGTGGATTTCTTCCTGTGTTGGTGCTGGTGATTCTGAGTGGGTTTGGACACAATTTTCCTTGGGAATCTTGTGTCGCGTTCAGGGCAATTGAGGAGATCAGAGAAATAGTGTGCCAGCTCCTGACTGATGACTCCTATGATGAATTCTCCCGATTGGTTAGCGCTAATCTCCCATTCCGCTTTCTGAAGCAAAGATTTTGTGGTGTGTATCCACAGATTTCTCTTACAAAAGTCCTATAAAAGCCTCTCGTGTTATAATTGCGGAAATTCTCCTCTATATAGTCTAGTTGTTCCATGTACTTCCTCTTCGTTTTCCTGATAACCTTTGCGGTCTGTTTTCTAGTCACGTCAAAAAGCTGTTGATTTTCTGGGAATTTTTTAGTGTTGTACTCCTGAAATGCTCGTTTGCGTCGCTGTAATGCACTTTCGCATTCCGAGTCCCACCAAGGGTGTTTTGTGTTCTTTTTCAATGGAATAAGTTCCTGTGCTTTTTGTGTAATTTTTTCCAAGGGTCTATCTGTTCCTTTTCCCATTTCTCCGTTATGTTGGATTCCTTGATCTTTTTTGTGACAAATTTCTGTAGATGTGCTTTCTTCTGATGAATTCTCCTTAGGGTGAACTTGACTTGGATTCGTGTTAGGTAGTGGTCTGACTCAATGTTCGCGCCCCTGCGGACTTAGACATCTTGGAACTCTTTTTGTTGTGGATATGAGATTGCGACGTGGTCTATCTGGAATTCTTCAATCTGTTGTATAGGCGATCTCCATGTCTTCTGTTTTCGTGGAGATTTTCTTTGGGATGTTGACATGATCTTAAGGTTATTCTGTTGGCATAGTTCGATGAGTCTTGTGCCGTTCTTACTGGTAAATTTATGACCAGAGAATTTTCCTACTGTTTTCTGATGGATTTTTTCTCTGCCGATTTGTGCGTGAAAGTCGCCCAGTAAAATTTTGACGTCATCCTTTGGGACCTTTGCCATAACTTTCTCTAGTGATGCCCAGAATTTCTCTGTAAACTTGGGGTTTTTCTTGTTGTCTCCGTTTGTGGAGGTATGTACGTTGATCATGGTGTATTTTTTATTGGCGCACTGTATGCGCATTGTCATTAGTCTATTGTTTATGGGCGTGATTTTCTTAATAGTGTTAACTATCCCTTTATGTACCACAAAGGCCATGCCTAGAACCGGAGCGCCCCTGGCGACTCGTTTGTCTGTCCTGCTTTTAAATATGTGATAGTTCCCATAGTCTACCGTGTCCTCATCCGTGTTTCTTGTAGGGCAAGCACAAGTATATTTTGCCTGTCAAGTTCTGAAGTTAGGTCGTGAAGTTTTCCTAGTTAGATCAGTGTGTTGATGTTGAAGGTGCCAATATATGTAGGTGTTTTATGTGTAAATTTGCCGGAATGCTCCGACTTTTTTTGAGATCGTAAAAGTCCAGGTTCCCCAGAATCCGAAAACCCGGTTGCCGTCTGTCGATGGGTGGATTGATTACCACCTGGGGTATCATTGTTATTACTTGCACGAGTCATGGTTGCTTATAAGCTTATAGGTCCAGTGTTTCCACTTGGAGTTTAGAACCAGGGATTGTTAGTTTCTGGAGCGTGGTGTACAGCCGCATCCTCTGGGTGAACAGACGTCGACCAGGTTGTCGGTGGTTGCCACTGCAGACGCTACTTGGGTTTTTTTTCTGCCAGAGTCCTATTAGCCGTCTGTTCCCGAAATAAACCTTGGGGTTCAGCCATTGTCTGCTTCCTGCGACGTGGACGAAGGGTTGGAGCTTTAGGAAGCTCCAGGAAATTAGTTAGGAAATTTATATATGATTTTTTGTTTTCAGACATGCAGTCACCAAATTTTAACAAGAAACGTCCAGAGGAGTATAAACCTCTATCTATTATCTATTCTATCTATTATCTATCTATTATTAATAACATATTAGTGCGTCTAAACACAAAGTTTTCCAAAATAAAACAGGTTTTAATTTTTTCCACAATGTTTCACCAAATGGAAAAAATTGAAAGCTTTCCTGAGTATCGAGGTTTATACTCCTCTGGACATTTCTTGTTAAAATTTGATGATAGCGTGTCTGAAAACAAAAAATCATATTTTTTTAAATAACTCCGAACATATTTGAGATAAAAAGCTGAAATTTGGGGTGATTTTTTTTTATTTGGTACCAAGTGTCGATAGAAAACGCCGTAGGGGCAAATTCGGCTATACCCTTTGCTTGGGGCATGGCAAATCCAAATTGGACTAAATAAAAAATTAGATTTTATGCTCAATATACCAAAGCTTACACATTTTTTGGTTATCTGATTGGTTTCACAACATTTATAAAACAAAAATACACCATGTGTACACCAAAAATTTGACGTTTTTAATGTAGTGCTTATGAAATAGGAAACACAAAGTGTTAGTGTATTATTTTAATATCATTATCAAGTGTAAATGTTATAAACTTGTGTTTGAACACTATTGGTATGTTTAAGAAAGTTAATACCTGTCCCATACTACAAGGTGGTCTTGGTGCGCCATATCGGCCATATGGTGATGTGGGATATCCCTGTTGTAAACTGTTAACTGGTGGTTTATTTCTTGGTGAGTGGCTGTTAAATACAACCATAGTTAGTAGTGACTTAAATTAGATCTTCAAATGATACATGTAAAGGGTTATCCAAATATGACGCCCAGATGTTAGTAGTGTATAAGGTTTATATGACATAAGCTATTTTGTTACAAGATACAAAGTAGTACAATTTCAACCACTGACAGGTATACATTGTAGCAATGCATTTACATTATTAAAACTTACTACGAAAATGGTTCTTTGACAAATATCCATCGCAAAATTCGTGATTTTTATATATAACACATAGGTCAATAAATTCCCGGTCTAACAATTAAAACACCCCTTTTTGCAAATTTCGACATTACTTGCACATTTCATTAGATACGGTTATCATACAAATAGTGGTTACAAGTAGCAGTTTAGGTTTAGAATTAGAGTGAATCATATCCTGATAATGCTGACATGGTTAGCAAAACGTGCGTTGATAATCCAAAAGTGATTTGGGGTTCCGTACTCTTCGAGTATAGTGTTTGGCACCGAAGATCTACATAGAAGAATTGATCAAAGTTATATTATTGATAAATCAAAATGTGAAAGTCACATTTCACGTCGTTTGTAGGAAATGGGCCTATATTACAGCTCTTAATGGAGGATTATACATAAAGATTTACAAAATACACAATAAAAGTACACAAAATTCTCTTCGCCCAGGAATTAAAAGAAAAAGACCAGCCACATCTTAATTTCGCTTACAGGATTATTGATCAACACATCCATTATCACTAAACAACAAATCACTTTTTTTAAACTTCTCGACGCACGTTTCCGCAACCATCTTAGCATCGTCAGGAGATAATTCACTTTTCTAAACTTCTCGATGCACGTTTCGCTAACTATGCTAGCAGCATCAGAAATCATCTCCTGATGATGCTAACATGGTTAGCGAAACGTGAGTCGCGAAGTTTAGAAAAGTGTTTTGGTGTTTAGTCGCAAATCTCTTCGAGTTTAGTATTTCAGACCGAATATTCCAATAGGATAATTGAAATAGACCCATAGGTTTCAAACGATGTTGTTTAATTAATGAAATTGCGATATATGGGTTAGTGAAAAGCTCCTTAATGAAAATTACTGTTTCGTAATTACTTAATGAAAATTAGGGTTTGCTTTGCATTTTGAGTGAATTGGTATTATTGGACCATTACCCCCGAACAAGTGGCCTGGAAATGAGGTGACTGGTAATGCTGTAATGTATCAATCAATACTGAGTAACTTTTTATAATCAGAATTAAATAATGTTGATGTGTTTCATGTAGGTTAGCAACATGGTGTTAAATTATCTTGTAATTTCAGGTAATGCGAATATCAGTTCTCCAAGCTCGAGCGAATTGATACTATTAGAATTTATGTAGTTTCTTTTAGAAACTCGACGATTTGCCAACAAGCCACAAACAATTAATGACCCAAAGAACAACCTTCAATGCACTTTGTAAGGGGTCTTTTAAACTGAGCGATTTTTTAATTCTTGAATAAAACACAGAATTTGCGTTGATTTCAAAAAACTTTTTTTATTGATACAAGACAATATCTTCCAAATGATCACCTCTTGCAACTCCAGAGCTCACCAATGACTCGAATAATTTTATCCTTTATTTCAGGAATCGATTGTGGATTGTTCTTATAGACTTGGCTTTTCACGTAACCCAAAAGATGTTTTTCTCTCAATAAATCAATTGTTTCATTAGCAAAGTGAGGTGTAGCGTCATCCTGCCTCCAGATCAATATTATTAAATATTATTATTATTATTATTCACGTATGAGCCCTGGTGGGCCACGCGAAGTCCAGTTAGAGGCGTTTGCTGTTGTTAGCCTTCCTTTGCGCTCATACTGATTTTATTCTTTCACTATTAGCTTTTTTCCTTTCGTCAGACCAAGCTGTTCCGGTTTTCCTACATTTTTCTCTCTGGCCAACCTGTCAAACGTTAACCTTGTGTCTGAAACAGCCTCTATCCTGAATTTTACTTTGTGTAATATTTGCTGATCTTAGGTTCTCTTTAATTGCAGCAATCCATTTAATTATCTCTACTTTATCTCTACTCCTATTTTCATAAAATTCAACTATTTGTCTAGTTAGCCTACTCGGATTCATCCGTTTTATGTGTCCATAAAACTTAAGTCTTCTTTTTCTCAAATCGCTGTGTATATCTGTGTATTGTTTGATTTTTGGTTTTCTCGAAGTCGGTATGTTGTGCTGTTTATTTGCTTGGGAACTAAGATTTTTTTTATAATTTTTCTTTCTTTCTTGTCAATCTCCTCGATGTCTTTCTTTCTATTCAAAATGAGCATTTCTGCGCCATATACACATTCTGGCTTAACAACTGTGTTGTAATGTCTCAGTTTTTTGTTTTTAGATATGCATATTTTGTTATAAATATTTTGTGTAAGTCTCAATGCAGTTTCCATTTTTTGACATCTACCCTTATTGGCCGTTTTTTCCAATCCTTTTTCCATGATTATTTCACCCAAATATTTGAATTGAGGCTCGTCGAATGTTACCATATTTTGTATTTAGAAATGGTGTTTTTAGTCTGTTGCAGGTCATGTATTGTGTCTTCAAAGGAAATTTGGAGTCCTACCTTTTCTGCTGTTTCCTTTAGGATTTCAATCTGTTTTTGTGCCGTTAATATATCTTGAGCCAAAATTGCTAGATCATCAGCAAACGCCAGACAATCTATTTTGATGTTCTCCCCAGTTTAACGGGCTGGTTAACATTCAAAGCCGATTTTTTTACGCGCCACTCCTCTATTATTTTTTCTAGAACACAGTTAAATAAGAGTGGCGAGAGCCAATCCCCTTATCTCACTCCAGTTTTAATTTCGAAGGGCTCTGAGATGTCACCCATGAATTTAACTTTTTACCTTGGGTTAGTTAGTGTTGCTTTAATAATTAATAAATGCTAGTCCTTATTCTTTCAATATTTGGAATGAAGATTCGTGGTAAATAGAATCATATGCTTCTTTGAAATCTACAAATGTACAGACGAGATTTTTATTGTACTGTTTTTGATATTTTAGGATCAACTTTAGATTCAGGATCTGTTCCGGGCAGGATCTGCTGGGTCGAAAACCTGCTTGATTGAAACCTGCCTATTCACCAATTTTAGGTTCTAACTGTCCCTGCTCTAGTAGACATTGAGGTAGAATTTTGTAACAAACTGGGAGACGGGATATCCCTCTGTAGTTGTTTACATCCGTTGTATCTCCTTTCTTATGTAGTGGATGGATTAGAGCATCTTTACAATCTTCCGGAATTCGTTCGGTTCGCCAAACTTCTTGTAGAATTTTGGGTATTTCCTTAATTGTACCTAGACCAACGGATTTTAAAAGTTCAGTAGTGATTCCATCTTCCCCAGAAGCTTTGTTATTTTTAAGTCGTTTGACTTGCCTAATTATTTCATCTTCATTTGGTGGTAATGAATCTGGATTTGTTTGTTTAAGGTTTAGTGTTGGTAATCTGTTTAAGGGCTCAGGTCAGTTTAGTATTTGTTCCAAATATTTCGCAAGTTCTTTGCAATTGTCTTGGTTATTTAGAGCTAATTGTCCGTTTTCCTTTTGAAAGCAAAGACTTTGAGGTTGATAGCCTGTTAATTTAGTTTTAAATGTTTTGTAAAAATTTCGGGTGTTATATTTTTGGAAATCTTTTTCTATTTCATTAAGTTGATTGTTTTCATGTTTTCTTTTAGTTTGTCTTGTTTATTTTCTTTCTTCCAAAAATATGTTATAGTTTATTTCTGTTTTCTGACTGTTCCACTCTTTGAATGCTTTATTTCGGCTTAATACTGCTTGCCCGCAAACTTCATCCCACTACGGATGTTTTCTACGTTTTGCAAGGGGACCAACTTTAGGGCTGTTTTAATAATTTTTTGTTTCAGTTCTTGCCAGTTATGTGCTGATTGTTTATCAAGCTCTTCTGAGAGGGTTGGTTTTATTTTCGTCGGGTCGAACTTTGGGATTAGCAGTCTCTTTTGAATAAGATTTCGAGGTTTTAAGCTAAGTTTAATTCTAGTCAAGTAGTGATCCGTGTCTATGTTAGCTCCTTTCCTGAATTGAACATTCAAAATCTCTTTATAATTGGGGTACGAAATGACAACATGGTCAATTTGAAATTCACCTATGCATGTGCTTGGGCACCTCCAGATCTTTTGTTTTGTTATTTCCTTCTTAAAATGGGTTGACATTATTTTTAGATTAAACTGCGAACATAATTCAGCCAATCTTCTGCAATTATGGTTAGTCCATTATGAGCGGGAAAACTGCAGACTGTTTTTCTGTACTTTCTTTATTTCCCTAGTTGGGCGTTGAAATCACCCAATAGGATTTTTACATGATTAGAGGGAATTTTAGAAATAGTCTTTACCAGAATTTCCCATGAATTATTTACTTTTTCAGGATTAGATTTATTTTCTTCGTTAATTGGAAGGTGTGCTTTGATTAATGTATAGTTTTTGTTAGCACATTTGAGGGATAGTGTCATAAGTCGATTATTTACTGGATGAACATTACTTATAGAACCAAGAATGGTTTTTGAGATAGCGAAAGGAACACCGAGATGTGGTGTATTTTTGAGTATTCTTTTGTCCGTTTTACTTTTAAAAAGTCTGTAGCTTCCAAAGTCCAAGGTATTATCATCTATCAACCTGGTTTCTTACAGAACGCAAGAAACTGCTTGTTCGCCCCAATTCGTGTAGCTTTCCTAGAAACAGGAGAGAGTTGATATTTACCGTTCCAAAGAAAGTTTTTGTTTTCGGTTTCAGACTTTGGCAAGAGGTCTCCGACTCCCTCTGAAAGATTTTACGTTTAAGCCCGGACGCCCTAGAATCCAAAAATCCGGTTGTACCAGCAACACTGGCAGGTGATTGTGTGAAATTGTGAAATTACATCCTGGGGTAATTTTGTAATTACTAGAATTCAATTCAATTCAATATTATTATATTATGGCAGCAAAAATCCAGTTATCATCCCACTATATTGAACACCATTCACAGTTACATCTTCACCACAACATTCTAATTGAAATACGGCCTCATTACACCTCCTGAACATAATGCACACCAAAGTGACGCGCTTAGGATGTAAAAGTTTCTCATGAACCAATCGCGGATTTTCCTCACCTTAAATACTGCAATTTTGTTTATTAGCATAGCCACCAATTTCAAAATGTGCTTCATCTGACAAGATGATTTTTTAAGAAAAGTCATCTGTTATTTGATCAAATTGACAAATGTACGACGTTTTGAATAATCCAGTGGCTTTAATGCCTGTGTTATTTGCACCTTATATGCCTTGTATTCACTGAATCCATATTGTTGTGAACGTCGACTAATGGAAATTTCTGGGTCTTCTTTTTTCAATTTCTTTTTCACGTACCAAATCAATTTGCTCCTGTGAACGACCATTACGGCTATATATTTCTCTTCTTTTATCTTCCACCGAACCAGTTTCTTGAAATTTTTAAACAATTAGATTGATAATACTTTCATATGCGCGATTGTGCAAACCCTAAATATCACGTAATTTTCAAAAAAAAATTTCAGTGAACGCCCATTGTCACAAAATAATTCAGACTTTATTTTTATAAATGTCATATTCAGTGTTTTATTCAAGAATTAACAAAATCGCTCAATTTGAAAGACCCTATACAATAACTGCAACATGTCCAAATATCATTGAACACGTCAAGATTCGAACTTATCCCTTCAGATGTAAATGCGGTGGATATTTGAACGATATTCTTTCCCACGTTTAATTGTAATGGGACACATTACAATAAAAAAAAAACAACCAGAGAAATTCAAAACAATTTATGTTTTGTTAAAACGCAACATGTAGCCGTCACATTTGGGACCATTAGTTCACGTTAATGCCATAAGATCAGTTTACTCTTACCTTTGGTCTGTACTCATTGATCTAGGACTGTCCATTGATTTTGGAAAGAAGCCCTCAAATACGACATAATTATTCATTTGCTTGATTGGATTGTTGAGTACGTAGTGTTTGTTTAAAAAACCTAAAAATTTATCGCTAGGTCTGTCTATTGCCATCTTCACTGGTTCAACTTGTTCTTTCTACAACAAAAATAGAAGTAATATTAATTGGATTGTCGGAAAAGTTCGTAGGGTTTGTTTTAAGACAAAGAGAAACTCAAATAGTTTATGTAAATATTTCTTTAGTTTATTATGTAATTACCACTATTATTTGCAACTTTTTGCCAGAGCAGTGGTAGGTCCAAAATTTCGCATATTTATTGCCAAAAAAATATTTGACAAACTGAAAACAGTTTGTTTTTCATCTTTTCTTTGACTATAAAATATTTCTCATTTAAATTTGTTTGAGGGTTCGGTGTCAGGTAAATAAGGTGGATCGTAAAAATAACCTAAATAAATCAATTCTTCTATTGGAACCTTCGGTGTGAAACACTAAACTCAAAGAGATTTGCCACTAAACGCCAAATCACTTTTTGTAAAGCTCTCGTTAGATGATTTTATTAAGAACTTAAATCATAAATCCCAAAACATAGTATTCACGCATGAACTCGAAAACAACGATAGTTTACCATTTCTGGATGTTTTAGTCAGCAGAAATAATAAAAATAGGTTAGATTTGGATATTTTTAGAAAAAACACTTCGAGATACATTCCTAATGATTCGAATCATAACTTCCAAAATAAGATGGTTAGTTAGTTTTATGGTGAATAGATTAATCAATTTTCCTTTAAACAAAGATAATTTTAACAAATTATTAAAATTAATTAGAGAAGTATCCGAAGTGAACGGTTATAATAAGAACATTGTAGATAAATTAATTAGAAAACATAAGTTTAGAAAAATTATTGAAAGAATCTTCGAGTTTTCAAAAGGATTTGAACAAAAATAAATTCATGGTAATACCGTTTGATGCCCATTTAACACGAGGGCTAGACAAAATTTTGAAAAAAAGTGGACATTAAGGTTATGTACAAACCATATAATAAATTAAGAGAAGTCCTGTGTAATCCAAAGGATAAAGTATATCAACATGAAGAGTCGGGGATTTACGAAATTAGCGTGTGATCCAAGGTATATTGAGTAAACAAAAAGATCCATATTAACGAGATATAAAAAATTCATTGCCCACATTAGATATAGAAGAAAGGAAAAATCTTGTATTGCCCAACATGCAATCGAACAACCATAATATAGACATAAGTAATTTAAGACTAGTTAAAAGTGCAAATAACAATAGGGCTTTGGATGTATATGAAAGCATTCAAATAGAAAAATTTATGAAAATCATGAACCTATTCCGTTCAGTCAATTTTTTCAATTATTAATATAAGGCTCAGTAAACTTCACGGTTCATTTTTTTTCTTTTTTCTTTTATTCTTTTTTTTTTAGTTAGCACGCTTTCTAGGTAGTAGATAGTAGTTATATAAATAGAACATAATTTAGTTTTAGAATCAGATTAAATGACCTCCTGATGATGCTAATATGGTTAGCGAAACGTGCGCCGAGAGCTTTAAAAAAAGTGATTTTGTGTTTAATGGCAAATCTCTTTGAGTTTAATCCTAATTAAAGCTCAGTACCAATTGAAGAACAAACAATTAGTCGAAGGAATATTTATAAGTGATTTACAAGGAGTCTATTGCCAATTAAAAAACAATATGACAAATTTAAATACTCTAAATAATCTAATTTACGTTATTCACTTATTTCTGCCGCCACACTGTACAGTAACGATTACTCAGTCCGATATGTCAAAACAAACTTACTTGTAACATATATTCGAAAATTTTCTTTCCAAATCCCGATCTCTGCCTGGATTCGTGAACGTAAAAATCTAACACGCAAGTTGGGGTAACCTGGTAGTGTTGTCCTTCCCTGTCGAATACATAGAGACCTTTTTCTCCAGTTTTCAACATGCCTGTAACTGCCCCTTTGCCACTGTAAAAAAAGAAAATCATTACATAAGACTTAGTTAAAGCTAAAAATAAAATAAAAATTATTTTAGATGGTGGTATATAAAGAGTGTCCCAAAATATACGCAATATTTGAATTAAATAGAAAGTACAATTTAGAAAGTATAGAAGTATAGTATGTTAGTATAGAAAGTTTTCTTTCACAATGAATGAACAGGATTGGAAAATTTATAAGCAGAAAAGAAATATTGCACTGTCCATGATGCGACTTGAGAGGAAAAAGTACCTTAATAATAGTATCGATGCTTGTGGAGGAGACGGGAGGAAGATGTGGAGAACAATAAAAAATTTACTAGGCAATGGTAAGGGGCGTACCGATTTTTCTCGAATCGACTTTGACGGCCACTATGGACCTACGGAGGAGAACTTCAATAACTTTTACTTCGATAGTTTGAATGAAGTAGAACAGAGTATCGAAGAGCGGGACTGGAGCAGTGATGTCAAGGTATGCAAGATTCAGAATTTTTGACATGTTACACTAAACAAATTAAGAAAAGTTCCGAAAATACCAAAGCCTGGTGTAGCAAATGATTTTAAACCAATTCATTTATTACCTGTTGTTGATAAAATCATTGCGACTGTTGTATGTACAGAGTTGAAAACTTATTTTGAAACTAATGAATTGTTATTTTCTGTTCAATCAGGGTTTAGGATCAAACATTCTTGTGAGACGGCTATTCAGTATGCATGCGCAACATGGAGGAACGATATAAAGGACGGGAAAACTGTGCTTAGTATGTTTATAGATTTGTGGCGGCATTAAAATCGTCCACACTCGCCTACCATATTGATTATTTTTCTTTCAATTTATTTTTTTTATTATTTCGAAGTATTTTATGTTTATAGTGTACTTGCATTTTACAATTTATTTTATTATTTCGAGATAAGTTTATGAAGGTCTATGGCCGCTATTTGTATATATTTTTATGTTTATATTTTACAATTTATTTATTATTCCGTACTAGTTTTATGAAGGTCTATGGCCGCTATTCAACCGTCTCGGACCCTTAGTTATTTTACTAGTCTACAAATATTTTGTCTGAAGAATCCCAATTATATTCTTTTCGGGTAATAGACCATCTGCATGTCTAAGCCGACATCACGTACTTCGATGGATGTTACTGGAAGGCCGATAATTTTGGGGTTTTTCCTCAGGGTCGAGGACGGTTGTAAAGGGCAGGCAAAGAAGGCCTTCAGACCAGTTCAGTTTGAATTTTAGTTCAGTTCACTTCACTTCATAGTTCAGTTCAGTCCTCTGTAAGAGTCAAGTCAAAACCTATACAGTCACAGTCAAGACTCTCTCGTGTTTCGTTATCACTTTTCCATCACATTTTTAAGCTACAAATATAAAAGTTACTCCGCGGTTTAAATAAACCGTATTATCTCCTGTGTATGCGTATTCTTGTGTTCTCCCAAAGCCCCGAAACGCCAAAGTGGTGACCCCGACGTGATCTGTTGGCATACGGGAATACAAAAGTGTAACGTGTAATTGAGTGTAAGGCGTAACTCAAACTGCATAACGTAATAGCCATGCCAGGAGACCGTCAAAATACGCAGATAACGACGAAAAGTGCAACCATGATATCGCGAGTGCCAGACTTCAATCCTGCCGATTCAGAGCTTTGGTTTACAATCGTCGAAGCGAGTTTTTCAAGGCTGCAAATAACCGACAATATTCAGAGGTATTTTGAAGTTCTATCCATGCTACCGCCCCGGTATGTAAACGAAGTGCGAGACATCGTTATAAAACCTGTTGACAACAATTCTTACGCGTGCTTGAAGGAACAGCTAGTTAAACGAATAGGTGCCAGCCAAGAGGAGAAAACAAGGCGATTATTGGAGAATGAAGCTATGGGAGACGAGAAACCGTCTCAGTTTCTACGAAGGCTACAATCGTTAGCAGGTTCCGCAGTTCCGGAAGAAATGGTTAAAAGTTTATGGGTAAGACGTTTACCACCTAACTTGCAACCCATACTAGCCACTCAGCTCCGGCAGCCCCTTAGTGACGTAGCCGAACTGGCTGACAACATTTTTGCAGCGTTACCTCATCACGCAATAGCTGCTATAACACCCAGTGCGCCTACATTACCTCCAGATAACTCTCTAGTATCGCTTGTTCGAGAGTTGTCCCTGCAAGTGGCGGAATTCAGCAAAGAACTCACCGGCATCAGGCGAGAAATTGCATCTAGTCAGGCATCGTCATGTAATCGGGTATCGCGTTCACGATCGCGCTCACATAGCCGAAATCGTACCCAGCCCCGATCGTCGTCTCAACGCCCTCCAGGAGTATGCTGGTATCACTGGCGATATAAAGAGGCCGCAACAAAGTGCACTAAGCCCTGTTCATGGATACAGGAAAACTTCCAGGGGAGTCACTAATGGCGGCTAGTGACGCCCACCGGTCCATATCCCGCCGACTTTTCATTTGGGACAGGAACAGTAAAGTGCGTTTTTTAGTGGACACCGGTGCCGATTTGAGTGTGTATCCGCGTAACCGCGTACAGGAACAAGGTAAACAGTCGACCTACTTCCTAACTGCCGCAAACGGGACGCCTATAGCCACGTATGGTTTCCTTTCATGTTGTTTAAATCTCGGTTTACGTAGAGACTTTTATTGGAGATTCGTGATCGCAGATGTGTCAAGACCAATTTTTGGAGCCGACTTCCTAGCACATTTTGGATTGCTGCCCAATCTAAAAGAAGGTCAGTTACTCGATTCAAGCACCCAGCTCATCTCAAAAGGAGAGATGACTGAGTACAAATCAGGTAGTGTCAAGGTTATTACCGGCAAGTCTCCGTTCCATGAGTTACTCCTGAGATTTCCACAAATAACACGTCCTGATGGAGCAGTGCGGTTGACAAAACATCAAACTACTCATCATATTATCACCACTCCAGGACCTCCGATTGCACAGAAACCCCGTCGCCTTGCCCCAGATAAACTCCATATAGCAAAGAAGGAATTCAATGCCATGTTACAATTAGGCCTGGCCCGCCCTTCAAAGAGCCCCTGGGCATCACCACTCCACTTGGTTCCTAAACATGGGGATGAGTGGAGGCCCTGCGGCGATTACCGAGCACTGAACAACCGAACATGTCCGGACCAATACGGAGTGAGGCATATCCAGGATTTTTCACAGCTCCTCCACGGCACCACAATTTTTTCCACTATAGACCTCGTGCGAGCATTTAATCAAATCCCAGTTGCTAAAGAAGACATTCCTAAAACGGCAAATACTACACCTTTCGGACTATTTGAATTCCCTTTTATGACATTTGGTCTTCGTAATGCTGCGCAAACATTCCAAAGATTTATAGACGAGGTGACACGTGGACTGGATTTTTGCTACGCTTACATAGATGATATTTTGATAGCCTCCGTTTCACTAGAACAACATATGCTCCACCTAGAGATACTTTTTCAACGCCTGGAAGAATATGGAGTGGTAATCAACCCGAGTAAGTGCGTCTTTGGACAATCCCAAGTGAAGTTCTTGGGATACCTTGTCTCTGGAGAGGGCACAAGACCGTTGCCCCAAAAGGTGGAAGCCATCCAAGAATATCCGCAACCAGGCACAGTTAAGAAGTTACGAAGGTTCCTAGGTATGTTAAACTTTTATAGGAGGTTTATACCTAAGGCAGCCTATGTACAAGCCCCACTGAACGACCTGCTAAAAGAAAATGTTAAGGGTAACGCACCTGTAAACTGGACAGAACAAGCTATGGCAGCGTTCAACAGATGCAAGGAAGTCCTGATGGAGGCAGCGTTACTGGCTCACCCAAAATGCGATGCCCCGCTTGCCATTTTTACCGACGCCTCAGATTTTGCCGTAGGTGCGGCATTACAACAGTTTATTGATGGTGAGTGGCAGCCATTAGAATTTTTTTCAAGAAAGCTCAGTCCAACGGAACAGAAATACGGAGCGTATGATAGGGAACTTCTCGCTGTATACCTCGCTGTGAAGCATTTTCGTCATATGATAGAAGCTAGGCAATTCACAATATACACAGATCATAAACCGTTGATTTTTGCCTTCCGTCAGAAAACTACCCAGGTATCGCCACGCCAGTTTCGTCACCTGGATTTTATCGGTCAATTCTCAACAGATATACGTCACGTCGCCGGCAACGAAAATGTCGTCGCTGACGCCCTTTCAAGAATTGACCAAGTTGAAGAAAGCATCAATTATGAAGACTTGGCAGCGTCGCAAGCGACTGATGAAGAACTTCAGAAGCTGCTGCATGATGGCTCATCGCTACAACTTAAGAAAATCCAAATGCCATTTACAAATATCGAGATTTACTGCGACGTTTCAACAGCAACAATACGACCCTATGTGACGCCACCATTCAGAACTGCTGCATTCAGGAGCTTGCATAATTTAAGTCATCCTGGGATCAAAGCAACTAGTAAACTAATTACTGAACGCTACGTGTGGCCTTCTATAAAGGCTGACTGCAGAAAATGGGCTCAGACATGCATAGAATGTCAACAGTCGAAAGTCACACGCCATGTGTTCGCTCCAATCGGTAAATTTGCTCCACCGTCGAGCCGGTTCGAGCATGTACATCTCGATATCGTTATCATGCCGCTTTCCGAAGGATACCGTTACTGTCTGACCATGATTGATCGGTTCTCCCGTTGGCCAGAAGCTGTACCTCTACAGGACCAAGAAGCGACAACAGTAGCCCGTGCATTCTATGAAAACTGGATTTGTAGATTTGGAGTACCCTTGCGAGTAACTACAGACCAAGGTCGACAATTTGAGTCATTCCTATTTAAACATCTGAACCGTTTAATAGGTATTACTCATATTCGAACTACTGCCTATCATCCTGCAGCAAACGGCATGGTAGAGAGGCTACATCGACAACTGAAGGCAGCTCTACGATGTCATCAGACTCGGTGGACAGAAAGCCTACCAACAGTTCTACTGGGCATTCGTCAATCTTGGAAAGAAGATCTCAAGGCAACAGCAGCAGAAATGGTATATGGACAGCCACTACGCCTACCAGGCGAATTCCTCCATCCTCGTGGAATAGATTATGCTGGCAGTACCCCAGCACATTTTATTCAAGAGCTTCGAAGACAGTTCGACGCTCTTCGCCCATCACAAGTTAATCACCATGCTGATAACAAAATTTTCATCTTTAAAGACCTTGCCAATGCCAGCCACGTTTTCGTTCGCCATGACGCACAGAAGCAGCCGCTCCAAAGACCATATGATGGACCCTACCTAGTAATCTCACGAAGCGACAAAACTTTCGTGGTGAAAATTCGAGGTCGCGAGATAACGGTTTCAATCGAGCGGTTGAAACCTGCATACACCTTATTAGAGAACGATTTTGTACCGACAGTGCAACCTGAACCCGTGTTTGAAAACCGATGCCCTGCAGTGGAAGCACCTCAACCGTCGTTTCAGGAGTCAAACCCCGTTCGTCATACAAGATCTGGCAGAAGAGTTCATTTTCCTGACCGCTACCAGGCAAATTTTTCGTGATCTAAATCACTGGTGATCTAAATCACACACTAAGTCACTGGGGTGATGTGGCGGCATTAAAATCGTCCACACTCCCCTACCATATTGATTATTTTTCTTTCAATTTATTTTTTTTATTATTTCGAAGTATTTTATGTTTATAGTGTACTTGCATTTTACAATTTATTTTATTATTTCGAAATAAGTTTATGAAGGTCTATGGCCGCTATTTGTATATATTTTTATGTTTATATTTTACAATTTATTTATTATTCCGTACTAGTTTTATGAAGGTCTATGGCCGCTATTCAACCGTCTCGGACCCTTAGTTATTTGACTAGTCTACAAATATTTTGTCTGAAGAATCCCAATTATATTCTTTTCGGGTAACAGACCATCTGCATGTCTAAGCCGACATCACGTACTTCGATGGATGTTACTGGAAGGCCGATAATTTTGGGGTTTTTCCTCAGGGTCGAGGACGGTTGTAAAGGGCAGGCAAAGAAGGCCTTCAGACCAGTTCAGTTTGAATTTTAGTTCAGTTCACTTCACTTCATAGTTCAGTTCAGTCCTCTGTAAGAGTCAAGTCAAAACCTATACAGTCACAGTCAAGACTCTCTCGTGTTTCGTTATCACTTTTCCATCACATTTTTAAGCTACAAATATAAAAGTTACTCCGCGGTTTAAATAAACCGTATTATCTCCTGTGTATGCGTATTCTTGTGTTCTCCCAAAGCCCCGAAACGCCAAAGATTTAAGGGAGCATTCGAAACTATCGACCGGGATATACTGTGTAAAAAATTATTAAGTTATAGTGTAAGATCAAAAGCCTTGAAATGGATCAAGAGACAGACATCATAGAAGGATGGTTGAGGAAAAAGTATCGGCAAAGAGGGAAAGTGCTTGAGAAGTTCCTCAGGGTAGTGTTTTGGGCCTGTTGCTATTTTTGATATATGTCAACGATATTTCTACAATATTGGATAAATGCTTTATTAGTCTTTTTGCAGATGATACTCTCGTATCTGTGTCTGGGTATAATTTGCCTGAAATGATTGAAACATTGAATAATGAACTGGCAATAATATTTAGATGACTATGTAGAAATAAACTTAAACTAAACGAACTGAAAAGAAGGTGCATGGTGATAGGGTCTAAAGCAAATTGCAAAAGATTTAATGAGTTAGGGTTAAAAATAAATATAAACTGATTGATGATATTGACATTGTAAATCAAATTAAATACTTAGGAGTACTGTTGTATCCTCAGTTAACATTTTGTAATCATGTCAGTTATATATGTAGAAAGAATGGGAAAAAACAGGGTTCTTTGTCGTATATCGTCACATTTATCACCCTGATCGAAGAAGCTTGTATATAATACTATAGTTTTACCCCATTTTAATTATTGTATGTTTATGCTGATATCATGTAATAAGAAGAGTATTGGTAGACTCCAAATACAGCAGAACAAGCTATGCGTATACTATTGAACTGTAATAGGTATACACCGATAGAGGTAATGTTGCGGTCATTGGATTGGTTTTCAGTTGCGCGAGCCATTGAAGGGGCTAACATTCGATTGATATATAAAATAAAACATTTATTGCTCCATTAATTAAATACTTTTTTGGTACAAAGAGTAAATTCTTACGATGTCCGTTCTAAGAACAATTATGATGTACCAATTATGAGAACTACTGGGCTCCAGAAGACATTGTTTTGGGAAGGTATTTGCCTCTTCAATGCTTTACCCGTCCACATAAGGAGCGCTCCTAATGTGCATGTACTTAATAAACTGTTAAATTATTATTTGAACAGTGTTAATCCAAATGAAACAATCCAAAGGTAACTGGTTCGATTTCAGCGCTCGGATGGGTGTTTTTATTTAATTCTTCTGTCCGTCTTACTTCCTACCCTACACACACACATTTATACACTCACATACATACACACGCACACACACACACGCACACACACACACACACGCTCATACATATCCACACCTAAATATCTGTGATTTTTTCTAGGCAAGAGTGTAAAATCCGACAACGAATTACCCCTCAGTCGCGCCAGTTATAGGCTGGGTAAGGCCGGATGCCTTCTGAGAAGTGTTCTACGTTGGTCACTCGCCTGTTGGTAGGCTTCTTGATAGACTTATGGGTAGGCACATAACCAAGGGTTGATAGCCTGAGGGGGGTGCTGGCCTGGGTTTGTCGATAGCTGATGACCGTGGTTCGGAACCCACGTTAAGCTGTTGGTCCGTTAGGAGGAAATAAATTATTTAAGGAGAAAAGCACCAATAAAATGCACTAGCTCTATCAATACCAACGAGGGTCATTCAATAAGTCTTTAGAAAATCATAGAAAAACAAATTATTTTAATTGGTTTTTTTTTATTTTTCAACATAATCTCCTTTTAGCTCTATACACTTTTTCAAGCGTTTCTCCTTTACTTTTTAAAGATGTCTGAATATTAAGATTTCGGAAGGTCCTTAAAATAGGCATCTGGCACTGGGCGATTATCTCCTCGTTCGATGTGAACCGTTGTCTGAGCTATTTTTTTAAGTTCGAAAATAAAATAAAGTCACTGGGAGCTAAATCCGACGAATACGGTGGATGTTGTAATAATTCGAACTTAAAGTCCATGTTTTTGGTCATTGAAACTGTACAGGTGTGCACCCGAGCATTATCTTGATGGGAGAGTATCTTTTTTTTTTCAAATTAGGGCGATTTTTCTTGATTTCTTCGCTCAACCGGTGCAATAACGACGCATAATACTCTACAGTTATTGTTTTTCCTTTTACGAAATAATCGATGTAGATGATGCGTACATCCCAAAAAACTGCGGCCATAACCTTGCTGACCGATTTCACCGTCTTCGCCTTCTTCGCAGCCCGTTCGCCTAAAAAAAACCCACTGTTTTGATTGTTCCTTTGTCTCTGGAGTGTAGTAGTGTATCCATGTGTCGTCAACAGTTATGTATCGACGCAGAAACTCATCAGGATTGCGACAAAAAAACGTCAAAACAGTCTCAGAGTCGACCATACGATTGCGTTTATTCTCCACTGAAAACAAACGAGGCACCCATCTTGCCGTCATTTTTTCACATGTAATTTTTCGTACAAAATTGAAAACACTGTACCTTGCGATAAGCCTGTGGCCTCAACTATTTTGCGCACTTTGATTCGTCGATCATTTAAAATCATGTCGTGGATTATACTTCCACTGGACGTCCCGAACGTCATCTTTTGTAGATGTACGGCCACGTTTAAACTCATATCCAATTACAAACAGTTGTAAACACAGGAACAGACATGAACTTCATCCAACTCAGCTTTGATCTCTTTTAGTGTTTTCTCCATTTTTTCATTTTTCCAAATAAACAAAAGTTTCTTGCTTCAATCGATAATAAAAATGAAACCATGTGATAATATAACTGAGACTTTGACAGCTATCTGGTAATAATAATGATGCTTACTAAAAACAAATAATTTCCGATGCTACGAGCGCCATCTCTTTGATTTTCTAAAGACTTATGGAAGGACTCTCGTAGCAAACAAAATGTTTAAAGGACAGTTAATATTAACATATTATATTATTTATTATGGTAAATATATTAGAAAAGAAAACTTGCTTTTTAAAAGTTTTTTCTAGCTCTCTTGTTTTTTTTTACTACTCTGGATATTATATAAAAAATTAAATCTGTTGTGGTATTTAAATTTATTCAGAAAATCATATATATCAAAAGAAAACTGTTATGCAGATTGGATGTCTGCAAAAAGGTGTATTATGATAAGAATTTCCTAATGATATGACCGATCATTACCGAAAATAATTATAAAACATTACCAAATAATGTAACAAATAAGTTACAATTTTGTTATAAGAGCTAACGGGTTAGTTCTTGAATAAAACAAAATAAGAAATCAAGGTGTACGGTTGATACAGTTGGGTAACGTTTTCACGCAACTTTATTTCCTTTAAATTGGTTTCTTCAACAAAATTAATGATTCACTTGCAATTTGACATCGTATTTGGAGCAGACAATTATCGAAGCTCATGATTAACGGTAACATTATTTAAATTAACAAGAAAGTCATTAGAAGTACTCTTATATTTTCAAATAATGCTTAATTGATATAGTCTATGGCTGAGAACTCTCCACTAAAAAAATTAAAAAAAATATATTTTGAAGCATATTTTAAAATTAGTGGCTATGTTAATAAACAAAATTGTCATATTTGGGGTGAGGAATTCTTGAGAAATTTTTACATTATAAACGAGTCACTGTTTGGTGTGCATTCTAGTCAGGAAGTGTAACTGAGACGTATTTCTTTCAGAATGCTGCTGGTGAAGCTGTAACTATAAATGGTCCGATATCGTGATATGATAACTGAATTTTTGTTGACCGAACTGAATAATATTAATCTGCAAGATATGTGGTTTCAACAGGATTGCGCGACACCTCACTCTGTTAATGAAAACATTGATATATTAAGAGAAACATTTCCTGGACGAGTTATTGCAAGAAACAGTGCTTAAAAGTTAATTGGCCACCAAGATCATTGAATTAGTCTTTGGGATTACGTGAAAAGCAAGGTCTATAAGAGTAATCCGCAATCGATTCCTGAACTAAACGACGAAATTATTATTGTTTGAATGGCATACACTTTGCTTTAATTATCAGTAAAAACATTTTTGAAATCAACGCAAATTCTGTGTTTTATTCAAATTAAAAAACCGCTCATTGTGCAAGATTCTTTATAAGAGAGTTAACTCTACAACTGTTCGATCATAGAAACTATGAAGGGTCGACATAGTTATCAGGCGATTTCGATTTTATGACGAAATTCACTGATGCCTTCCAACAAACAAGTTGTACACCAATTAATAATAATAATATATTACAATATAATATATTAATAATATATTATAATATAATATATTAATAATATAGTATAATATAATATATTAATAATATATTATAATATAATATATTAATATAATAATAATAATAATAATTCCGAAAACTAAGGGATTTGTTATTGCTATCCAGGATAAAGTCATCAAAACTAACAATTACAAGAAATATATCCTTAAAGAAAATACTGAAGATGCATGTTGAAAGTGTGGCAAAATGGGGAAGACTAGTGAGCACTTAATTGGCGGATGTCTTACTTTAGCAGAAAATGCATATTTAGGAAGGCATAATCAGCTTGCTAAGATAATCCACCAAAAACTAGCTCTTAATCATGGTCTTTTATCAACATCTACTCCGCCGTATTATAAATATAGTCCTCAAGCAGTTTTGGAGTCTGATGATGTGCTGCTCTACTGGGATAGGCCGATAATAATTGACAGAGCTGTCGACTACAATAAACCAGACTTAGTCTTTATAAATAAAAAAGAAAAGCGGAGAACAATTATTGATATTGCTACACCACTGTCTCACAATACACATAAAACGGAGGTGGAAAAAGTTTCTAAGTATGAGAATCTTTCTTATGAACTGAGGAACATCTGGCAACTTGAAAAAGTCAACATCGTACCTTTTGTAATTTCCGCACAGGGATTGGTGAGCCACAGGTTCTTCACAAGTTTAACAAATTGCGGACTAAATAGAAATGTCATAAAAGTGGAACAACGGGCTATATTTTTACAAACTTGCCACATAGTTCAAACATTTTTGTCTTAATGCTAACGGAATACTGGGTTATAATGAAATTTATCCCCAGGCTCCGAGCGGAACTCAAACGTCGCGCGGGAGCAATCGGTTTAAGGTTTCCAGCTTTTTAAGCTGAGAGAGTAACACCAAGTCGATGAGAATAATAATAATAATAACTGGACAAATGTTTTACCATTAGTATACAGAAGGGAAAGGTTCAGAGTCAACATTCAACACTTTATAAGATACAACAACTAGCACTAGAAGAATCCTACAAATATTTAGGAATACCCCAAAAGCATAAACTTGATCATAACCAGTTAAAGAAGGACTTTTCCACTCTATACCAAAAGAGACTTACAAAACTTTTAAACATCAAACTGAACAGTGGAAACCTCATTAGAGCGATCAACGGTTGGGCAGTGCCAACTCTGACATATTCTTTTGACATTGTTAAATGGTCAGAAACTGACCTTGATGAACTTGATAGGTTGACACGCGGAACATTAACAAAGTTCCGATGCCTGCATCCAAACTCATCTACGAAAAGACTATATATCCCAAGAAAGTTGGGGGGTAGAGGCCTTGTGAACGTAAAAAATCTCTTTCTCAGTCAAGAAAATAGAATGAGAAAACACTTCATTGATTCAAACAGTACGTTAATGAAATTGGTTGCAAATGAGGACCGGGGTTTCACCCCACTAAACCTAAATAAACAAAATCGTATTGATAGCAGAACAACACTCACGGATTGCGTTCGAGAATGGAAAGGACACACATTGCACGGAAGATTTCCTAAGTCACTCGAAGATGACACCATTGACGAACAATTGTCTCTGAAGTGGCTGACCGGTGGACTCTTGTACCCAGAAACAGAAGGTTTCACGATATCTATTCAAGATAGGGTAACAAGAACAAAAAACTATGAAAAGCACATACTGCATTTGGACGTAGTCGATAAGTGCAGGAAATGCGGTACTTTGGGGGAAACAACTGAGCACTTTATTGGCGGTTGCCCGGCCCTTGCTCCTAATGCTTATTTAGGACGGCATAATCAGCTGGCAAAAATTATACATCAACAAATTGCAAAAAAATACTCGCTATTAGAAAGCGCACCTCCTCCATATTATAAATACTCGCCTTCTCCTGTACTTGAATCATCCGATGCCATTCTTTACTGGGACAGACCAATCACTACTGATCGAACGGTTGATTATAACAGGCCGGATATTGTTCTAATCAACAAAAAGGACAAAAGGGCTTTTATAATTGACATCGCAGTGCCGCTATCTCCCAACATTAGAAAAACTGAGATAGAAAAATCTACAAAGTATGAAAATCTGGCATACGACTTGATGAACCAGTGGAAACTGAGTAAGGTAGATGTAGTGCCCTTCGTTATATCCGCCGAAGGCCTGATAAGTAAGAGATTTTCAAAGAACCTCGAGAGCCTCGGTATCTCGAGATCGATTGCCATAGTGGGACAGCATGCCGTGCTCTTGCAGATGCGTCACATTGTTCGTAAAATATTATGCTAGGGTGAGAGGAGCTGAATTGCTTTTTCATCTTGGCATTGGAATATCGGCCAGCACGAGCTGAGATTCTACAGTAAGGATGAGCAGAATAATAATAATTCGACTCGATCCCGCACTCTTGGCTAATTAAGATACTAACACTATACAAAGTCCACCCAGCTTTAATAAACACACTTCAAGAACTGATAAAAGAGTGGCGCACAACTATACATTTATCGCAAAATGGAAGTACCACCAAGACTGAGGAAATCAGGCTGACAAGCGGCATATTTCAGGGGGACTCGCTGAGCCCTCTGTGGTTTTGCCTGGCACTGAATCCACTCTCTAATGTGATTATGTGATTAAAAAGGCGCAAATCGGATACAAGTTCCAAAATTAAAATGTATCGCACCTGCTATATATGGATGATTTAATATTGTATGCATCATCACCACCGAAATTGCAACAACTCATTCAGGTTGTAGAGAAATTTACAACTGATATTAATATGCACTTTGGATTAAATAAATGCAGAACTATTAACATAAAGATAGGATCTAAATCTGAACAAAAATATATCGAGCCAACGCAAGAGGGCGAAGTATAAAAATATCTTGGAGTACAACAGTCCAAGAGAGTTGAGCATACACTCATTAAGGAAACACTAACTAAAGAATTCACGTCTAAACTTGAAAGCATATGCAAGTCTGACCTAGACAGTAGGAATATTGTAAAAGCTATAAACACTTTAGCTATATCAGCCTTGTCTAGCGCCTGGTTGACATGGGGAGGTCTTTTTCCGGAGGCTTTATGTGTACAATGCAGGATCAAGTCGTGCACACTAAGAACTACCAAAAATATATCATTAAGGATGCACGAGTATCAAATGACACATGTAGTAAATGCCACGAAAAGCCTGAGACTATCCAACATATTGTAGGAGCATGTGGTAGACTCTCCCAGGTGGACTATCTTCACCGTCATAATCAGGTGGTGAGTATAGTCCACCAAGAGGTTACAAATCGAAATAGCCTTATAACAGAGCGAATTCCCTATTATAAATACACCCCAGAGGCGGTACTAGATTCGGCCGATTTGAGGTTATATTACCACCGAACAATAATAACCGACAAAATCGTGCACTGTAATAGGCCAGATATTATATTGTCGGGCAAAAAAAAGCAAACAGCATTCCTAATCGACATAACTGTTCCAAATACACATCCCATTCAAAAGACGGCTGGAGAAAAAGTACAAAAATATACAGACCTCAAGCCAGAAATAAAGCGAATATGGAAGTTGAATCAAGTTCTTATTGTGCCATTGATAATTTCAACAACTGAATTATACCAAAGTACCTGAAAAATAACATCAAATTTTTGGGACTAGAAGAAAATATGTTTAGAATAATGCATAGGGCGGTAATCCTTAATACCATTCGCATAATCCGAAAACGTTTGGAAGAATGAAGTTTTTTTAGCTACGGCCCGCATTTCATTTAAAATCCAAACAGATAAAAAGGAAAATAATAAATTTATTTCGCGCATAACAATTTGATCGTATTCAATGCTACAATTTATATTAAATACACTTTATAATAATACACTTCAATTTGCAACTAAAATTCTTCTTATAGCACAGATTTTCTAATATGAATCCAACTCTCATAAAGTAAACTTATGTTGAGAGTTGGAGTAAAATAGTGTTATTTGTGTTGATGACTGTGTAGTCAGTCATCAACACAACCATTTACAATTCAGAGTGATTACACTATATTGCAATGCGATCATGTAAATATACAAATTTTCCTAATGCAAAACACATTAATTAGCATTACAATTGTGAACAGAGATATAAAAACAAAAACCATAAATTTATCTAAATATATGTTAGGCTATTAACTCTATGGGATTCCAGTAACGGCATTCCTGATGATTTTTTTAAAATGATTGATATAGTAATTACTACCAGAAAAACTAAATAACGAGGTAATCATTGTTTTTTTTTTGAACCACTGCGTGAATGAATAATTATTGATTTTACTCATTTTAGAACAAGCCGTTCGGAACTATTTTGTTTCGAACTCACATCAATATTATTCAAGTTTTGTGACATGCATGATGTCATAATAAATTTGTATGTTTATATAAATTTGTATATTTGTATTTAAATGTGTTTGTTCAATATTTCCCAATGGTATCGTATGAGGTGAATTTTCAATGTTGGGAAAGGGCAAAGTCTGGTGAATATGGGGGTTGCAGAGCCCCGGTGATATTTTTACTTGTCAAAAACTCCTTAATTCAAATGGTTGTATGACTAGGCATATTGGCGTGATGTCCTTTTTCGATGTCTTTCAAGAACTTTGTATGGAACCGCTTTGTATTAAGAGGTAAGTTCTTTATGGTCGACCTCTTGGCTATCAAAAGAGCAAATCAGCATGCTTTTGATCTTTGATTTGCTCATTCTGCTTTTTTGTCGTACTGAAGGGTATCCTTGTCACATGCATGATGTCATAATACATTTATAGCTTCTAGGTTGAATCGTTTGATGTGGGACTAGCCGTTCCACCCGGGAAAGCGAGGTTTGTAAATAGAGTAATAAAACTTGTTTATAGTTTGGTATTCATTTGAAAGTACAATTCTATATTATCTCCTTCAGAATAGCTGCCTTGGGAGTCGCACGGTGCTAGAACTCGGGATCGCCAGATCCGTTACGGCCTTTTCAATATTTTCCAATGTCCTCAAATGATATCGTATGAGGTGAATTTTCAATCTTGGGAACGGACAAAGTCTTTTGAATATTTTTGCAGAGCCCCAGTGATATTTTTACTTGTCAAAAACTCCTTAATTCAAATGGTTGTATGGCTACGCATATTGGCGTGATGTCCTTTTTCGATGTATTTCAAGAATTTCTTAGTAGAAATGTTGGTTTTGCCGCTTTCTATTAAGATACAAATTATTTATGGTTAATTTCTTGGCTATTAAAAAAGCAAATCCGCATGCTTTTGATCTTATTTGCTCATTCTGTTTTTTTTTTGGTCGTACTGAAGGGTATTCACAAATTACCAAAAAGATGGGGAAAATGTGCAGCTAACGATGGGGCATACTTTGAAGAAGCCATTTTTTACCTTTTCCCACTTAAACGTTTTTTTTTAAGAAAAAATTAAGGATTATTAACTGCCACACCTGATAATATAGAGGTCATGTTATTAGAAAACACGATGTTTCAAAACTCAAAATTCTCCGAATGGTGTACTAATTCCGAGGTCATTGCATTATATTACGTATTATAGACTATAAAAACTATTTTTATTATTATTCACGTATGGGCCCTGGTGGACCACGCGAAGTACAATTAGAGGCGTTTGTTGTTGTTAGCCTTCCTTTTTGCCCATACTGATTTCATTCTTTCGCTATGAGCTTGTTTCCTTTCGTCAGACCAAGTTGTTCCAGTCTTCCTACATTTTTCTCTCTGGCCAACCTTCCAAACGTTAACCTTGTGTCTGAAACAGCCTCTATCCTGAATTTCACTTTGTGTAATATTTGCTGCTCTTAGGTCCTCTTTAATTGCAGCAATCGATTTAATTATTTCTACTTTAGCTTTACTCCTATTTTCATAAAATTCGACTATTTGTCTAGTTAACCGACTCGGATTCATCCGTTTTACTAAATCCACTTAGCGTCTGACTTGTATCAAGCGGCTGAATGGTCAGCGTCTGTTCACCAGTGGTGCGGCTGATATTTAAATTCTGGAACTAACCCCTCCAGTCTTAACCTTTGAACCGTCATGGTACAATCCTTTAATTCAAAGTACAAGATGAAGCGTTCTAGTAATTACAAAAACTATTTTTATATATGTATAAATGTAAAGCTGTAGGACCAAATGCTTAACCATTACTTTTCGTATTTATTTAAAATTTTAAAGTACTGTTTAAATATCTCCGTCATATTAGAAATGGCAAAAAAAATTGTACCATGAAGGCCAACAAATAAGTAACAATGTGATTAGTTATTAATCAGCAAAGTTACACTCCATATTGAAAAATACCGAGAAAAAGAAATATTATGTTGTATGGAAAGTTTGAAGGGATTTTCCATTAGTTGGTCTTTTAACGGTTGTACAGGGTTTTTTCAATAGGAGCACTCGAACTTTGACAGTGTATAGCGGCCATATTGGTGAAGCTATACTTGTCAAATTTGGAGGTTATAGTAACTAATGTTGGGCCAATCATCGTGGAACCGTTACAGTGTTGAGCAATGCCTGCAAATCATTAAACTGTACTATCAACATGAGTACTCCTTTCGAGCTATGTTCCGTCGGCTACGTGATTTTTACGATATACACTATTGTCCTGTTGAGTCGACTATTCGTTGTTTGGTGGAGAAATTCGAAACAGCTGATTCAATAAACAATCAAACAATACCAGTATGTCGTCGAAACAAACATAGTTCTGCAGAAAGCATTGCTGCAGTAAATGGGAGGGTGCAGGATAATCTGAGGCAGTCAATTCCTCGTCGCGCCCAATAAGTTGGCCTTTCGCAGTGGGTGCGCATCCTTCCAAAATTCATTTTACCCAGGAACTGAAGGTAAACAATCACAGGCAGAATCGAGCACTCGCTGACTGGGCTCTGAAGCAGTTGGAAGTGGACCCTGATTTCGGGCGGAAAATCATCTTCAGCCACGAGAACCATTTTTGGATGAATTGCTATGTCAACAAGCAAAATTGTCGCATTTGGGGAGATAACAATCCACATGAGACCCATCAATTCCTGGGTCAACTAGAAACCCCCAAAAATCTTAGAAACCCCACCGTGGGTCAAACTGATTCCAAATAAGTAAGGGCCAAAATAGCTAATTTAAAAACCAGAGTAACACAATACAATATCCATCAGTTGCTAATACGTCTAGAAAAAGTCACTGTGTGGTATGGATTTTTGATGCTGCGGAGTCATTGGCCTGTAGTTCTTTCCAAATGAAGCTGGCGCCGCCATGACTGTTACCGGCGAGAGGTACAGGTCGATCATAACCAATTTTTGTGGCCTAAGTTAAAACATATGGATCAACGACATGTGGTTCCAACAAGACGGTGCGGAGCATGCAACTATGGATCTTCTGCAAGACAAATTCGACGGCATGGGTATATCGTGTTTCGACGACGTCAACTGGCCACCGAGATCGTCTGATTTAACGTTATTAGACTTTTCTTGTGGGGCTACGTTAAATCATGGGTCTAGGCGAATGGGGTTCTGTTGGTGAGAGCACGGTCCCAAAGAGATTTGGTCGGTTCAGGGACGGATATTTTGATCTGAAAGATCGACATCGCTCTGGCCATCTTTTCAGCAGTGATGTCGAGGAAATATACACAATAATAGCAGAAGATCTACGCACTACGATCGGTGAAATGGCAGCTAAGTTCAATATTTGCCAATACGATGTGTAGTTCTTCCACGCACTTAGTGAGCAAAATTTGTTGTAACGAATCTCTTCGTGCGATCTTTTTGTGAAAAAAAATCTGGGGTTCCATTTCTGAAGCGGATGGTAACTGGTGATGAAAATTGGATTATGTACAACAACGCGCAACGACAAAATCACGGGTGTTGCTATTGTAAGCTATTTTAAGTACGGTGAAAAACGGCCTTTATCCTTTATTTTTTCCATTTGGTGGGATTGGAAGGGGCGCATACACTTTGAGCCTGCCGGTCGCGTTGGTGCGGCGGTAAGAGCAGCGGCCGAATCCGCATTGGAGCGATAGCTGGTTCGATTCCAGCGCTCGGATGGTTATTTTTCTTTCTTCTGTCCGTTTATCTTTCCTAAATGTTTGTGATTGTTTCAAGGCAAGAGTGCAAAATCCGACTACGAATTACCCCTCAGTCACGCCAGTTAAAGGCTGGGTAAGGCCGGATGCCTTCTGAGAAGTTTTCTACGTTGGTCACTCGCCAGTCGACCAGTAGGTTTCCTGATAGACTTATGGGTAGCCACATAACCAAGGGTTTATAGCCCGAGGGGGGTGCTGGCCTGGGTTTGTCGGAAGCTGATGACCGTGGTTCGGAACCCACGTTAAGCTGTAGGTCCAGTCATTAAATAGCATAGTTGCTGATGCGCTTCTAACCCTAACACTTTAGTTTTTTTTTACTTTGAGCCTCTTTCACACCAGCCAACCATCAACAGCGATCTCTACTGTTCACAATTAGATTGACTGAAGGCAAGACCACACGTTCATTCAGACACGTTTCAATCTTACTCATCGGACATCACACCCTCGGATTACCCCACTATTCATTCTGCTCCCTCCAAATTTGTTTAAATAGTAAATGATTTAAAACGGAAGAAAATATGAAAAACAACCTGTTGATATTTTTTAACAATAAGCCACTACCTTGGTGAAAAAGTTGTAAATAATAGTGGTAATTACATAATAGACTAAATAAATATTTACATAAACTATTTGCGTTCCTCTTTGTCTTAAAAAAATCACTATGAACTTTCCGGACAACCCAGTATTTAAGTGTCTTCCTAAAACAACCCATTTTTGCAATTTCATTAAAAAAATTAACCTACTCATCAATCAAACAAACAACTCATCAATTCACAGTAACATCATGTATATAATAACGATGCAAATTAATGTTCCGATTCATTGTCATTAATCGAATTCTAAATAGCAACGTGATTAAGTATTCAGCTATGTGACCTATCCAATAAACATCTACAAATTTGATGAATAAATAACCAGTCATAGTTTAGAAAGGGAAATTACTATTAATAACGATATGAAGGCTGTTCGAAAAAGGTAGCTTTGATGTATTAGATGCGCTTTATGTTTTATTTAAATTGCTAGATCTTGAGCAACGCTAATTTGCTGAGCAAAAAAGTCCTTAGTCGTTTATATTTAAAAATAATCTTAAATTGCATCTTACATTCACAGATGATATCGTTCTTCTTTCGCAAGATCCAGAAGAGCTACAGGTGTGGCTCTGAAAAATACGAGGTGTGGCTATTAAATAACGAGACTGATGCTGCTACAGAAGAAGTACGCATGCGCCAAACGCCAGTGACCTAACCTCTAGCTTCCTACTACCTAACCTAACCTAACCTAACCGTAGCCTTCGTTCGCATTAAAAGTTGTTTTTTTGTTTCGCCAGAAAAATGTTAAGTGTAACAATAGAACAACGAATTGTTTTAAAATTTCACTTGAAACTTGGAAAAATCGCTACTGAAATGTATAGGTCATTGAAAGAAGTGTGTGGCAATGAATGAACGTTCTGGTTCTGGTTCGATCTGACCATCGGTTAAGTATTCGTGCGATTGCTGGACCTGTAGGAATTGACAAAGAATGCGTACGGCAAATTTTACATAACAATTTTAGCATGCAAAAAGTGTGTATCAAAATTATACCGCAAATTCTCACGTGAACAACAAGAAGCTCGCAAAAATATTTGTACTGATACTTTTCAATACCATTAAAATCCTTATTGGAAAGGATTGATTGATTTTTTACTTATGATCTTGAAACGAAGCGTCGATCCATGCACTGGAAGAGAAGAGCCCAAATTTACCGAGAGCCAAAAAAGTTCGAATGATCAAATCAAAATTCAAAGCAATGATGATTGTTTTTTTTTCGATATTCATGGGATTGTGTATCTTCATTGCGTTCCTGAAGGTCAAACTATTAATCAACATTACTACCTCCACATTCTTGCTGAAATCCGTGAAAGAATAAGGAAAAAAATATTGTGGAAGAACAAGTCATGGGTTCTCCACCAAGACAATGCGCCGACTCATTCCGCTTTATCTGCCAAAAAGTTTCTTGCCAAATACAGCATTCCAGTGTTAGACCATCCGCCTTAATTGCCGGATCTTGCGCCGTGCGACTTCTATCTGTTTCCTAAGGTACAATCTTCATTAAAAGGAACAACATTTGAATCCACTGAAGCTGTGAAAGAGAGCGACACGCGTTTGAAGGAGCTGACAGAAGAACACTTCCAGCACTGTTTCGAACAATGGAAGATTCGCATGGAGCGTTATAAGGCTAGAGGAGGGGTGTATATTGAAGGTGATAATAAGTAAATATGTATGAAATCAAAATAAAATGTTTTAGAGTGTCTAAAGTAATAATATTTTTAAATTAAATAATCAACTACCACCAACCAAAAACCACTGGCCCAATGTGGATAAACATTATATCGTTTTATATTCTTGTTTTGACTGAAACCTTTAAAACTGAAATTGATACTGAAAAGTTTTCACGAAAATATTACTTTCATATTTTGAAATATACTAGGTCTTCACATTTGTACGTTAATGAGTATTCAAACAAATTTATTGGCTTAATTAATATCAAACATCACTCTAATTCGTACAATGACACATAAAGAAATCCTTTTTATATTGAGCTGTTAAAGGCCGAATCACTCAGTCAACAGTACCAAGGCGATTACAACTTGGAATGATCAGCAAGACCGATGAAGGTAAACCAGCGCAAAAGCCAATTTACATCTGAAGAAGGTTATGTTATGAATTTGATGGGATTAGAAAGGAAACGTTCATTATGAGCTCTTATCTGGAAATTAGAACATTAATTGGGAGACGTACTGTTTACAATTAGGTTGATTAAAGCGAGCAATCGACCACAAGAGGCCTGAATTGGCTAACAGAAAATGCATTGCTTTCCATAGAGACAATGCAAGACCAGTGTTAGACCATCCGCCTTAATCGCCGGATCTTGCGCCGTGTGACTTCTATCTGTTTCCTAAGGTACAATCTTCATTAAAACCACCACTCGACCAAAAAGACCACCCGACAAAAACTTTTACAACTTCACCGACATCGCACTCACTGACTATCAATTTTTTAGATTTTAGTCTTTTAAAAGACTTGAAAAATCATCTGGACCAATTTTTTAGCAAGAAACCTTAGAACTTCTATGAGCACGGGATTATACACCTATAGGAGAGTATACTATATTGACTAAATGATATACTATATACTATATTGATTAAATTGACATACTCTATTGATTTAGTAGGAAAAAAACAATTTTTCTTTAATTTTTCTCAAAAAAATTAAACACACTTTTACATCAACTATTTTAACTAAAAACTTAGTTCATACGAGGGTTGCTCCGGAATATGTGTCCGGAATAATAAATAAAAACAAATATTTATCATTGAAAATGTTTTTATCGTTTTTGAAAATATTCTCCGCAATGATCGATATACATTTGCATACGATTTTATCAATTTTCATAGCACTTTTTTCATTCCGATTGTGGTATCTCCAAAATATGCATTTTGAACGCATCATCTGCTTCTTATGGCGTCGAAAATCGCTGACCACATAATTTATTCTTCACGGACGGGAACAAAAAGAAATCATTGGGTGCCAAATCAGGACTGTATGGAGGATGAACCATCAATTCGATGTTTTAACCGGTCAAATATTAAGTTGTTCGGCCCGATGGTTGTTTTTATTATTTCTTCAAAGACTTCTGGTAAACAAATGGTTGTGTATCATTCAGAATTGATCATTCTACGAATATTAAATGGCACTGTAGCCACATGCCCATTTATCCAAAAAAATAGGCGATCATTTGCTTCGAAGTGCTTCTTGCGCGAACAGCTTTTGTTGGGTTTGGCTCATTTTGGCCCATACAGTCGACTGCTGTTTACTTTCTGGCTCATACGTATAGATCTAAGATTCGCCACCTGTATATATGTTATTCGCGGCTTTTGACACACCACGATTGTATTTGTTGAGTATTTCTTTGCACCAATCGACACGAGCCTTTTTTTGAACGATTGTCAAATTATGCGGAATCCAATACGCACTAATCTTTTTCACGGCTAAATGTTCATGTAAAACCGAATGGCCACGATTGAATTCACTAAACCAGTTATATACAGTGGTTTTTTAGATGGTGTTTCATCGCCAAACGTCGAAGAGAGTTGATTAATGCACTGTTGTTGAGATAATCCACGTCGAAAGTGGTAAATCATCGCATGCAAATTGAATCAACTCGCAACTCGAGTTGATTCAATTTTTTGACGGATGAAATTTTCACAACATAAATAGCGTTCATATAATAAGAAGTTAATAATTAAACGATAGGTCTATTGTTTGTTTAGGTCTTTTAGCATATAAATGGAAAAATATGTTTGTTTAATTCATATTTTCCGGTCGCTTGTTCCATCTCAGGCAAAACAATAGTTTTACCACTTTTTTTTGGTAAAGATGGGTTTTATTGCATTTGACCAGATGCCAACTATATTTAATTTTTCCGCTTAAAGACAAAAGGAAAGGATTTACGGTTAGAGGCGTATCAGCATCTAAGGCTATTTAGCGACTGAACCTACAGCTTAACGTCTCCCTTAATCATCTCCTGATGATGCTAACATGGTTAGCGAAACGTGCGTCCAGCAGTTCAAAAAAGTGTTTTGGTGTTTAGTGGTAAATCTCTTCAAGTTTAGTTTACATTCAATGTGTTCGTTTATCCTATTTAAAAGCTTCGACAACACTTAAGGGCAATTACCGCCCGATGTGGGATAATGGTGGGGCATCTATAGAGATGGCTTCATTTCAGCATTTGAAACCAACATTTTCACTTATACTGTGAACAAGTGTTGTGTCGTTCCCGAATAATTCCAAGGGTGAGTTTGTCACTGAACACTTTATATAATAAAGTATTTAAAGCTCTATTATTTCTATTTAATGTTTTCATTAATAGTAAATGATTACTATGTAAGTGAGTTTTTCACTGAACACTTTGTCTTCTATTCATTTTGGTTGTTTTGAGAAGTTTTTAAAGATTACTTCTATTTTTTTTCTCACAGTACACTGTTCTGATTATTATCAAATATTCAAGTACTATTGACTTAAATCTGTTACTGTTCATTTAAAATAATATTTAAAACAGTGGTTCTTGATTAATGTTTTGATCAATATTACATGATTATTATTTAAGTGAATATCCAAACATTATTTAAGTACTGGCATCAGCATATTCATATGATTTAAAATTTAATTGAGAGAGGTACCCATGGTATTGTCGCGCGTTGTCCCTTCAATACTATGAAGTGGGTAAATGCTGTTTTGCTTTTCTAGTATCTGGAGTAGGTGCATCGTGCGCTCTCCCTTTGTACCCATTGCAAAACTTAGTACTAGAGGTTACACCGTAGGGTGTAGTTGGATAATCCATTATGTTTTGTTTTGCTCTTTGGGTGGGTATCTCGTGCGGTCTCCCTTGATATTCCGTTAATACCCGAAGCTGGCACTGTTGAACGTTCTCCTCTTATTGTGAGAAACGGTACCCAGTTTGATATTTGATTATTGGCCGATAATATTATCATTGGAGAAGTTATGTAGAACATCTCTATTTAAATCCATGTTGATTGCTATCATGCATTATAAGTGAGGTTATAATGAGTATCTCTCGTTGAAAATGTGAATAGTCTAGTATCAACGTATGATTTGTATCGACCTGATAAATTTAAAGTAACATATAGTAAATAGAGAATAGTTTGATCGATTCGGAGTGTTCCTGGTTATTTTTATTTCCAGGTAGTTAAAGCTGCAATGACTGAAAGCTACCATGCTCGCCAAACTCATGTACCTAACTAGCCGCCCAGTTGGAGCAATTATCGTTAAGCCATATCAGTTATTATTTGGGAGATATGTATACCTGTCTATATATATATTTTAGACTATTAGTCCGGGAGTACATCCGATCGTTTGTGTCCCGTTTCATGGGAACGTGAATACTTCCGACAAAAAACTATTTAGACAAGCATTGAGAATGCCAAGTACCTTGGCGAAACGTCTGCACGTTCCCAACAAACGGGACACAAACGATCGGATGTACACATAACCGGACTAATAGCCTAATATATTCTTCCATCCGTGAAACACTACGAACTATAATATATATATATATATATATATATATATATATATATATATATATATATATATATATATATATATATATATATATATATTCCAGATAGACCACGTTGCGATCTCATACCCACAACAAAGAGAGATCCATGATGTTCAAGTCCGCAGCGGCACAAACATCGACTCAGACCACTATCTAACACGAATCAAACTAAAATTCACCCCAAGGAGAATTCATCAGAAGAAGGCACACCTACAGAAACTCGACACGAAAAGGATCAAGGAATCCAACATAAAAGAGGACTGAGAAAAGCAATAGGCAGACAAATGGGAAAAATTCCACAAAAAAATTTACACAAAAAGCACAGGAACTGATCCCATTGAAAAGAACACAATACACCCGTGGTGGGACTCGGAATGCGAAAGTGCATTGCAGCGACGCAAACGAGCATTTCAGGAGTACAACAGTAAAAAATCCCCAGAAAGCCAACAGTTTTTTAACGAGACTAGAAAACAGACCGCCAAAGTTATTAGACAAACTAAGAGGAAGTACATGAAGGAACAACTAGACTCTATAGAGGAGAATTTCCAGGCTTTCGCCCTGGTCGCTCATGCACTGAAGAAATCTTTAACTTAAAAACAATACTGAAATACAAAGCTATCAGGAACGTCCCAATTATCTGCACGTTCGTTGACTTCAAGAAAGCATACGACTGCATTGACCGAAAATCTCTGCTCAACATCCTAGAAGAACAAGGACTCTACCCCAAAACACTACGATTGATCAAGAAGACACTGACCGACAGAATCTCTAAAGTGAAATTTATGGGAGAAATTTCCGAACCCTTCCTGATTAAAACCAGAGTACGCCAAGGAGATAGGTTATCCCCACTCCTCTTCAACTTGGTCCTGGACAAAATCATAAGGGAATGGGAAAAGGAACTAAAAAATCAAGGACACTGGAAACCAATACCAACGTAGCGGCGGACATAACAATAAGAAGGTTGAAATTCTATGGATATATCATTAGACTCCCACCGACAAGACTCACCAACAGAATTCTTATGTACATACAAGGAGTCAAGTCAACAGTACCATGGATCGCACAAGTCAGAGCTGATCTGGGAAAGGCACAAATGGGTCCGACAGAGATTGAGGGTAGAAAAACGTACAGACACAAAATACATATGTGGAACGTTGCCTCAGAGAGCGAAGTTTCGAGGAGATCGGGAACAAAGTGGACGTATGTGTGTGTGTGTGTGTGTGTGTGTTAAAAAATCCTTTCATTTTATGTCACCCGATTTGTGACGTTTTCGCTTCTCCTTTTTGACGATTATTTTACATATATATGTCAGATCAATTCATTCAGTCATTACGCCAATTGCAGATACATATATAGCGACCCTCGTACGATAAAGGTACAAAATATTTTAAAGAAATTTAGGAAATTAATTAAAATCCAAAAACTCGGCGTTATCAAAAATTAGGTTTTGAATAAATAATTTACTTCATAGTATTTTGTAAATGATTTATTATTATTATTCAATAAATTAAATAGTATAAAAGTAATTATTCACTCAAGACAGTTTTTTTTAATGTGTACATAAAACAGCGCAACAGCGACTGGAATTAGGTCAAGACTATCAATAAATAGTCTACCGATTTTGAAGATATTGACGTTTTTGTCGGTTATTATTACTAAAAAAGCGCCTCGTCACTGCAGAACATTGAAATTTAAATTAGCAAAAAACGGAAGAGTGTTTCTGCGGATTTTCGATATTTATAGAAGCGATTTTAAGATTTTTTTCGTAGTATTTCAAGGTTCAATTGGAACCCGAAATAATTTGTTTTAATACGGACGGTCTACAAAAAACAGTAGCAGTTATTACCACATTATTTCAATCAGGTCATAACCACGACTATTGTGGCGAGAAATTAACGGTTGTTTTCCGTTGGAAAATTGAGATGTGATAACACAAAGTGTGAAACTAAAAAAAAGTCTTTGCCAGAAAAAAACGAAAAATGCATCCGTGCTCCGCCATACAAAAATTGCCCATGTATTTTGAATTTTTTTGAAGTGAAAACTTCTTTAGCGGCATTGAGCAATTTTCGGTAGGGGCAAACCTTATAAGTTCGCGTCACCGACATACTAGCGACGTGTTGCGCCAGACTAGCGACGCCAATTGTGTTTTAAATATGTTTTAAATTAAATTGTGTTTTAGATAATCATTATTTTAATTGTTTAATTGTAGGGTGACTGTGGAGCACAATAGTGAGTACTTAATATGTTAATATTTTTATGTAGAAAAATTAATAACAAAAATAAAGCATTTACTTTTCGAATATTTTCAATATTAGTATCATTATTTGCGTTGAAAAATTTGATATTATTTATTTTTCTAATATTTAATCTCTGCAATACATCGTGTAATGAATATTTCATAGTGGCTTAAGAGTTATCTTAATAGCGTGCTAAAACAGATTTCTAGTTGTTCGAGAGTATTTTTGTCGCGGATTTTAAAATTATAAATTCTATAATATATATATATATATATATATATATATATATATATATATATATATATATATGAGACAGCAGTAGCTGAGTGTTATCACACACCCAACCGTTGGCTTCCACAATCTCATGTGGAACACACAACCTGCGTCTTCGCCTAAATGAACACTTTTGTTGGTTGCTTGACCGGGAAGGAGCCCCACCTATCCCCTCAACTGGATGACATAAATTTCGTCTCTCGAGGTTCAGACTCTTCAGGGCGCCGACATATACCATACCATCAAGAATAGGGAAACCCTATCCACAGCCAACAACCCATGTTTTTGCCGACCTCCCGTCGGATGGCGTATATATGTGGTGTTAGATTTTCTTGGATTGCGTCCAATGTGATAACACTCAGCTACTGCTGTCTCATATATATATATATATATATATATATATATATATATATATATATATATATATATATATATATATATATATATATATGCTGTCTCATATATAACCTGTTTTAAGTTTTCATTTCTGTCGGCAGTCTCCATGACTGCCTACCTTTTTTTAACAATAAAATAATAGTAAATTTAAGTAATTGAAAAAGACTCAAAAGTGTACGAAGTTAAACGAAAAAAAAAAATTAAATAAAGACGAAGGGTCAATCCCACACAGTCCTTTCTTTACTTTATTCACGGAGGAGTGTTAAACGTAAAAAAAGTTTAAATAAAGACGAAGGGTCAATCCCACACAGTCCTTTCTTTACTTTATTCACCCAGGAGTGTTTAAGCGATAAAATTATTCAAAAATAAGGGCGTTTTTTCATGTTCCACACAAAAATGTTTCCATTTCTCATTACTCGGGTTCGAACTCAAAAGCAACTGAAGGATTGACCAGGGTCCAAACCAAACCAAACCAATCCAAATTACACCAAACTACACCAAACTACACTAAACCAAACCAAACCAAATAAATCGAATGTAGGTTGAAAACAACTGCAGCTCACGTCATCCTGTGGTTCGCAACATTACCACTATGTGAACCTACCCAGGCCCCATCTAGATACCAGGTATGCGTGAAAAGTTGCATAGTGGGCTCGTGGAGAATATTAAAAATATTCAAAAACGAGCTCGATCGATACAGCTTGCGATCGGTTTAACGCCAGAAACCGGTCTCGAGAGACTCTTGCTGACGTTTGATAGCGACTGAAGAAATGGTCAAATTTTTGCGTGAAGTATGGGAAAGCTTTCCTTGTTTTTGAATATTTTGAATATTCTCCACGAGCCCACGATGCAACTTTTCGTGCATACCTGGTACCTAGACAGAGCCTAGACGAGTCACGGACGGTTTCACTCGGTGTGACTGTTGCGAACCCTACCCACAGCGTGAGCTGCATTATATTGCAGCCTACATACGTCATAGCCCATATATATATATATATATATATATATATATATATATATATATATATATATATATATATATATATATATATATATATATATAGTTGCTTGACCGGGAGGAAGCCCCACCCGTCCCTTACATTGGAGGGCACATGTTTCGTTTGTTGGAGGTTAGACTCATCAGGGTGCCGCCATATGCTCTCTCACCAAGAATAGGGAGTCGCTCTCCACAATCAAACAATCCATATTTTCGCCGACTTTTCGTCGGATGGCTTATTCATGGAGTTTTTTTACTTCTTTGGATTGCGTCCAATGAGACGGTAGTCAGGAGTTATACACTCCCGACCGTTGGGTTCCACAATTTCATGTGGAACGCACAACAACCTGCGTCTCCGCCATAATGAGCATTGGTAAGTTGCTTGACTGGGAGGGCACATGTTTCGTCTGTTGGGGGTTAGACTCATCAGGGTACCGACATATGCTTTCTCGCCAAGAATAGGGAGTCCCTCTCCACAATCAAACAACCCATATTTTCGCCGACTTCTCGAGAAAGTCCTTAGAAAAAGATAGAAAACTAAATTATTTTGTGTATTTTTTATTTTCCAATAATCTCCTTTTAGCTCGATACACCTTTCCAAGCGTTTCTCCAACTTTTTTAATTTGAAATTATCCATGTACGTGGTGTATATTTCCTTTATATTTTCTTCGCAGATTTATAGAAGATTTTAGTGTTGTTTGAATTAGCATGTGACTTTAGTTCTCGACAGGTTTTTTGATCTAATTATTTTTGTTTATTTTTCTGCAGCCTCTCTGGTTTTTCCGATTTAACGAAAAGTGTTTAAGGCAATGTTCCTAGTGTGCCTCTTTTTTCGATTAAATCAAGAGTGACTTCAGTCATTCAATGTTGAAAACCTTGGGTTTCTGTTGCGTTTGTTTAATCTACGGACTCAGTAATCATGATTTGTGTCCTATACCAAGACTCGGAAAATGTCATATCATTAAACAATGGAATAAGTTCCAGGTTTTCGCTTCGTTTTTTCGTTTTCGTAAGTTAAATCGTTTTTTGAAATTCGTTAGAATGCTGCTAATAATTGCTTGTTAATGGACTTTTTGGGTAGTACTTTCAATTTTAAAAGAAATCTTAAACAGAGTAGTCGGTGGTCACTTTCGCATTCAGCTCGAGGAAAGGTGTCAGCAGAGTCAAAAAATGGAGATATAATTCAGGAGGTGATTCTAAGTTTAATTTTCAACAGAAAAGCTCTTTGCTTTAGTCCAATTTTCATAATTTTCCAAGATATTTGAGATTTCCAAGAGATTTTCTCAAATTTCGTGCGATTTTTCATTAACCTCTCAAAAAAGGGAGATTTTTGCCAAATCATGGACTATTCTTGACGAGAGGGCTTATGTCGGTACCCTGACGAGTCTAAACACAAAGAGATGAAACTTGTGTTCTCCAATGGAAGGGATGGGTGGGACTCGCCCCCAGCAAGCAACTAACAAAATACTAACAGATCTTTCAAACTGAATGGGTTTTTTAATTTTTGAATAAAACACAGAAACCGTTGTGAATGTGCCTTATTTCAAAAGTGTAATATACATTCTTCGACTTGAGTTCTCGCCTCGAATTCTCTTTTATATCTTCTATCGACTGAAAACGGGTACCTCGAATTGGTAATTTGAGTTTTGGAAAGAGAAAGAAGTCGACCGGAGCCATAACAGGTGAATATGGTGGTTGTTCGATGAGTTTTTGGGCATACATTCGTTCACAATGATAGCCTTTTAAGATGGTACGTTGTCGTGATGCAAAATCCAAGAGTTTTCTCTCCACAAATCTGGCATTTTTCGACAAAATTGCTCTCTCAAACGCCGCATAACGCTCAGATAATATTCTGTATTTACCGCCTGACCTTCTGGCAAGAATTCCGAATGCACAACACCGCGATATCAAAGAAAACAATCAACATCACCTTAACTTATGATCGACTTTGGCGTGGTTTTTTCGTTTTCGCCTCAGTTGGAAGGCGCTATTGCGAAACTTGTTGACTGCTTTGCATGTCTAACTCGTATAGCCATGTCTCATCACTAGTTACAATGCGTTTTATGAATGTGGGGTCGGAATTGACTCGTTCTAGCGTGTCTTCAGCGACCTTTACGCGATGGAGTTTCTGGAGAAAATTCAGGTCTTTCAGCACTAGTCGAGCGGCAACGTGTTTCGTGCCCAAACAATCGCTTAAAATGGTACGAATTAATTTATGAGACACAGAAAGACCAACGGCTATCTCTCTTAAACTTAAATGACGATTTTCAGTCACCATTTCCTTCATTTTAGCGATGTTAATTTCAGTTGAAGACGTTGATGGCTGACCAGAGCGAGGCAAATCTTCCACCACATCTCGACTGCTTTTGAAGGCACTGTACCACTCATATGCACATGTTTTTGATAAAGTATATTCACCGTAAGTCTTCTGCAATATTTGCAGCGACTCGCCACACGAAATTCCATTTGCAATGCAAAATTTAAGACAAAATCTTAGTTCGATGTTTTTATCCATTGTAAAAATCGCAAAGATACTTAAGATGAACTAACAAAATCGAGCACTGTAAACAAACTAAATGACAGATGACGTTCAAACTCTGCTTCAGTATAGAGGACAGTTGTTCCAATATAGAAAATTACGTGATATTTACGGCATAATCGTTCATTTGAAACTATTATTGAATTGTTCAAACGTTTCAAGCAACTAGCTCGGTGGAAAAAAGAAAATCAATATATAGTTGTGGTGGTCGTTCTCAAGAGCATGTTGATTTGATACGTGAAAGTGTTGCTGAAGGCCCAGACATTTCCATTAGCCGACGTTCACAACAATTTTGACAACAGTTGGAGTGAATCCACAACGTGGCATATTTTACAAAATGATTTAGCTCTGAAGGCATATACGGCTCAAATAACACAAGAACTACTGGAGCGACTGGATCATTCAAAACGTCGTGCATTTGTCAGGTGGATCAAAGAACAAACATATGATTTTTCTCAAAAAATCATCTTTTGCATTTTGAAATTGGTGGCTATGTTAATAAACAAAATTGTCGCATTTGGGCTGAGGAAAATCCATGATTGATTCATGAGAGACCTTTACGTTCTAAACGAGTCACTGTTTGGTGTACATTATGGAGGTGTAATTGGACCGTATTTCTTTCGGAATGCTGCTGGTGAAGCTGTAACTGTGAATGGTGTTCGATATCCTGAGATAATAACTGGATTTTTGTGAGCTGAATTGAATAATATTGATTTGGAGGATATGTGGTTTCAACAGAACAGCGCTACACCTCATTCCGCTATTGAAATAATTGATTTTTTTGGGAAAAAATCCTATGAGTGATATACACCAAGAAACGGTGATGTTACCATGTGATCTAACGCCGTTGGACTATTTTCTTGTGGGTTACGTGAAAAGCCAGAACTACAAGAACACTCCACAATCGATTCCTGAACTAAAGAATTAATTTATTCCAGTAATTGGTAAGATAGAGCCACGGTTATGCCAAAATGCCATTCAAAATGTTAACAAAAGAGTGGACGTCTGTGAAGCTGAAAGACGTGGTCACTTGGCAGATATTTAAATGTCACATTATGATTCAGTTATCAATATTTTTTTTTTGAAATCAACGCAAATTCTGTGTTTTATTCAAGAATAAAAAAAAACGGTCAATATGAAAGACCCTTTATATATGTCACTTGCTCAGTACTTTTTGTAAAGAAAGGCTGAATATTATAAAAGAAAGAGATTAAATTATTGTATATACTTAATTATAAACACAAAACAATTCACGAATTTTGGAAAGGTACAATTATAAAAGCATTAAAATGAAATAAACGAATGACTTTATAATCAACGAGAAAATTCTGGAATTTCGTTAGGCGAAGTAGTAACAGTTAAAAGAACTGAAAATTAATGTAACAGTTATGCGCTGACATCACCTCGTACGAACCCATTAAGTTTTTCGCGTGTAATTTAGTTTAATGGAGAAAACAGCTGTTAGCATATCGTTCCATACGGTTAGCATAATTCGCTATTATCTATCTGATTTGTTGCCAGTCAACTTTGACCCTGATACCATGCAGGTTGGTCTGATATATCGTTTTTACCGTGTATGAGGGTACCAACAGTATGTTAACGAGTGAATTTTATCTACAGTATCTAATATATTACTAAAATTAAAAAGTATAGGGGCTAATCCAGTGGAATACCACCCACTACTATGTAACAAAATTATTTGCGTTTTTTTTCCTTTGCTTATACTGTTCGTCAGAATAATAACGGAAATTAAAAGAAAAAAAATAAAGAAAACTACTAGCACCATCTATTGAAACAATACATAATCTGAAAGCTGTATATCTCCTCTATAAAAGAAGACCGCCATCATTAGAATAGATTTTTTTTTCTTTATTTGGGTTTTTCGCCACGATCTAAAACTCAAAAAATATCAAAATATCTGTTCTTATTATAAATTTAAAATTATTCAAAATAACTTTAAAGTTATTTTTATAACTCCTAGACATCCATAACGTTCAGAATCATCGGTGTTTGTACGGCTACGTTTGCATACCAATCAATTATGAGCATACCAATCAATTATGATTGGTTTTCCTGGGGCAGAGTTCGGCTAATATTTATCAAGCTATTGCTTTGCTTCAACGGTATTTTTCCTCGCCAAAAAGCAATGCTTAATCAACACACGATTTTTTCCCCATTGTTTTGAAAATAGCTGAAATGGCATCATTTAAAGCACAACAACTGTTGTCTCATGACAACAGATTGTCATGAAATTTTGACATATTACGTTTGAAGGTTGGCACAATCCCCTACTGGCAAGGATTTTTTTCTAAGTGACGTCATCTATATGTCAGACCGTGGACTTATTTACCGATATGTTACAAATCGAAAACTGGCAAGAAACTGCTGGAGATGGATTCAGCTGGAGGCACAAGTTGAAACAGGTCAAAGCTCACAGACGGGCTGTAGTACCACAGGAAGAAGAGAAGAACAAGTTATATTTTACTGTAGTCTAATAAACAAATTTGTCAACCTAATACTTTGCGAAAAAATAATAACTGAATGTAGATTTCTACAAAATATTTACATCTATAAGGATGGCTTTGTAAATTTAAAAAAAAAACGGCTGATTTACAAAAAAACAACAATTTTATTCTTAAAGCTTATACAACTACTAAACACTTAACCTTCTTCTTCTTTTCTTAACCTAATCCGCCAACATTAACTGGCGTTTGCTACAAGCGCGAAATACGAAATAATATAAACTCTTACAACTCGGCCATTTCTGACACTCCTCAACACAGGAACACACTCCTGACCTCCTGACACTCCTCGCTCAACACAGTCTAAATAAAAATATAGAGTTAACCACACGTAACATAAATAGCTACTTACATAAATTGTGTTTACAGCATAAAGTCGTAATTTTTTGCATAAAATAAGTTCACATAAAGGCGTACATAATATCTCTCATAAATCTAATAACTAGAAAGCAGACATAATAACATAAGCAATAGCCTTAATAGGTACATAAGTAATAAGAGACAGAAGACGAAAGTTTCTTTAAGAAAATATTATAAATGATACAATAATTTCTTAATTGAAGGTTAAACAATCAAAAAAATGTTTTGTTGAAGCTGAAGCATCTGCAGCATTTATGTATTTTGTTGCAACAGCATGCTTACTGAATTCATAAATTGAGGATTTCCCCACTGGTACCACCATTAGCAGTAGACTTCACAAAGTTTTCAGTCTTCCTCACTAATAACACCTTTCGTTTAAGCGGAATCGTTTTCAGAAGTCATTTTTCGAATAATAGTGTGGATCTCTAACCTCAAAATATTAACTTTCAGTTTTCATAATAAAACACGGAAGCTTTTTGCCCGTTAACCCCTAAATGAATCCTTAATCCCACTTCTGAAGTTGTAAGGATGGCTTTATATATTAAAAAAAAACCGGCTGATTTACACAAAAAAACAACAATTTTATTCTTAAAGCGTGTACAACTACTAAACACTTAACCTTCTTCTTCTTCTTCTTCTTCTTCATTTAATCTAACCTGTCAACATTAACTGGCGTTTGTTACAAGCGCAAAATACGAAATAATATTATAAACTCTTACACATCATTTAAAATGATGGCAATTATCTGATTACAAACCGCCATAACCGAACGCCTAAGTAGGTGGAGAGTGACTATAATAAAACATTTGCTTCCGGTTTTTTTTTGAATGGATATATTTGACATAATCATGATTACACAATCGGTAATTCGAACTATTACATTGAGTTATGTGTATAAGCAGTAATTACATAATAATAATTTGAGCAACACCTTTCCTGACTATCTGTTACCTTATATTTAAATTAGAATAATAAATAAAGACAAAAAAACTTTGGGCATGAAGCACCTACACGTGATAGAAGTGAAACTTCTCAAAAAATAAAGAATAAGAGAGATTTAGTGTGAGAGGCAGAAAGAGAGGGCATCTCAAAAAAAATACAACAATACAAAATTTGCGTAAATACATAATTACTCTTCATGGATATAATCAAACAATCACAGAATGCATACGTAACAAACGTAAATAATCACAAAATACAATGACAAATATTAATTACACAATGCGTAGTACCTCAGCTGTTCATATATAGCGTCTGACGCGTACATCTACAACGCGCGCATGCGTGACTCTGTCTTATTCTATCGCTTTGTATCGTTGTGTATACGTCGCTCTCTTTTGCTCCACTCCCGTACCGTCGGAATATATAGCTCTCCTTTTCCTTCTCTCTACGTTATATCTTCTTTCTCTCTCATGTAACAAAATGTGCCTAAACGTAACGCGTTTGTGAATTCCACTCTGAATTCTCGTCCAATTATCGATTATCGAATTGCTGCCTAAGAAGTTTCATTTGAAAAAAAAATATAAAAATAATAAATTTATTAGGTCCTAAACGGACGATCGCCTTTACGATTCATCGGCTACAGAATCTATTCGAATCAGATTGTTTTATCCGCCAAATAGTCATTTTAAAGCACATAAAGTTTGTAGCGGTTTTTGTTAATTCTTGAATACAATACAGAATGTTGGTTGATTTCAAAAAACTTTTTTTGACAATTGAAACATAGTGTATGAGATTTAAGTACGAAAGACAATGACCACCTCTTGCAACTCCACAGACGTCCACTCTTTTGCCAAAATTTCGGATGACTTTTTAGCATTTTGATAGTCAAATGACATGATCTTGGTAGCCAATATAACATCACCGTTTCTTGCAATAACTCGTTCAGGAATTTTTTTACTCGATAAATCAATTGTTTCACTAGCAGAGTGAGGTGTAACGCTATTCTGTTGGTACCACATATCTTCCAGATCAATATTATTCAATTCAGTCCACAAAAATCCAGTTATCATCTGACCATATCGAATATCATTCACAGTTACGGCTTCACCAGCCGTATTCTCAAAGAAATAGGGCCAATTACACCTCCTCCGACAATTTTGTTTATCAACATAGCCACCAATTTCAAAGTATGCTTCATCTGAAAAGACGATCATCTGTTTGATCCAGTATCCAGTTGAGGAATGCATGAACTTTTGAATAATCCAGTGGCTTTAGTTCCTATGTTATTTCAACCTTATATAGCCAGAGCTATATTATTAAATAAACGCTATGCTGTGGATTCACCAAGTCCAAATTATTGTGAACGTCGACTAATGGAAATTTCTGGGTCTTCGGCAACACTTTCACGTACCAAATGAACATGCTCTTGTCAACTACCACTACGACTATATATTGCTCTTCTTTTATCCTCCACCGAACCAGTTTCTTGAAATTTTTGAACAATTCAATTAAGAATGCTTTCAGATCGGCGATTGCGCAAACCGTAAATATCACGTAAATTTTTAAAAAACCCCCATTTTCATAAAATAATTTAACGATTTTAACCCACTATTGTATTGTGTACGACTCCATGTTTATAAATGTCATACATTACACTTCTGAAATGAGATTAGACATAGGCAAATTCACAACGCCATCTGTGTTTTGAAGACCCGTTATTATACAGCCTGTTGTAAATATAACTTGAAAAATGAGTTATGTAGAGGTGATGGTGTTCTAAAAGCAACATTTGCAACATGGAACTGCCTTCTTTTGTCTGTCCTTCTACTGAAAAAAAACTGCTGCCGCTAAGGACATACTTTATGCTACTTTGGGAGATAATTCTGTTGCATACAACACTTGAAATAAGTGCTTCCAGCAATTTCGAACTGCAAATGTTGATTTGAATGATGCATAACGTCTAAGGCATCCAAAAAAAATGAAAGATGAAAAATCGAAAACACTACTGTCTTATTGTTCACCAGGTTCAAGAAAAAGAACTTCCTGCATACGATTCTGACTTGTAAATTTCTACGATAACCCAAAGAGTCAAATCAAGCAAATCAAAAATCAAAAACATGCTAATTTGCCTTTTTGATAGGCAGAAGATTGTCCATTATTCACCAGGCTTGAACTTTTGTGAATTTTTTCTTTTATCAAGGTTAAAAATTCATATCAAAAGACACCATTTTGGAACATTGGAGAACATTGAATCGGGCGTAACCGACTAGAAAAATTCGGTTTGTGAAACTAATTGCTTCGGACCACCAAGTGACTCTAGAGAGTTCAAATTCATACTGACGACGCATCAAACGTTGGCTTGTAGCTCCTTTAAGTATATTTTGATACTAAATATTCTTGAATTAGATCAATTCTTCTATTGGAATCTTTGGTAAGAAACACTAAACTTTAAGATTTACCACTAAACACCAAATAATTTTTTTGAACTTCTCGACGCACGTTTCGCTAACCATGTTAGCATCATCAGGAGATGATTTAGTCATAGCGAAACGTGCGTACGGAAGTTCAAAAAAGTAGTTTGGTGTTTAGTGGTAAATCTCTTCAAGAGTATTCTTGAATTGGTTAAATTCATCACATGTTATAATTTAACTGTGTCTAATAAATTGCATTATTTCTGAACAATAAAATAATAAATAACATTAAAAAAAAAATGAAAGGCTCGAAAACAGTTCTTACTTCTTATTTATTAATTTTTTAAATTAATTTTTCATCTTATGTGAATAACGTGATCTGTACATCTGCATTATTTTAAACGATCTTAAATATATCACTGTAAACCTACATAACAGAATCTATAAGTAGGTGAGCAGTTGCTTTCAAAGAAACTGTTTTTACACATAGATGTTTTACATAAAGAGAATTACTCAACTGAAAATTGAAGCTATTAAAGCGAACTGTACATAAAATAAATAATTACACGGTGTGTTTCTAACATGGAATTAATTAAATTCGTGAAATACATTTTTTTTCCAAAACAATGCTCGTCCAGGTCGATAATTACATTAGCTATATATTTTTACTGCTTTTACTGCCTTCATATAGGTAAAGGAAGATTTAAAGATGAGAGAAGAGTTAAAGATGGAACTAGTCATTCAGATTATAGAAATGCAACATTTAAAATGGATTAGTTACATCTCAGAGACAACTGAAATGAATATGACAAAAACACAAAGGAAAACCGAGTGGAAGGCCGATGAAGACATATTTCATATCAAGGGGTTAATTTTGGAGATCATGCTGCTTTTTCTAGTAGTTGCTTTGTACTTGGCGTAAAAGTGACTAGCTTCACTGTATTTGCAACATCATATCATTGAAAACCCAGTGGAAGGCCGATGAAGACATATTTCATATCAAGGGGTTAATTTTGGAGATCATGCTGCTTTTTCTAGTAGTTGCTTTGTACTTGGCGTAAAAGTGACTAGCTTCACTGTATTTGCAACATCATATCATTGACAAATCACATTGTGTTATGACAGTTCAACGGTTATTTCTTTGACAATTCAATATTAATCCTAATGATCCAGTACCGTCTGGTCATGCAATCCAAACATGGGTTCTAAATTTGTTCCTCTGGGTAGAGAAATTTAAACATTTCCGTAATCTGTAAATTTATCTTCTAACCTCGGTTTGCTTGGATGAAAATATAAATCTTATTCACAATTTGTTTATGGTTAATGAAATATTTTTCCACTTTTCGGATTTTGTAAATGCCAGGTGTGGCGGTTAATAATTCTTAATTTTTTTAAGAGATGGCGTTGAAACAAGAGTCAATTCACAGTCTCTTATGTAATTTTGTTCCTACGACAGTAGCTTTCAAAACGTCATCGATGTATTGACTCAGTACGTTTGCAGCTTGTATTGCTTTTCTTGTTCAATTAAAACAAAAAAATTAGTGAAAGCCGTCACATACTTGTGGAAAGTGACAAGTAACTGAGACAATGTTCCAGCGCAAGAGGCTTGTGGGCGTTAGTTTAGACGATTCAAAGTGATTATTTCGACTTGAAAGACAAAAAAACGCCTAGGTTAACCGAAAACATTTGAAGATGCCGAACTGCATGCATTGTTGGAAGAAGGTGATGTGCAAACTCAACACCAGTTGGTAGAGAGCTTAAATGTTGGTCGCTAAATTATTTTTGATCGTCTTCATAATATGGGAAAGATCCATATGACAGGAAAATGGGTACCACATCAGCTGGAGACGAAAAATGGATATATATATATATATATATATATATATATATATATATATATATATATATATATATATATATATATATATGGACCACAACATCGAATCGAAAGAAGACAATGCTGTGTTTTTGGTGGGATCAGAAGGGTGTCGTTTACCATGAGCTTCTGTAACCAAAGGAAAAAATTAATACCGTTCGCCACCGTCATCAAATTATTAATTTGAACCATGCTTTGATGGAAAAGAGACGAGAATTGGCTACAAGACATGAAAAATTAATTTTGCAGCACGACAATGCCCCATCACACTCAGCTAAAACGGCCAGAGACGCCATTTCTGCAATTGGATGGAAACTCTTGCTGCACCCGCAGTACTCACCAGACCTGACTTCTCCTAACTACCACTTATTCTCATCGATGTCTCACGCACTATCCATCAAATACTTCAAGAATTACGGAGATGTCGAAAAATGACTTAATGAATGGATCACCTCAAAAGAAGTACGGATTTTCTGGGAGGGCATCCACAAATTGCCAGAGAGATGGAGAAAATGTGCAGCTAGCAATGGCGCATACTTTGAATAAGCCATTTTTTACCTTATATAACAGCTCATGATGGATTTATTTTCACTTGGATGGAAGAAAGAGAACCTGCTTAAAATTGTAGGTTGAAGAAAGGTAAACAGGCTGTATTTATGAAATAAAATAAATAATATTTGTAAATATTTTATAAGTATTAATCTATATTGTAAACAATGTGAAAGACGCTGTTTTTGTTTAGTAAATCCACTTATTCATGAGATAAATAGTATTGAAGAATAACACAGGCCGACAAGATTTTTATTATATAAAATGTTAACTTTCTGTTACTAAAATAATTCGGTAACACTGATTACGAATCTACCATTAAGTTTTGGCGCCTTTTCCACGCGTTGTGCAACCTCTCGTGCGAAAGCGTGTTAGTTACGGCAGCAACAGGACTCATTCGCAACAACGGTGTACTAGTAAAAGTCGTTACATTGACTTTGTTTATAAAATGTATACTGAGACTGAAGTGTTTATTTTTTCTCCTTTATTTGGGTTTTTCGCCACTGTCTAAAACTCAAAAAATATCAGAAATACCTGTTCTTATTTAAAACCCAAATAAAGGAGAAAAAATATATGAACACGCCACAATCATTCAGACATTAATTGAAGTATTTATATCGATAAAGCGTTAACATTTTTATTTTAGTCATTATCGAACTGTATTAATGGTTTGTGTTTGAACATTTTAAAAACATGTCTTCAAGAAAGTGTAAAAATAGTATGGATACATTTTGTTATATTTATGGAAATTTTATTATTTCGAAACAGAAACAAGAAGTTACAGATTTTAAACTACAGAGAACTGAAATTGTGGACTCCGCAAATAGTATGTACTATTTGTGTCGAACAATTAAAACTGGACAAAACGTTAGTGCTATGCATCCTAGCGCAAGGCAAGACGCATGCCTCCTTCCTGTCCAGGTGTTTGCCTTCAACATTTCTGACGAGTTCCGTAAAGACGATTTTTTAGAAACATTTGATTTTGTAAGTACCTACAATTAATGGTGTAATTTCAGTTTCATAAATACATCTGATATTGTCTTGTTAGCAGGTATGAGTGCTGCTGTGCTGGTGTTGATAAGAGTGCGGGAAATAAGGAAAAAATACAGAAAATATGTATGGACAAATGAATATTTAGAATAATTACTACAATTTACCAGAGGAAAATATATACTAAAAAATATTCCTTACACACTCAATTTACAGTCCGTTGTACATTTGATTTTGTAAATACCTGCAATTAACGGTGTAATTTCAGTTTCATAAATACATCTGACATTGTCATGTTAGCAGGTATGAGTGCTGCTGTGCTGGTGTTGATAAGAGTACGGAAAATAAGAAAAAATACCGAAAATATGTACAGACAAATGAATATTTAGAATAATTACTACAATTTACTAGAGGAAAATATACTAAACTTGAAAAAATTGACCACTAAACACCAAATCACTTTTTTTAACTTCTCGACGCACGTTTCGCTAACCATGTTAGCATCATCAGGAGATGATTTAATCTAATTCTAAAACTAAACCATGTACTATTTATATGAAAACCCTACCTAACGAAGCGTGTAAAAATTATTACCGGTGAAGTTTACTAAGCGTTACATTAATAACTGAAAAAGTTGACTGAACGAGTCAGCTTTGTCAGCTAACTTTTTCAGTTATGATGCTAACATGGTTAGCGAAACGTGCGTCGAGAAGTTCAAAAAAAGTGATTTGGTGTTTAGTGGTAAATCTTTTCAAGTTTAGTGTTTCACACCAAAAGTTCCAATAAAAGAATTGAGAGGAAAATATATACTAAAAAATATTGCTTACATACTCAATTTACAGTCCGATGTACCGTTAGGTGTAATACTGACAGTTTACATTTCATGAGTTCCTGTTCCTGTTCCTGTTCATGAGTTCCTGAGGAATTAGAATTCCTCGTTTTTCTGTCGCTTGTCGAACTTATTCTTCCCATCTCAGTCTTGGATGTCCAACTTTATTTTTTCCTCATGTTTTCACGTAATTTTATCGATTTCGATTTATTTTGCTAATCTCTGTTCATTCATTCTGTGGATTTGTCCTAACCAGTTCAGTTGTCTTTCTTCTAAAGCTCTTTCCATTGGTTTCGTTTCCAATTATTCCATTACTGTCGTATTTCTCGCTCTATCCCTTCTTGCAATTTCCTCTATTTTAGGAAGGACATATTTTAGGTAGAAATCTCATTTCTGCAGCTGTAATTCTACTTTTATTTCTCTTTGTTAATATATATCATTCATGGTCTCACTACTTTCTGCATCTCTCTTTTTCTTAGGAGTGTTTTTTTAGAGTGTTGTATAGTTTGCCTTTTCCCATTTTTTCGTTCATTTCACTATATCGTTATCTTCTATATATATTCACTTTCGTTATCTTCTATTATTGTGCCTAAATACTTATAGTTTTTGACTTGTTTCATTACCTTACCATCGAGTACAATTTTATGTTTTATTTTTGTGGTTGCAATTACAATTGTTTTGCTTTTGTCGATATTTATTTCCATGTTAACTCCGATTAGCCCGTTATATATGCTAATTTTCAAATATAGTGGAAATTTAGACATAAGTCGTAGATCTTTTAATAATAACATGATTTAGAGTCATATCTTAAGAAACTTCTAACCAGTTGTTTAATGCTTCTTATAAAAATCGAACGGAAAAATATAATAACTGCGTGAAATTAAATCATAATTTGTAAGTAGGTGAACCGTTACTTTCAAAGAAACAGTTTATTGTGCAGATATGTTTTATATAATGAGGATTACACAATAAAAAATAGCATTAATATATACACAACATACGTAATTATATAATTAGCAAATTTGGTAACTTACTGGTTGGCAGTTTGATCGATGAGAAGGTATAATTTGTGTTCGGAATTGCGTAATCTGTCTGCCGTTGTGATTGGTTTAGATAAACCTTGGGCTTGGGCGGAGGCTTCCCCCATTGCGTTGATGATTTGACTGATCTTTGATTGAGCGTCCCTGTAAAGAATAAAAAACTGCATTAGTACATTTTTATTTATGAGGCTGACGTAAATAGTTATAAAATCCTAATTTAATGCTTCAGACAATTTTATTCGTTTCTAAAATGGTACATTTTAGAAAAGTATGTAGAAAAGAAAGGTTTTTTAGGAAAATCCTCTATGTACTATGTAATAGATCGTATAGGATGATTTTTTTTAGTGCGTTTTAGTCTTGAAACTATTTATTTTATGTGAAACATTCAGTGACATTAAAGTTTGAAAATAACTTCGGATAAATGTCCGCCGAGGCTACTTCTGATAAAGTGCATACTGTCAATCCAATTTCCTAGCCCCATTTTGATCCAATTTTAAGCAATTGGGGTCTTATGTCCGCAATTGTCCGAGTTATGTTGTCTTCCAAAGAATCACTAGTTGCTGATTTATCCGCATAGACCAGAAATTTAACATAACCCCAAAGAAAATAATCTAAATGCGTTAAATTATATGACCTTGACAGCGAATTGACAGGTTCATTCCTGGATATAATTTTCTCACCGAATTGTTCCCTCCATAAATCGATTATTGCGTTGACTGTATGACATGTCGAGCCGTCTTGTGGAAACCACACCTCCTCCAGATCAATACCATTAAAATTTGGAATTAAAGAATCATTGATCATCACTTTGTAACGATCCCCTTTAACGGTAATATGCTTTTCAACTTAATTAAAAAAAAATACGATTGAATGATGCCATTTGCATACAATCCGCACCATAGGGACGCAAAAAGACTACGTAGAAAAGAAAAGTTTTTTAGAAAAATCCTGTATGTACTATGTGATACATGGTATAGGGTGAATTCCTCAATAAATCGATTGTTGCGGTGGCTGTATGACATGTCGAGCCGTCTTGTGGAAATCACACCACAAATTTTCCACGTAGTCAAATACAATACCCAAGTTCCTACACAAGACAAACAAATTGGTAAATTTGGATCATCATCATCACTGCCAGCAACAGCCACAATATTTTCTTCGGAATGCACAGTTTTTTGTTTTGCTTTTATTTTAATATCGAGCAGCGTGAAATGGGTTCGGAATTTGTTGATAATACAGGGCAACAGTTGTTTTGTGCCGGGGTATTTGAAGCTGATTTATTGAACTTTTATCAAGGAGCTGAAATTTAACATTTTGGTGAAATATATGTTACACTATTTTAAGTTAAATCCGTGGATCAAAGAAAAAAAATTATATTATACAAATCTAATTATATACAAAAATTGAGGCAAAGTCATCGGTGAAACCAACTAGGCACTGAACAGTTCGGAAGCTTTTTTTCCATGGCATTCTTGAATGTATTTTGGAACAGTCCCTTTTTAAACTCCAGCAGTAATCTGCCATCATGTACGTATCACATCTTTCTTCGTAGCGGTCTTCCATATTCCGTTTTAATATTTTGGAGAAATCTGTCACTTTGTTCCTCACTGGTGTCTCCTACATTTTGAGAAAAACGATCTAAGCGGCTGTGTAAATAGTGCACCTTAATGCTCATGTTACACCCAAGGCATCTGAAAGTGTTAAGCATCTTGTTTACTAGTTCAACATAGTTTTCGCCATTGCGCTTGCCCAGAAAATTTCTGACAACTGCAACAAATGAATTCCAGGCTTTTCGCTCAGCCTCATTCATCGAATTTACAAAGGCAGGATACTAATGAATTGTCTTATTTGTGGGTCGTCAAATATTCCTGCTTTAATTTTTTCCGTACTCAATAGAAACTTTTTCCCTGTATATAGAAAGCATGATCAATTCTTGTCAAAAGCCTTTACAAACTGCTTCATTAGGCCACTCTTTTCTAACCCAGTGGTGTGTTTTGTCTCTGCTATCCCAGAGGTACAAGAAGCAGCAAGGATATTTGGTGTGGTCATTTTGCTGTTCAAGTAGAAAGTTTCAGTTACGAAAAGGCAATGCCTATGCTATATAGTGGATGTTTCTGGAACTAACTCAACGGCAGATTGTCAATAGGGCAAATAACCAATACCGATAGTTATATAATAATTTTAGAATATCCATAGTAGAATATATTGAATTAAAAAACATTGATAGATAAGTGGATGTCTGGAGAGATGGAGAAAAACTGATTTCATATTTAGATTTAGCGCCCCAAATATAGCTAAAATCAGTTCTAATATCTTTACCACCAAAAAAAAAAAATGTTTCTTGTAATTTCGTGTAATTTGGCGAATACATCGTCTAGGTTGGGCGATTATATGCACTATAAAATTCAGGAAGGGCTCTATAAGTTTGACACACAAACCACTGATTTTGATAAATTATGTTGATACTAAAGACGCGCAAATTCACAGTTCCTTTAACGGCGACCCTTATCGGAAGTTTGGACACAAAAAAATCACCCTTTATTTGTCCCGGACCTTAGTTTTTATCTAAAAACCATCAAATTTACGGGGATTGTGTGCCAGTTGATGAGATCGCTGCTGCCTTGTTTTCAGAAGAATTTTAAGAAATTATTACATACAAAAATACTATCCTAAGCAAATTTTTAAGTGTGATGAAACGGGCCTTATTTGGAAAACATCCCTCTAAGCAGGTTTTAAAATATTTAATGACTAAGCTTGAAAACATGGACACACTGATTTTGGTACTTTGTAGTTTTTATACATTGTCACATAATCAAATCTGGAGTTGCTCATCGAGCACAAAATTAATGTGCCCTTAAAAAACAAATATAAAAGTTGTCTGCATGTTTTTTGATAATCAAATCGGAAGGCCAATTAATCGGGTCACGGCCGTTTTATTTACGGAATGGTTTCATCGATGTTTTATTCCAGAAGTTTAAATGTATCTGGAAAAGAAAGGGTTACCATTCAAAATTTATGATATTAGATAACGCTTTTGGTGTCATTAATCATAGAATACGAAAATATTCAAGTCGGAAACAGAAATAACTTTCGTAAATTTAATGAATGATTTTTTATATGATTTTGAACAAAAAGTTTCCTTAAAACATTTTCATCACGTATGACAATACGTTGAACAGTAATGTTCGAATAGTTACTTTTGTTTAAAAATTGTTTTGCCCTTAATGCCCACCATGTTCCCAGATAAACCAAAAATGCTCCTTTAAGAACTTCATACGATACAGATTTGCCTTATTTGACTTTCACCTTATCTGCTCATAAGTATATAAGGAACTTCTGTAAGAATAAACACTGACATATTACACAGACGAGCACTTTTTAGACTACCCTTATAATAAAACTCGTTAATGTTAAGTAGGAAATTGATGATATTTGTGGAAAACCAGCGCTCAATTTTCTATTATTTTATGATTCATACAAAGAAAACTTAATTTGTGGTTATATATACGTATATATAATGGATTTAATCATATAAAACACGAACAGCTTTATATCGAATCAGTTGTTGGTTAAATATTAATTACACTGTTTCGTATCAAAATCATTTTTTTAACCATAGCATCATTTCTTAATGTTTTTAGGTATGCTGAATACGAATCTGGAGTCATAAATAATCTATCACGTACAGTTTTCTTTATACAATCTGGGTTTTTGGGGAAAAAGGTACTTTTTGTAATTTTGGTCATTTTTTTTTTACATGAAAACTTCATTGAAGAAATTAAAAACCTGCATGGTTTTGAAGGTAATACGAAAACATATTTCAACAAGAAAAAATTGACAGACTGACGCAACATATCACTAGCATGTCGGTGACGCGAACCCATAAGTTTTGCCCCTACCGAAAATCGCTCAACGCGCCTAAAGAAGTTTTCACTTCAAAAAAACTATACAATACCCATCCATTAATCTTTTGTTTAAATGTAATTAAATTTAAAAAAGTATTATGTATATGAATTACAAAAGTATGTTACAAAATAAAATAAAAAACGATTTTCAAAATATTCGTTTTTTCAACTTCATACTCATTTTGCTCAAAAACGGTGCACGTTGGAATTTTTCTGACCTCGTATTCGGAACAGCACACTAGAAAACAGGAATTAGGCAAAATTTCTCAAAGGAGCGAAAAAATAAAATTAAAAATTAACAGGCCTGCAACAGACTAAGAACACTATTTCTAAAAACAAAATATAGTGACATCAGACGAATCTCTTAAATATTTGTGTGAAATAATCATGGAAAACGGTTTGGATAAAGCGGCCAATAAGGGTAGATGTCAAAAAATATCTAAAAACACAAAACTGAGACATTACAACACAGTTATTAAGCCAGAATGTCTATAAGTCGCGGAAACGCTCATTTTGAATAGAAAGAGAGACATCGAGGAGATTGAAAAGAAAGAAAGAACAATCATAAGAAAAATCTTATGCCCGAAACAAATAAATAGGACAACATACCGACTTCGAGAAAACCAAGAAATCAAACAATATACAGATATACATAGCGATATGAGAAAAAGAAGACTTAAGTTTTTCGAACACATAAAACGGATGAATCCGACTAGGCTAACTAGACAAATAGTTGAATTTTATGAAAATAGAAGTAGAGCTAAAGCAGAAACAGTTAAATGGATTGCTGTAATTAAAGAGGATCTAAGATCAGCAAATATTACACAAAGTGAAATTAAAAAAAAAACAGGATAGAAACTGTTTCAGACATAAGGTTAACGTTTGGGAGGTTGGCCAGAGAGAAAAGTGAAGGGAGACCGGAACAACTTGGTCTGACGAGAGGAAGAAAGCTCATTGTGAAAGAATGAAATTAGTATGGGCGCAAAGAAAGACTAACAACAAACGCCTTTAATTGACCTTCGCCCGGTCCAGCAGCGCCCGTACGTGAATAATAATAAAATAATAATAAAAAATTAAAATCTACGGTTTTCAGTTTTCGTTTGTTTAACTTAAAACTCAAAACCGAGGGAAACATTTGAAAGGCGTTATTTTCAAAACATAATGCCATAATTTGTTCTTCAAGATAAAATAAAAATAAAAATAAAATAAAATAAAAAATGATTTAATTAATTAATTATTAATTAAATTGTAGTTATGATAATGTCTTATTTTAAAGTTCTGACACTCTTATAGGACAATCCTTTATAAGTCAATGGACTATTGGTCGAATTGTTCTAGGTGGTCGAATTTTGTAGAATTATCGTTATTATTATAGATAATCATCAATATAAAAGAAGTAGGAATATACGAAAACTGAATAAATCTAAAGTAATAATATAATTAAACAATATGAAAGTTACGCAACGCCTTTTACCTAATTAATTTATTGCTTTTGGCATATCTAATCTTTAGGTTACAGTTACTAACTGGATTAATGATAATTAACTAATTTCAATTAATTAAAAAAGTTATATTTAGCAAGCAAAAAGAAGATTAATGGGAGACGAGGGCAAAAACTAATTTTAGTTAATAAAACCGGCTTTTAATTTTGTCGAAACCAACGCAAATGAGCCGCCCTTGGTTTGCCTTAATAAATAAGAAACTTATCGTGTCATATTGTTTAGGATAATGAGATTAATTAAAAATGTTTTAAATAAAATAAAATTGATAGATATTTTAATAAGGCTAAGGGCCGGTTTTACAATGCAAGAATATACCAGGTATAAGCTTAAAATTTGAAACCGCCAGGCGGGCGTTTTAAAGTTTATTCCAAGTATAGCTTATACCTGGTGTATTCTTGCATTGTAGAACCGGCCCTTATTGGATTAAAAATATAGCAAATAAAATAGTATAGTAGATACGAGAGTGAATCAAATATAAACCGGAATTGTTTTATACATATTTATTATTTATGAAATAATCTATCCTCTACACATTTTTCTCAACGATTTGGAAGCTTGTGAATTCCTTACTCATAGAAACTTTGAGTTTGGGTCGTCAGCCAATTGCGAAGTCCTCAACATCTTGATCGTTATCGAATCGTACCTCTACAAGTGCATCTTTTTTAAAAATAATTACAGGGTAACAAATCTGGGCTGTATGGAGGGTGTCCAAGGGTTTCCTAATGCATATTCTCCAGTTTTTCCTTCATCAAAACCGAACCCTTTGGACGCAGATTTTATCGAAGTCAAGATGATTTCTGATGATTATTTGAGCACTTTCAAAAGCTAATACCCACCTTTAAAGCGACCTTAGATAAGTTCGCGAACTGCACCAATGTTATCAGCAGTGACACTAAGACCTGGGACGTCGATTATGACTTACCCCTACCACACTGGTTTAACGCCTTCCTTGGTTTAAAAACTTTATTATAACACGTTTCGCAACGTACGGTGGAACCTGTTGTTCACTTTTGGCTGTATTGACAAAAGAACTGAGTGAAACAGCTCACCGCGTGTTTTTCCCACTCCTAATATATTGCACAACAATGACTTACACTGACAGCCTGCTCGTAAAAAGTAATTGTAAAATTCCGGTTTATATTTGAGCACCCTCGTAGTTTAGTGAAAAAAATTGTAAATCTATATATTTTTAAATAAAATATTGTAGATATACTGTTTGAACAACAAATGAGAATTATTAGATTTAAATTTGCATTCTTTCCAAAGAAAATTCTATAATAAGCTATTCCTCCATATATAGGGTGCTCAACTACTCTATTAAAACTAAAAAAAATAAAAGTAAACTAAAGTAAAAATGTATTAGACAGGCTAAAAGTTGTTTTGGTGCCGGGGTATTGTAAATGTAGCATTAAGTTTTGTCTAGGGGCTGAAATTTCTAAGATATAACATTAATGAAATATACGTTACACCATTTTAAGTTAAATCCATGGATCAAATAAAAAAAACTATTATTTAACTAGTCACTGAACACTTCAGAAGCTTCTTGTCCGTGGCATTCTGGAATGTGTTTTGGAACAGTCCCTTTTTAAACTCCAGCAGTAATCTTCCATCAAATGCATATCCCATCTTCCTTGGTAGCTGTTCTCCATAGTTTTAATATCCTGGTGAAATTTGTCTCCTTATTCCTCCCTTTGTCTCCTATATTTTGAAGAAAACGGTCTAAGTGGCTGTGTAAATAGTGCACCTTAATGCCCCTGTTACACCCAAATGATATGAAACTGTTAAACATCTTGTTTACAAGTTTAACATAGTTTTCAGCTTTGCGTTTGCGAATTCACGAAGGCAAGTTCCTTAATGAGTTGTCTTATTTGTGGGCCGTTAAATATTCCTGCTTTCATTTTTTTCCATACTCAACTGAGGTATTTTTTCCCTATATATACAATGCATGATCCATTCTTATCAACAGCGTTTACAAACAGCTTCATTAGGCCTAGCTTAATATGCAATGGACGAAAAATAATTTTCTTTATATAATGGCTATAAAAATAGCCATTTTATATTGCATATATATATATATATACAGGGTATCCGAAAATAACGTCGAAATATTTTGGGAGTTGACTCTAGGGATTAAAATAAAAAAAGTTCCTATAAGCATACCCCAAAAATTCTCCTTCCTTTTTAAAGGGGCTAGAGCCCTTTAAAGATGAACTCTGAAGATGGTTTTTTCGCAATATTTTCGAAACGGTTTATGCCAAAGTCATGAAATTCGGTATTCATTAAGTTTGAATGGAAAAACGTGTTTTTGTATTAATAATTGAATATTTCAGTCACAGACAGGGGCGTCTCCTTGGTAAATGCTGCCATAACTTTTTTGTTTGTAATATTTTTTAATTTTTTAAATCAAATTATAGAATCGCAAAGATTTTTAAGTAAAAAAGGTTCTCTTATTTCATCTCGTTAGGGTAGACCGACTTTTTCTCTGAATAGAACTGACTTTTTCTAAAACATTGAAATGCATCTTAATAATTAAGTAGGCACCCTTGTACGAAAATATTTATTTAGCAGGCAACAATAACAAGACTAATTACTATTAAGGATTTAACACTTATTTAAAACAGATGTTGAAAATGGCCTAGATTCATCTCAATGCACCCTCTAATTATTTTCTTCATAGAAGATCTTACCCTGCCGAAAATACCAGGCTTATTTTTTATGTAATCACAAGCAGTGAATCCATGTTGCAATTCCTCTACAATCCCAATCGGGATAGCATAGGCCAATGCCTTCAAATATCCCCACAGAAAGTAATCGACAGAATTTAAATCTGGGGAACCTGATGGCCAATGCGCTGGTTCAACACGTCCTATCCATCGTCCTGGATATAACCGATATAAATGCGCCCTTACATTTACAGAGAAATTAGGCGGAACCCCATCGTGCATAAAAAACATGCCATATCTGAACTGATATGGTACATCTTCCATTAGGTTCAGGAAATGGTTTTCCAAGATGTTCAAATAATGTTGTCCATTTAAATGGTAGGGAAGCATAAAGGATCCAATTAAAAAATTTCCTAGTATACTTGTCCAGATATTGATAGAAAACTTGTCCTGATGCCCCGATTCGAAAATTTTATGTGGATTTTCTTCCTCTAACACATAAGTATTGTGAGAATTAGAAATTCCATTGCGTGTGAACATAGCTTCGCATGTAAAGAGAATATTCTGTACAAAATTTTTATTTAAACGCAATTGCTTCCTTAACCATTGGCTACACTGGATTCAAGGATGAATTCAGTTTAGCCTCAGGATTTAAGGCTTGGACTTTCTGCAAATGATATGGAGAGAACGCTTGCTCTCTATCAGGTTCTGCCTTCTTGAACAGCAATTCATTTGTCATTTATTCCTGGGTTTTCTGCTACTTTTATTAAAACTCACTTTTCTCTCTATTTAAAACTCACTTCATTTTCTATAGTTCTGGTGCTCCCTCCGGCTTTTTCCACAGTCTCGTTTGGAAGGCATGAAAGATCCCTTTCCGCATGATCTTCTATGCAAGTTTGTAAATGTTTCTGTACAAGAAAGTCCTCTTCCGGGAAAAACCTCTGCATACAATCTAGCTTCACACGCGTTCCCTCCCATTCGCCTTCTCGTACACAAAATGCATATTCGCCATTTCTTCGAAGGAATAATGGACCATTTTGTAGTTTAAAAATTAAAAATCTAGACTTTCTTGCGAAAATTGTCCAGTTTTACGAAACGTCAAATACAAAGATTAACAGTGACAGCCGTCTACTTAATTATTAAGATGCATTTCGATATCTATGTAATCGTGCATCAATTTAGAAAAAGTCCGTTTCCTGGAAAACGGTCTGTTCTAACGAGATGAAATAAGAGGACCTTTTTACCTAAAAATGATTGCTTATATTATCTTAAAATAATTTGATTTAAAAAATTTAAAAACATTAGAAATAAAAAAGTTGTAGTAGCATTTACCAAGGAGATGCCCCTGACTAAAATATTCAATTATTAATACAAAAAATCTTCCATTTTCTTCAAGTCTTTCCATTGCAGCTTATTGAAGTATACAGAATTTCACGACTTTAGCATAAACCGTTTCGAAAATATTATGAAAAACCCATCTTCAGTATTCCCCCTTTAAGAAGCAATTTTTGGGGCATGTTTATAGGAACTTTTTTTATGTTTTAATATTTCGACGTTATTTCCGGACACCCTATATATATATATATATATATATATATATATATATATATATATATATATATATATATATATATATATCGACAACACTTCTCAAAACCGAAAATGGACCAAAATAAGGACATGGTGACTGCTTGGTAGTCTGCAGCCAGTCTGATTGATCATAGCTTCCTGAACCCGAGCATTACAGCGGAGAAGTAGTGCTAAGAAATGCCAGTGTCTGGCATTGGTCAACAAGAAGGGAGAAATTATCCTACAAGACAACGCTTGGCCACATATCTCAATGATCACACGACAAAAGCTGCATGAATTGGGCTAAGAAACTCTTGGTCACCCGCCATACTCGCCTGACCTCTCACCTACCGACTACCACTTTTTCAAGCATTTCGACATCTTCCTGCACGAGAAATGCTTTAACAATCAAGAGGATGCAAAAACTGCCTTCAAGGACTTCGTCCCCTCCAGGACTCCGGAATTTTACGCAACCGGTATAAATAAAATTGTTTCTCGTTGGCAAAAGTATGTTGATTGTAATGTTTTTATTTCGATTAATAAAGTTTTGTTTGAGTTGACATATGTGCATTTCAATTTAGCAATTAAAAACCGCAATAACTTCCTTAACAACCCAATACAAATTGCAATTCATTTATTCGTAAAATTAAATAATACTCCATGGTAAATAACCAACTTATTTTACCATATGTACTAATGTACTAATAATACATATGGTAAATACGGAAGATATTTTTCCAACGTTTAACTGCTGCCTATTTCAATTAAGTTTGCAATCGGATAATCTTTTTTGCAACTTCCCCACGTCATTATCGTCATAGTCATGATTCAACATTTCCTAACTTTTCTTGGGCGCGATACAGAACTCGCACAAATCAATTAACCTAGTTTTCAAAGCGGCTTTGTTCGATTTCCCATCAGTATTTTGCGTATTTATCCTCGTTCGTACTAATGAATGGTGGCGTGATACTGGAACCGAAGATTTTGCTATGTCGGCTTGACATGCGATACAACTTCAAAGGCAAATTTACATTATTTTAGATCGTAACTAGATTTTGATGAAATAGTTTTACACCTAGTTCAATGCGTTTAGTTCTTTAATGTCAAGGTCAAGTGCGAATGTGAACCGGTCAATTTCAAATAAAAATAAAAATATTTAGCTGTTTTTTTTTACTTGAGGATATTGTACTCCGTCGTAACAAATAAAAATGCATTTGTGTCAAGACGGTCTTTAGTCACCAATAACATTGATGGATGACTTGGCTTATTTTATTCAGTAATAATAAGTGGGAGCCGCATTGGATGGCGGATGAAGGAACGGCAAAGCACCGACGTAGAGCATGGGTGAACTTTGCTTTGCTTTTAATAATTTTCTCCACGGGCCCAGTTCACTATTTTTCGATCATACCTGGTACTTACCCGAGGTTAGATGGGTCACGAACGGTCTCGCACAGTTTGACTGCTGCGACCGTTTACCGCAAGATGGCGTGGCTGCATATGATTGCAGCCTCCATTCGACATGGCCAATTTATATAGTCATGGTTTTTTAGTCGTTCCTTCATTAGCTCTTCAAGCGTTCAGTTTAAGCCTAACTGATGACGGCTTAAGCCCATAAACCAGCCTTGGGAGACGCTTGCTGGCGCTTTGGAAGACGGATGAAGGCACGGCAATACACCGACGTGGAGCATGGGTGAATTTTGCTTTGCTTTTAAAATATATATATATATATATATATATATATATATATATATATATATATATATATATATATATATATATATATATATATATATATACAGGATGTCCCATAACATATACGCCATAGAGCAACTGGTGATAGTAGAGATCAAAATAAGAGGATTTAGTCAATAAATGTGTTGTCAAATGTTAGTTCTTGAAAAGATACAGGATATTGTCTAAATGATTGTGGCATGTTCATATATTTTTTTCTTTTTTGGGTTTTTCGCCACGATCTAAAACTCAAAAAATATCAAAAATATCTGTTCATATGTAAATTATCACTGTGAAACTAAATTTTCGAAAAATTGAGAGAATTTAAAAACGGTTGAAGATATCAGGTTCAAGCAAAATCGGGGTAGTTAGATTTTCAAAGGTGACCAATCCGAATTTGGTACTAGTTTGAGCCTAGTTCCTAAAGAGCGCTTGCTACCTACCTCGTGAGGAATTAACTCGCTCATATTTTTTTACCCTATAAAGCTGGGAATATTTTGACTTCAAAATAGACAAGGGTCATAATTCCCACGTAAAAAAGGTACCCTTGATCAATATCGATATCTCATGCCGTTTGCGAGATATTCGTATTCGAATATTCTTATTGATGGCTGAAAAATATGCAATTCACAAAGTATGCCTTGAATATTGTGTACAAATTATTACGCCTCTATGACAACTGTCATTGTTTTCTACCTGTCCTATTAAACCTACGTTTAATAGGAGAGATAGAAAACAATTGTCACATTTTCAAACAAGTTTCTCCAATCTTGAGTTGATATTAAACAATTTGTAAAAAATGCCCAGGCTTAATCAGTTTCCTAATCGTGATTTAAGGGATATGCTCTGCGTTTATGCACAAATAAATTATAATAGTCGCGTTGCAGTTAGAAGGTATGAAGAGCTCCAAACCAAACCCAACCAGACTCATCCCAGATCGACAAATTTTTCTAAGAATTTTCAGTCAGTTAGGTGAAACAGGTTCGGTTTATTACGACAGTCTTGGCGGACAACCGAAACGTATGACGGTAGAACAAGAAGAGGACATTTTGGTTAGTAAGGCGGACAATCCTGAACTAAGCACTAGGCGTTTGGAGGCATCTACAAGGAGGAATTAGCAAATCTTCGTTTCGAGAGTTTCCTTAATAAAAAAATGTTTCTGTTCCATTTTTCGCCTGTGCAAAATTTATCGCCACAAGATTTGCCAGTTAGATTAGAATTCTTTCAAAATCTACTACATGAAAAAATTAAGACCGCATGTTCTTGAAAAAGGTATTGTTTACTGACAAAGCAACTTTTACCAGACGCGGAACTTTTAGCTGGTGAAATAATCATTATTACGCACTGAAAAATCCACACTTACCAAGAGAACGACACTTCCAGCAGGAATTTTCAATTAACAGTTGGTGCGGCATTATCGACAATTTTTTAATCTGCCAATTTGAGTTTCCACAAAGACTGTACTGTACAGAATATATGCAACTTTTAGAAAATGATTTTTAAGACCTTTTGGACGGTGTATCTATAAACTTAAGACAACACATGTGGTTCATGTAAGATGGAGCGCGTTGCTAAGTTTAGATAATAGAAAAATGTTGTTAAACAGATTTAAGGGGGGAAAACCCTTTAGAAATTTCAAAAAATCGTTTTTTTTTAATATTTCGAAAATATAATATATTGAGACTATACTGGCAAGAGGAAAAATAAAAATATTAAATATTTATGGAGTTATCCGTATCCGTATATAGCGCGATCCAGACAGCTTAATCAGCATCTTGGCCTCTGAGATGCACAAACGAAATAGCGAGTGGGTCACTGTCCAACACAGATAGGGAACGAAGAGTTCTGCGAATGTACAATACTTAACCTATGTTAACACGATGAATGCACTGCTTTGAATGAGCTCTGCGATACCTTAGATGCTGAGCTTGTAAATATCGGCAGGTAAAAACCGGGCTATTCAATTGTAATATATTCTTACCTATTACCGGGGTGTTTTGGAAATTTAGCTGGTCATTCGTGGTTATTATATGACCATTTTTTAAGAATATTTTTATTTCCAATATTTCTAGTAGGTCTAATTTTTTACTTTTCTTTTCTGAATATAATAGTTTAACATTTTTTATATCTATAAAATGATTGTTTTTAATACGATATGTAGACATTCCAGTGCTTCTTCTTATATTATTTTTTTAGAAATATAATATTAGAAATAGAATTAATTTTTGAGTTTTACAGTGACGAGTTATATTATATTAATTTATTTTTTATTGTTGTCAATGTAAATATCGTTGACATACACAAAAAAAATATATTTACTTTAACTCGTTACTTTATATATTACAAATTAATATAATTTATTTTTTAGTTTAGTTTTGAAAACGGGGGGAGAGTACCCTCCGAAACGTTAACGTTAAAAGTTTGTAAAATTTTTTATAAAATTTTTATATCTTTAAAATTTTGTTCGTTAGGCAAATTTATTACAAAAAAGACTGTCACTGAGAAATTAGTCTCCGTTTGGTTTTTTGTTTTTACCCAGTGATTCTTTCTTTACATAAGAACAGGTACTTTTGATATTTTTTTGAGTTTTAGATAGTGGCGAAAAACCCAAATAAAGGACAAAAATATGGGATTTATAATGTCTATATGACTATATGACTATACTTACAATGTCTATATGACAGAATTAGAGATTAAAAAAAAGCTTCAAAGTGACTAATGCCGCTTGTAATATTTGTGAAATACTTATGGAACGTGCTGGTTTAAAAAATTCTTAGAGGGAGACATTAATCTTGAAGATAGGAGAAGATCAGGTCATCCACGGTCTCTGGATGACGATGTTTTAAGACCAGTTGTCGCTGGAGATCTTAGAACAAGTACTGGGAAACTTTCAGGGGAATTAGGAGGATCTCACACTGCTGTTCCTCATATTTGCGAAGCATAGGAAAGGTGCCAAAATTTAAACAGTGAATAGCTAAGTACCTCAAAAACAGCAATACTTTTGTTACTTTCTAGTATTTAGTAGCGTTTCATTTCCTCGAATTCTAGGTTGTTTGCAGTTTATTATCCTTACTATATAAGAAAACTTATAGATTTAACAAATACGGCTAATAAAAAATTTGTTTTCATACAATATTCTGATATTTATTCATATTTAAGGAAATCAATATATTGTTTTTTTTATATTCGTTTCGTAACAGAGGAAATAGGCATTTACATTGTTGAATAATGTTCATTTCCTGTCGAGTTTATTTGATCAATGAGGAAAAATTTGCATTTTCCTGTCGAAAGCATGCTGTGTTTAATGAAAAATGAACTTTTAAGTTATTGTTGTAGTTCAACAATATATTTTCAAGGTGTTACACGAAAAATTATTGGGATTGTTTCGGTATTTTGCGTGGATTATTAAGTATTGGATTGGTAAATATGTTCGTTCACTTTAACTTTCATGGGGGTTCACTCACCATTCTCTTTTATTGTACTTAATTTTTTTTATTGTAACAATGCTCAATTGTATATATTGGATTTTCTTAAGGGAAAGAGAAACGCAAATAGTTTTAAATATTTATTTAGCCAAAATTACCACTATTATTTATAACTTTTTGCCAGCGTAGTTTTAGGTTTACAACTTTATTGGCAAAAAAAATCAGCAGGGTGTTTTTCACCCCTTCTATCGTTTAAGGCTTCTTACCGTAGTAAGGCAATGGCAAGGTAAACTGGGAACTTTTCAAGGATAAAATGGACTCCAAAATGGTACAAATACCTCTCACAATGAAAACAAATATCGAAAAAAGTTACACATATTACAACAGCAAAGAAAGTATGCGCCTCTCAAAAACGCAACCACAAACAAGAAAAAAATTAAAACCGATACCCCTCTATCTCCATAAATCAACTAATTAATCAAACGAATCGAACTAGACGAGAATGACAGAGAATAAGGAATCCTGCAACCAAAAATTTAGTTAATAACTTATCGCATCATATTAAGCGAGACTTAGATAGTCTTAGAATAATTGAATACCAAAAACGTATAAGTGAAGTAGAGCCGCAATATCCAGGATTATGAAAATCTACTAAGAAAATTTTACGAAAATCAGAAGAAATCCTATCTCTTCTGTTTAACAATACATTACTACATAGCGAAGAAGACAAATGTACTACATTTGGTGACCACTTGGTAACAGTATTTGATCAACAGTATTCACAACATGCTTTTGCAAATTTGATACAAAATGAAATAAAAGCCCACACAGCATTAGCTGGTGTAGACATCAAACCTACATCGCCACAGGAGGTAATGTCAGTAATAAAAACAGGCCTTAAAGCTTCCATTTTCTTTACTATTTTTCTCCATTTTATTCTGGTCATGGCTGCATCCTGCCATCCTCCTACCCTTACTGAACTTAACTTTTCCTTGCATGCCTCCAGCTACTTTCTTCTTGATCGTCCTCTTCTTCTTCTTCGTCCATCTCCTCTTGACAATGCTTGTTTTGTCCATGTACTATCTGGCATTCTTAATACATGACCAAACCACCACAATCTAGAAGACCTAACTATCTGACTTATAGATGGTTTTCCGTATAGAAGTTTAATTTCTACATTAATTCTCCTTTCCCATATTGACTCTTGCACTTTCACTCCACCAAATATCTTCCACAGTATTCTTCGCCCCCAGATTTCTTTTTTATTCACTACCCAACATTCACAGCCATATAGTATTGAATAACTGTTCTATATAACCTTAATTTTGCTGACAATGTTATTTTTTATCCAATTATGTTGTGTAACGCTCCCACAGCTTTGCTTCCCCTTGCCATCCTTTTTTCGATTGCCTTTATTTCATCGCCTTCGCTGGTTATGGTAAGTCCCAAACGCAGATTCTTTGACTCTTTTAAAGTTATAATGATTATTTTGTTCCGTTTTAATCATAACTTGTCCTCCATCGCCCATATCCTCTCCCATCTCAAGGAATTTTATCTTATATTCATTAATGTGCAGGCCATATTATTGCGCCTTTCTATCAAACAATCTAAAGATTCTTGCTAGATCTGTAAAATACTGAATTTAATACTCAAATGCAATCAAAAAGCTGATTCTGGTTGCTGGCCTACCTAACTTCACTTTTTAACTCTTGTCTAAAACTCGGATATTTTCCATAAATATGTAAGCACTCATACATTTTGCTTTTCCCAAAGCCAGGAAAAAAAATCACAAATTAATTTCAAGTTATAGGCCAATAAACCTCCTTTCTATAATGGCTAAGCTCTTTGAAGAAATTATACCCGACAGATTGAACCAAGCGATTGTCAACGAGAACATAATTCCAGCCTTCCAATTTGGTTTCAAACAAGTTTCAAACTCCAACGTTTAACAGAAACTATAGAAAAGAGGTTTGGGAACATAGAATAACTCTAGCCATATTCTTAGACTTGACTCAAGCCTTTGATAACGTATGGCATAACGGATTAAAACATAAAATAACACCTATTAAGATATCAGATTATTGAAAAGCGATTCTTTTTTTCATATAACATCCATGCACAACGCAACAACAACTATTATAAAAATGAAAACCGGCGTGCCACAGGGGAGTACAATTAGCCCAATTTCTTTTAATCTATATACACACGACATACCAGAAACAGAATTCTCTCTCCTTATGACAAAATCTTGAACTTGCGGTAACTAAACTTCAAGCAGCTACAAATACCATTGTAAAATGGCTCAATAAATTGAATCTAAAACTCAATATAGACAAGTGCGTAGCAAAAATTTTTACTCTAAGGAGAATCAATAATTCTCCTATAATCCACATAAATCAACACCCAATCGCTTGTAAAACAAACGAAGAATATGTTAAATATCTGGGTTAAATACCTGTATATCAGTTTAATGTGGATAATTCACATAATTAGCAAACTCAACGAAGGGTATGTTAGACTCTCTCAACTCTACCCTCTTATCAACAGGAAATCCTCATTAAAAACAGAATGTACCTTATACAAATCACTAATTCGGCCTTTAATTCTTTATGCATGCGTTATCTGTGGCAACGCATCGCCTACCAATGTAAACAAAGTGCAGGTTCTTCAAAACAAAATATTACGAATAGCTGTGAATGCCAAATGATACGTAATCAACCGACAACTGCAGCAAGAACTCGGTCTACTAACAGTGTCAGAGTATATTAAAAATTGAACGATTATCTTTCATCAGAGGCTAGAGCAATCTCCCAGCAAGGAACATTGCCAACCAGGACGCAGAAACATACATACAAGACTGAACAGGAAACCACCTCAAGATATGTTTTTAGAATAGATTTTGTCATGTTGATGTTAAAACTTTCAACAAGACTTTCTTGTAGAACAATTGTAATTGTGGAGCAGCCATTTCCATAAATAAAACAAAAAAGATGCATGGGGTAAAATATCGTAGTTGAAGCTCAACAATTCTTGGTGGGTCCGGAATGAAACATGTGATCTTCGGTGCCCCACTGAGCACCCTTCTCCTCAATGCTCCGATGAGTATTTTCAGAGAAGTCATCTCTCTTCGGTTTACCGATGTAAACCATTTTTTTCTTTGCACGTTGTTGTAAACAATCTCTTTTTGATCATCAATTATCATCAGCTTCGGATTCGGTCCAGCAGATTTCACTCACTAAGTTTGTGAGGAACCCATGCATCGTATCGGCATGTATCGGATGGTTAGAAATGGTCGATTTCCAATATTTAACTTATTTGCTATCGTATAGATCACTGTGCGTAGTTCTTAACATACATTATTATAGCCTTTATTTAATTAAGATCAGTGCCTAAAGGACGGCCAGAGCAATTGACAACAAACAACAAAGTGAATCTGTACGTATACATTTTAAATACCACAGGAATTAATAACATGCAAACAAGCATAACACAGATTTTTGTTTACAAGCGTTAAAAGAGCAACTAATGGAAAATCCCTACACACTTGCTGGACAACCCAATATATCTGAAAGGAAAGATTTTATATAATCCTGCAGTGAATCGGTCGCACATTTTGCTTTATTATTTCAATAAAAGCAAATGAGATGTGAAGAATATTAAAAAGCTGTGCCGTACATATAAGAATGAAGCCTAAACAAAAATGTGTTAACAAAAGTCCTTTGATAAATTCTCTTAAGGAGTTTTCGACTTTAGTAATGTACTTTGCTTCGCTCATCCTATCGATGTTAAGTAAAGTATTTTCAAGGAAGTCGTTAATAAAAATTCATTCAAATAAGTGTGATATCCCTGTAGTACTTAACATTTCTGTACGAGCATAGATAACCATATGCTCTTGCAAACAATCTTTCTCGCCTTAATGTCCGGACGCCTCGTAAATTGAGCCAAGGCAACTTCGCCATTCGCACATCCATTTAAGATTCACTTCAAAAATTCCAAGAAATCCATTTTTAAAATGCATACTGATGTGAGACCAGTTACTGCAAACAATTTGGGAGACGGGTTACATCTGAAGAATAACAAAAAGTGAGCTGACTTTTTAGATTAAACACAAAGTATTAATTTGTTCATGTTCGTTCCAAGTTTTTTTGCACTATTTTTATACTTCTTTCTTTCAAAGTGGCCATCGAACTTTCTTGACTGGCTTCTAGGAACCTATCAAATGGTGATAGTATATAAAGGATGATTTTTGGGGCATGAGCACTCTTGAAGACGTCCTCTCTCTTCGGTTCACCAAACTGAACTTTTTTTTCATTGCACGTTGTATACAATCCACTTTTCATCATCAATTATCATCCGCTTTAGATTCGGTCTATCAGAATTCGCTCACTAAGTTCGTGAGGAACCCATGCATCGTATCGGCATGTATCGGATGGTCAGAAATGGTCGATTTCCAATATTTAACTTATTTGCTATCGTATAGATCACTGTGCGTAGTTCTTAACATACATTATTATAGCCTTTATTTAATTAAGATCAGTGCCTAAAGGACGGCCAGAGCAATTGACAACAAACAACAAAGTGAATCTGTACGTATACATTTTAAATACCACAGGAATTAATAACATGCAAACAAGCATAACACAGATTTTTCTTTACAAGCGTTAAAAGAGCAACTAATGGAAAATCCCTACACACTTGCTGGACAACCCAATATATCTGAAAGGAAAGATTTTATATAATCCTGCAGTGAATCGGTCGCACATTTTGCTTTATTATTTCAATAAAAGCAAATGAGATGTGAAGAATATTAAAAAGCTGTGCCGTACATATAAGAATGAAGCCTAAACAAAAATGTGTTAACAAAAGTCCTTTGATAAATTCTCTTAAGGAGTTTTCGACTTTAGTAATGTACTTTGCTTCGCTCATCCTATCGATGTTAAGTCAAGTATTTTCAAGGATGTCGTTAATAAAAATTCATTCAAATAAGTGTGATATCCCTATAGTACTTAACATTTCTGTACGAGCATAGATAACCATATGCTCTTGCAAACAATCTTTCTCGCCTTAATGTCCCGACGCCTCGTAAATTGAGCCAAGGCAACTTCGCCATTCGCACATCCATTTAAGATTCACTTCAAAAATTCCAAGAAATCCATTTTTAAAATGCATACTGATGTGAGACCAGTTACTGCAAACAATTTGGGAGACGGGTTACATCTGAAGAAGAACAAAAAGTGAGCTGACTTTTTAGATTAAACACAAAGTATTAATTTGTTCATGTTCGTTCCAAGTTTTTTTCACTATTTTTATACTTCTTTCTTTCAAAGTGGCCATCGAACTGTCTTGACTAGCTTCTAGGAACCTATCAAATGGTGGTAGTATATAAAGGATGATTTTTGGGGCATGAGCACTCTTGAAGACGTCCTCTCTCTTCGGTTCACCAAAGTGAACTTTTTTTTCATTGCACGTTGTATACAATCCACTTTTCATCATTAATTATATCATCCGCTTCAGATTCAGTCTATCAGAATTCGCTCACTAAGTTCGTGAGGAACCCATGCATCGTATCGGCATGTATCGGGTGGTCAGGAATAGTCGATTTGCCAATATTTAACTTATCTGCTGACTTACGAATCACAGTGGATAGATCTTTAGTTATTATGTCCTTTATTTAATTAAAATCAGTACCTAAAGGATAGCCAGAGCAATGCCGGTCTTCCAAGTCAAAATCTGCGTCTCTGAACCGGCCAAACTACTTTCTTTTCTTTCAAAAAACTGTGAGTTCGGAAGAAAATATCGCCGCTGTTGCTGTCGGTGTTGATGAAGATCCAAATTCATTCGTCGCCGTTCGCAGAAAGTTAGGCTTTGATATTCGTCTACATGGATGAGAATTTGAATGCTATTGATCTAGAGGAGATGTTGTTCCAAAAAGATAGCTCCACATGTCATACAGCCTACGCAACAATCTATTTATTGAGGAAAGAATTCGGTGAGAAAATTATTTCAAGGAACGGGTGAATTGGCCACCAAGGTCATGTGATTTAACGCCTTTAAATTATTTTCTGTGGGGTTATGTTAAATGTTGGGTCCTTTGAATATAAAACTACAGGAAGGAGCATAAGATTCTGTAAGTGGGACCAGAATAGTAGCTGCATATGGCCGACTACTGTTTCCGGTTTGGTAGTGGCCTAAAGCAGTATGAATAAAAACAAGAAATCGATAAAAGTTTACAGTTGTTTAAAACAATAAATTATTGTATAATTATCGTTACTGTATTAAATTAATGAAGACTTACTAGATACGGCAGAAAAATGTAAAAATTTAAATTAATTAAAAAAAGTCTAAAGAGTAAAGTGTCTTATGTGGCCAATATGACAAAAATTATTAAGAAACTGGAATCTCTTGTCATAAAATTATATCATTTCCAAAAATTAGTTAGGTAATCAGTTGCATTTTGCACCCAGTTATACGGAGTTACATATATATCATCATCATCATCATTATCAACCTGTATCGATTCACTGCAGGATGAAGGCCTCTTCAGCATGCTTCCAACTTTCACGGTCCTGGGCTTTCCTCTGCCACTCGGGTCCAATATACTTAACGATGTCATCAATCCATCGTGCTTTCGGTCTTCTTCGCGGACGTTTGCGATCAAGCGGTATCCACTCCAGGATTGCCTTGGTCCATCTGTCATCCCATCGCCTCGCTATATGGCCTGCCCATCTCCATTTCAATGGCTTTACTCTTCCAATGATGTCACAGACTTTTGTTTGTTCCCAGATCCATGCGCAGGACTTTCTGTCTCGTCTTGTAATGCCAAACATACATCTTTCCATTCCCCTCTGAGCCACCCGAAGTTTTTGAATTGACTGCGATGTGAGTGTCCAGGTCTCACTTCTGTATGTCATAACGGGTAGAACGCACTGATCGAAGACCTTTCTTTTCAGGCAAAGTGGGAGTCTGGTCTTAAACACTACGTTGAACCTACCAAATGCCTGCCAGCCACATTTAACACGCCGTTCCACCTCCCGTGCGGTATTCCCCTCCATTGAAATCCTCTGCCCAAGATATATAAAGCTGTCCACAATCTCCAAACCCCTAATCCGTAAATATATATATATATATATATATATATATATATATATATATATATATATATATATATATATATATATATATATATATATATTCCTAAATAAAATAAAAATCCGTAATATTCTAATATTCTTTAAATTATTTATTAGTAAAATACATATAATTTCTGTATTTACTTGTTCAGTACTTAATGTCCCTTAAACAAAATTAACTTTGTATATGTACTACGAGTTTTTTCATCTAGTACTGCATTTTTGCAAATATAATTAATTCTTTTAGTGTAAAACGTTAATAAATAAACTAAAGTGTTAGATATAAGCTCAAGAATAAACACATAAAACACAAAAAAACAACCAAAAAAGCTAACTTTCAAGAGTAAATGCTATGAAAGATGCTTGTCAAAATGATAAAATAAAAAAAATACATATTTTAAACAGTCCACTTCAATTGTTCGAACAGCATTTGGTAGTAGTCTCACTTTTACTTTACTACTTTACTACTAGTTTTACTTTATCTTCGATTAAAACAATCCTTAGCGCAATGATTGGAACATAAAAACCTACCGCGGTTTGGAATAAAGTCTGGATTTTAAATAAAATTAATCCACTGTGTTGTTCTATTTGGAATCTTTGGGAAATCTTGAAAAAAGATAAACTGGTTTAATAACATGAAATCCAAATGAAAATGAAAGTAACAGTTAGATTTATTAGTACAATAATTTCTGAAAAGGATTATAAAAAAAGGTAACACTCTGTATGATTAGTTATTTTATAGATTATATGAGTAAAGTAACATGTTTTATATGTATCCAACGAAATCAAAAAATAATCTGAATTTTTAAGACCCAGTATCTCAGAAAACTAAACATTTTAGAACATACTTAAAAAAATTAAGCTCATTATAATATTATAACATTATAATTATATTATAATAATATTATTATAATATAATTATATTATTAACATTATAATTATATTATTTTACCTAAATCAATTTGACTATATACTGTAGTTTCGTAAAACGACTTTACGTTCTCAAACACTACTTTAAAACTAAGAAATGGAGAATGTAAACTCGTTTTACGAAACTATAGTCACACAAATTTTGTTTAAAAATAAAAGTGATAGATAACAAAGTAAAAAATTGTTTTATTCCTTTTTTAAAAAATTAACTATCACAAAGTAAAGGACAAATCAATCAATAATCCTTTCTGTTAGTTTAATATTCAAAGGTTGGGTCTATGCAGATAAACCATTAACTATTGACGTCTTGGAAGCCAACATAACTAGGACAATTGCGGACATAAGACTCCAATTGCGCTTTATCAGAAGTACCCACTATGGGCATTTGTCCGAAATTGTTTGCAAGTATTAATGCCACTGAATGTTATTTCACATAAAATAAATAGTTGGGATTAAATCACCTCCTGATGATGCTAACATGATTAGCGAAACGTGCGTGGAGCAGTTCCAAAAGCGTTTTGGTGTTTAGTGGTAAATCTCTTCAAGTTTAGTATTTCACACCAAAGGTTCCAACAGAAGAATTGAGTTTCAAGGCAACTAATTTGGTTGTTTTATTTGAATTTAAAGCCCGGATGCACTAAAAAATGACCCTATACATCGAGGCTTGACAACCAAAAGTACCTAAACCTATTATGCAATTTTTTGCAGGAAAGCATTTTGTATGTTTGATTCATGTTTCCTAAATGAACTTAGGCAGTTCTGCTTACCAACCGTCGATATAATGTAAAATACGTTAACAAATCAACGTTCTTCTATGATTGTATGATAAAGTTATTTTCTTGGAAAAGCTTTAAATAAAAACAATTTGTATTAAAATTCTAAAGGTTTCGCGTGCAGAATTTTCAAGGTGTAGGGTTTTCTACTGTAAGCAATAGACGTTCTTGAAAGTTTAAATCCCACGAACTTAGTTTAATATTGAACAATATTATAATATCGATTACACAAAAAGTTGACATACATGCTCATTTGCTTATATATATATATATATATATATATATATATATGTATATATATATATATATATATATATATATATATATATATATATATATATATATATATATATATATATATATATATATCACGACATTTCGCCAAAATCTCATTTGGCATTCTCAAGTGTTATCTTCTTCGACTGAAGAGTCCAACTAACGTACACGAGTCGTTACGGTCGGTTTTATAGCCGGCTGGCGATTACGCAGATTGTATCGGGGTAGTTCGGGACTATTCGCGGCGCTCGGCAAAGCTGTCGGGCGTCCGTTTAGTGATTTTTTCTTCGCCGCCACGTTGCCGCGTTTCTTCTTTTTTCAGAAGGGATTTCCATACTTTTGGAATGTTGCGGGCGTCGTATAGCGTATTTAGCTCACCCCTTTCTTTTATTTCAAGGGCTTCTCTGATTGTTTGAACCTTGTAGTTTTCAATATTCGCTATTTCTTTGGCTCCTTCAAAATTAATTTTATGTCCTATTTGTAGATGGTGCTGGAACAGAGGAGCGGAAGTGGTTTTTTTGTTTTTTACGTTGTTTTTATGTCCTTGTATTCTGGCCGAGATTTGTATGTCTGTTTGTTCTATGTATGTTCTGTAGCAGTCGGAACAAGATATGCTATATACCTCATGATTTTCCAGTCTAACTTTGTCCTTGGGGTTTTTTAGGATGTTTGCGACAGTTTTGTGCGGCTTTTAGGCTGTTTTGATCTTATGTTTCCTTCGTGTTTGGGTTTCCTGATGCTGAATGGCCTTCCTAATACATTTTTCTGAATGTCCATTTTGTCTAAGGGCTGTAGAAATTTTTGGTAGTTCCTCGCTTTGTGTATCTGGTAGTGTCAATCGGAAGGATCTGAAAATCAAAGTGTTCGCTACTGCTTGGATTTGAGCAGGGTAATCATGGGATTTAGCGTTGAGGTATCGATCGGTCTGAGTTGATTCTCTATACAATGTGTATTTGAGGGTTCCAAAAAGTTGTCTTGTGATGAGGAGATCGAAAAACGGAAGTTTCTTATCCTGTTCGACTTCCAGGGTGAACAGTATTCTGGGGTGGATTTCGTTTAATTGGGTTAGGAAGTTGTTTAGAAGTTCGTTTCCGTGGGGCCATATTATAAAGATATTAGCTACGTAGCGCTTCCAAAATTAAGATTTTAAAGGAGCGCTGGCCAATGCCTTTGTTTCGAAGTCTGTCATGAATGGGTTGGCTATAACGGGTGATAGTTATGATCCCATTGGGACACCGTCGGTCTGTCTGTAGATCTACTGGTTGAAGGAAAAATATGTATTCTTTAAGCAGTGTTCCGGGAGTTTCCCCACGTATGGTGGAAAGCCTTCGCTCGTCGAAATTAGGTTCAGAGCCTCGTCTATGGGGATAGTGGGATATATTGAGACAATGTCCAGGCTTGCTAGTATCTTTATGAAAAGTTTTGAACATAGGACTCGGCAAGTTTGACGCTTGGTTGCATGATACTTGCTAGATATTTTTCCAAATTCTGTGTTGGAGAGCCTAAGGCACTTACTATGGACCTTGTTGAGATTTCTGGTTTATGTATTTTGGGTAGACCATAAAGTTTAGGACATCTGCTTTATTTTTCTTTTGTAATTATTCTTCGTTCAGTATCCGGTTCTAGTTTCCATGCTTTGATTTTGCTTTTAGTGGCTTTTCCAGATAGGTTGTTGGATCTCTGTTCACTGATGCGAGCGCCGCAAATAGTCCCGATACAATCTGCGCAGTCGCCGGCCGTCTATAAGACCGAGCGTAACGACCCATGCAGGTCAGTTGGACTCCTGCGGACAATCCTTAAAAACTTACTTGAGAATGCCATTTTGGCAAAACGTCGTGATTCTTCAAAGAAACAACGGATCGACACCCGAAATGATTTAGAATTGTAATATAATATATGAATTAATGTATTGAAAATGAATTAATTAATGAATATAATAATAGAATCTGTAATATTTCATGTATATAATATATATATATATATATATATATATATATATATATATATATATATATATATATATATATAATATATATATATATATATATATATATATATATATATATAATTATTTTTATACTTTTTTGTTATATGACATTTTTTTTATTAATTTGCAGTTTGCAGACATATTTTTGACTTTGATAGATTTTCTAAATTAAAAATTTTATTTATTAAATATGAAGATAACAAATTTATAAAATATATGAAAGTCAACTGAAAATTAATGAAATTAATGTAATATTTCAGCTAAAAAAAAATCAAAAATTATTCAATAAGATATAGCTGGTATGTTTTCAGATATAAATTTGTGTTATTTATAAAAATAATATATATATATACATATATATATATATATATATATATATATATATATATATATATATATATATATATATATATATATATATATATATATTGACTAATTTCAGTTTTCAAACTGCCTACGGTCGTGGTCCAGGCATTGTTGATAACGAGAAGCTATGGAATCGCTAACATCAAGAATCATTTCCCAACGGTATTTGTGTGCATTCTCTTTTAATTCATTGATTGTTGCCGGTTTTGTCTTATAAACCTTGTATATAATATAACCCCAGAAAAATAAGTCGAGCGGCGTAAGGTCAGGTGAACGTGCGGGGTATTTAGCCTAACCTCTTCGTCCTATCCACCTGTTCGGTAGTCTCGTCAAGACGCCCTTTAGTCATGATGATAATGTGCAGGTGCACTATCTTGTTGAAAATAAAAGTTCTCACCCTCAAAAGCTTTCAACGGTATAATAAAGTGTGTATACATTTTTTTGGGACACCCTATATATATATATATATATATATATATATATATATATATATATATATATATATATATATATATATATATATATATATATATATATATATATATTGTTTTATTCTCGCCATGAAAGAAGTACTTTTTTGCATCGGATCGTGACTGGAGATGAAAAATGGATATATTTCATAGGACCCAAGACAACCATCAACATCGACCGCAAGACCGAATCACTTTGGCAAGAAGACAATTCTGTGTATTTACTCATCCCACGAGAAGGGTGTGGTGTACAATGGTTTGTTTGGTTGCAATTGGTTTAATACCGTTCTCTACCGTATCAAATGTACCGTATCAACAAATAATCAATTAGAACCATGCATTGATCAAAAAGCAACCAGATTGGGCTACAAAATACAAAAAAGTGATTTTGCAGCACGACACCGCTTCACCAAACACAGCGAAAGCGGTCAGAGACACCATTTGTGCGCTAGGCTGCAAACTCTTACACTATCCGCTGTACTCACCAGACTTGACCACTTCCAGCTACCACTTGCTTCATCGATGTCTCACGCATTTTTTCGAGCGTAACATATTACGTAGCTGTCGAAAAATGGCTTGATAACTGGACCACCTGGATATTGTATCATTTATGTTTAGTTGAACGCTAAAAATCATAACAAACTTATCTGACAACATAACAGATTTTAGCCTGGCAAATCACAAACCTGAAATATTTTTTCAAATACTATAATCAATTTTCACGCACCAAAGCTGCAATGCATTAACAAAAAAAATATCATCAGTGTTTAATGACCTAATCGAAACACCTGTTCATTATTTTTTACTTCTTTTTTAACGTAACAGCTGCCAGACCTACCAATCATCAAAAACAAAAAAGAATAAATGACCTAGGACTCATACCAGTTCTCCTTTATTGAATGTCGCGTCCTCAAAAGCGATTTTTTATGGTAAGTGTGCAAAGCGGACGACTTTTTGTGAATGAGCAACAACGATAAAACAATCAAAACAAGACGACTGATACATTTCGTGTTTTGTGCGATAATTATTATATTCGATATATATGAAGTATTTATTTCACTTCAAATAAACTCTGACGTGTTCTGTTTTAAGGTTCCAGCCTAACTAAATCGAATTATGAGACTTATCTTGATGAAATCTACAATGTAATGTTATTAATATTTACAGTACGTAAAAAACTGAGTTAGTTGTGTTAATTGAAGTTATTAATTAGTTTTCAGTGTATATATATATATATATATATATATATATATATATATATATATATATATATATATATATATATATATATATATATATATATATATATATATATATATATTTATATATACAGTGTGTCCAAGATAAGGGCTTACCAGCCCCTTAATTTTTTTTATTTCTAGACCGATTTTCGTAAACTTTCTTTTGTTGGATAGATCTCGGAAAACGCCGTTAAGAAAGTGTTTCACATGTTTTTTTGCTAATATGGCTAACTGTGTCAACTTTTATAGGTTCCATTTTCGAGAAATACTATTAGGGCTTTTTTTTCTAAATTACTGGGTGTCCTTGATATTATTTTTTGATATTTTTACAATAATAATTAATAATTTTTCTAATAATTACAGACTACTTAAAAAAAAACCTTTATCAACAGGTCGATCTAAATTAGCATTATAAAACTTAAATACTGGACATTTCTATCATTCCGCCATTTTCTAACAAGCACTTTTCAATACGTCGTCGGGTATTGTTCACTACTTTTCTCAATTATTGTATGGTAATGCTACGGCAAGCCTGCCTAATACGATCACAAATATCGTTTCGAGTTTGGAGCCTCGAAACATAAACCTTATTTTTAATTGCCCACTAGAGAAAAAAAATCATGGGGCATGAGGTCCGGGGATCTCGCCGTCCAATTAATTGCAGGACTTTTTCGTCCAATCCAACTATTTGGACAATTACTATTTAACCAAATTCTTACGGTAATTGCATGATGAATGGGTGCCCCGTCAAATAGTAAGTGTAAATTGTACCGATAATTAAGAGACAACGCATCAGTTTCATCATCTAACTCGTTTTGTAAAAATTTAAGAAATCTAGCTGCATTCAAATTTCCATAAAAAAAATATGGTCCAATAATAATGTCATTTAAAATACCGCACCAAACGTTCACCTTAGTAGAATATTGTCTCTTACGTTGTATCACCCAAAGTGGGTTATCTTGAGCCCATAATCTAATATTTTGTAATAATACTATACCATTTGTCGTAAATGGGGCTTCATGTATAAAATATTTTTTAGAAATGTAGGATCTTGTATGTACGTACGTTGTAACCATCAACAGTATTATATTCTTCTTTCGGTGTCACTAACTTCAAGTGTTTGAAGAAATTTTGGTTTAAAAGGTTTCCTGTTATTTTTCGTCAAGCATTTCTACTAGCGTTTCTAACACTTGAATGTGGATTCTCGTTAAAATAATCAAGAACTAATTGAGTTGCTAGAAATTCACGAGAACGATGCTGATTAGAAAGTTTCTTAACAGTTCCGTTTTGATCAAAATATTGGTTTATACAAGAAAGTATAATATGATTGATGATCCGTTCTGGATGTCTTCTATTAAATTTTTTTGCTACTTTACGAAAAGTTTGCGTGCCATCACCAACTAATCTTATAATTTGTACTTTTTCTTCTAAATAAAACAGTGTGAAGTGACATTTGTTAATTACTTTACAATTTTTGGCATACATAGTTTTAATAGCAGAAAATATATGTAATTATTAAAAAAAAATTATAATATAAATATCACAAATATCCGGGACATCCAGTAACTTAGAACCATGAAAATCGGTGCGGTTTGGTTTAAGGTGGTGCTGGTCAAGAATCCATTGTTGGTTTTTCTCTACAAAAATCCTAATAGTACTTCTAGAAAATGGAGGCCATAAAAGTTGATGCAGATGGCCATGATATTAGCAAAAAAACATGTGATACATTTTCTTAATGCCGTTTCCCGAGATCTATCCAAAAAAAGAAAGTTTGTGAAAGTCGGTCCAGAAATAAAAATTTTAAGGGGGTGGTAAGTCCTTATCTTGGACCCACTGTATATGTACATATATATATATATATATATATATATATATATATATATATATATATATATATATATATATATATATATATATATATATATATATATATATATTAGGTGCGTATAGACCCGGTTGGATCACGCAAAGCATCCTGACTCATTTTCGAGTATTCTTTCTGATCCTCCACACCTCTGTCATCCTTTCTCCGTGGATTCTCTTTCTCTCCTCCATCCACTTTGTTCCTGATCTCCTCGAAACTTCGCTCTCTGATGCAACGTTCCACATATGTATTTTGTATTTGTACGTTCTTCTATCCTCAATCTCTCTCGGACCCATTTGTGCCTTTAATTTTGAGCAGAAGAATTCGGTTTTTTGAAAGGATATTTGGCCAACTTTCTCTGCGCATTCCTTGAGGACTTCGATCTGTTTGGTTGCCCTTTTTTCATTGTCTCCGAGTATGGCTAGGTCATCTGCAAAGGCTAGGCATGATATTTCTATCTTGTTTTTGGTTCGTCCGAGTCGTATTGGTTTCCAGTGTCCTTGATTTTTTAGTTCCTTTTCCCATTCCCTTATGACTTTGTCCAGGACCCGGTTGAAGAGGAGTGGGGATAACCCATCTTCTTGGCGTACTCCGGTTTTAATCAGGAAGGGTTCGGAAATTTCTCCCATAAGTTTCACTTTAGAGATTTTGTCGGTCAGTGTCTGCTTGATCAATCTTAGTGTTTTGGGGTCGAGTCCTTGTTCTTCTAGGATGTTGAACAGAGATTTTCGGTCAATGCAGCCGTATGCTTTCTTGAAGCCAACGAACGTGCAGATGATTATATATATATATATATATATATATATATATATATATATATATATATATATATATATATATATATATATATATATATATAAATTTAATTTAAATTTAAATTTTGTTAACGTTTCGCTTTCTTGTGGAGCAGGGGCGAAATTTTCTTTATTCTTTAAATAAAAGGCTGAGTTATTTTTTTATTTGGTTGTAGCTTTGGGTAATGTAAATTTTACACACAAAAATTCTTTTTGTCATTTATTACGCACTTTTTGTTCCCTAATTGGAGTATAAAGTTTTCTGATGCATCATATTTAGAGATTAATCATTAATTACACCCTTCTTGATGTAAAATGCAGATACCACTATGCTATTCAACTGAGCTGTTTGACATTACCATTACAACGCATTTTTTTATTTAGCGACTGCATCAATACTTGGAAACAAACTAAACCCAAAAATTACAGTTATCGCCAGCGATTTTTATAATTTTAGCATAATGGTTAAAATCATTGATTAACAAGAAAATTTGTTTGGAGAATGAAAACTAGGTTAATAAATCACGTATGAAGTGGTTAAAAGACAATGACGAACATTTCTAAGAAATTCGCAAGGCAGCTAATTGTATTCGCTAGAGCTAATCATAGTGGGCAGTTTAGTGTTCAGTGCATTGTTATATATATATATATATATATATATATATATATATATATATATATATATATATATATATATATATATATATATATATATGTTCGGAAAGGTTTCCGCGGCCGGTAATATTAGAATTACTAGGTTCTCGGGTAGAATCGTGTTTTAGATTTGTAAAATCTCGACGTTTCGGCTTCCACTTTGAAGCCATTTTCGAGAGAATCTAGTTGATTTTCTCCGAGGCCTCAATCTGCCTTCCCAGAGTTCACAACTAGAAAAGAACGTGGTCGGCGCGACCTCTGCATTTATAGGTACCGCTGTATAATTAATGTATCATTAAAATTAAATTTATTTCATCACATACTAAAGAAATAAGTTTTTTTTCAAAGATTTTTATATATTAACTGACAACGCCCTGTAGATACAATACGTTTGTTTATGCGCCTACACATAAATGTAGTGAAATTCTTTAATATCACAGACATTAAACATGAACCGAAATGTGTAATAATAAAATTAATGAGATACTTTTTCATAAATATTCCAGTTAATTACAGAGATAAACAATGTTATTTCCAAATTTTCAAGCTGTATTGATATTCTGCTGACATCAATTAAAAAACAAATGATAATTGTGATTTATCAGACTGAAACCAATTTACTTACCATAAAGAGCGTTTGTCTCCACAGAAACCAGGAGGAATCAGCGAATTGTTCAACTCCACCAAAGGCTCCTTGAACAACTGATTGAGATCAAAGCGAAACTCCATTTTTCCCTTTTTCGGATTACTCCAGCAGCCGCAACTCTCCCCGAGATGAATCGGAATATTTTAGGCAACACGCCGAGCGCCGTTTCACCACCAAACACCCCACCGTCTAGCCGGTCCTTTGACCTTAATCACGAGCTCTTTTTTTAGTCCTGATGAATGAAGCGATTTTTCACGAAACTAACTAAATTTTACGCACCTCCTACGATCGGAAACACGGCTATTCTGTCGTCAGGTAGCTTTGTCGAGTTGCGTTTGTTTCACGAAAGGAAGCCGCGGTCTAGGTTGGCTGCGTTTCGAGCGGCTGGCCATTGGCGTATCATAAGGTCATGGTTACTACTCGAGCGTCTCCAAAAGGGATCTAATGCAAAACTGATAAAAATTTCCGTTTGTAACGAGGACCCAGAGAATCTTTAGAGAAACATTATAAGAAGGCTTTGTTTATCTAATTTTGTTTACATTTAAGAAGATTTAGATTAATTTTGAAAAACTATACGAGGGTTGCTATTTATGTATCCAGAATATTAAATAAAAACACATATTTATCATTGAAAATGGTTTTATTCTTTTTTGAAATATTCTCTGCGATGATCGATGTATTTTTGCATACGTTTGAGCCAATTTTCATAGCGCTTTTTCCATTCCGATTGAGATACCTCCAGAAAATACATTTTGAACGCATCAAGCGTTTCTTCTGACGTCGAAAATCGTCGACCACGTAATTTATTTTTCATGGACGGCAACAGAAATAAATCATTGAATGTCAAAGCAGGAGTGTACGGCGGATGACCCATCACTTCGATGTTTTCACCGTCAAATATTCTGTTGTTCGGTTCGATGCTTGAGAGCTCCCGTTATGATGGTGAAGAATGATGCTGGATGCGTCGCTGGTTGTTTTTTTAAATTTTTTTTTCTGGTAACCTTCTGGAGACTTCTGGGAAACTTCTGGAGACTTTTGGCAAACTTCTGGAGACTTCTGGCAAACTTCTGGAGACTTCTGGCAAACAAATAGTTGTGTACTGTACTGTAACAGGCATGTAGCACTGTAGCTACATGCCTATTTATCACAAAAAAACAGGCGACCATTTGTTTCGAAGTGATTCTTGCTTGAACAACATTTGTTGGGTTTAGCTCATTTTGAAAGACTTTCTGCTGTCTATTTTCGGGCTCATACGCATAGATTCAGATTTTTTTTGAGCATTTCTTTGCACCAATTTACAGGAACCTTTTTTTGAGCGATTGTCAAATGGGGGGCGTGGAATCCAACGCGCATAAATCTTTTTCACGACTAAATGTTTATGTAAAATCTTGAATATGCTTGTCATACTAATGCCCAAGAATGCCTTCTTCTCATGAAATGTACCATGACGATCTGGCTTTATCAGTTCGCGCAGAGATCGGTATTGTCTGGCACAACAACCGATTTTAGACAACCTTCTTGAAATTCGCTCATAAAAAAAAGACGACCACGATTGAATTCACTAAACCAGTGACACACAGTGATTTTAAATGGTACTTTATTGCCAAAAGTAGAAATGAGTTAATATTTGCACTTTTGTTGAGATAATCCACGTTGAAAGTCGTAGTAAATCATCGCACCAAAGTCACTAAACAACACAAATAGCATCCGTATGACAAAACGTTCTGAGTACGTATATGGTCAACAATGTCAAACTTTACGAGGTACATGTACCCCATTGTTGCCAATTCCGAATACATAAATAGCAACCCTCGTATATTTTTACCAAAATTAACACAGTCATTACTTACATTTACATTAGTCATTACTTTTAAATTAATTTAAATTAAATTGAAAGAAAAATAATGTTTTATATTTTGTTATAAAGGGCAAAAAATCTGTGTTTTCTTTCCCGACCGATGGAACGGTCTTCGCCTTTTTCGGAATCGACTTACCCGTATTTCTACAGTTATCAGTGTTTCTACTGAGCCTTGATTTCAGTAGTGCATTGGTATAACCAAGTTTTAACTACAGTTAATAATTGATGCCAAAACTCTGACTTATTTCGCTTAAACTGCTTCGAAATGTCCATTGGAATGCGTTTTTGACCCTGAGTGAGCAATTGCGGCACCCTATGCGCGGTTTTCTTTTTTATGTTCAAATTTTCAGTCAATATATGACAAACACGTTCTTACGAGATTTCTACAGTCTCTGCTATCTCTCTAGCCTTAATTCGACGATCGTCAAGCCTTATGTGGTGAACTTTTTCAGTGTAATCAGTAGTGGTAAGTTCGTACACATTTAAATTCAGCTTCTCAAAATTTCACCGTGGCAAATAATGATGCAGAGCCCCTGTAAACAGCACCCATCTCAACTTTAATTTTCCTAGACGTATTGCCTTTCAAATGCAAGGATTTAGAAATGGCTCGTTACTCGATGTTTCCCATCTTTACAGAAACACTTACATCGACTGACATACATGGTTGTTAAACAACAACTGAACATATATATGAGACTGGTTTAAAAAAAATGGACTATTTTTTTTAAAGGGATATCGTTCATATTATTTGTGATGACAAAAAAAATGATTGTGAAAGTTAGAACCCTTAATACTTTTCGTCCAAAACTCCTAAACTATCAATTTAAAAATTTTGGGAAATACATATTCTTGAACGGAATCGAACTCTCTACAAAAAAGGTTTCGTTATAAATATACATCAAACACGCCGTTTCCATGTAATCATGCCTTGAACATTGATTTTTTTTACAATTTTATTTCTCAAATTTGAAATTTTGTAACTAATGAACGAATCAATATTTGAAAAAATATTATATTCAATACATATTCTTAAAGAAAATTGAATGCGCTATAAAAAAGTTATCTTAACATTTTTCGCTAAATTCACTCCTCCCAAAGTTATTCAAGGTTAAAGTTGAATTTAAAAGTAATTTATCGGTTTTTTGCGTTAGGCCTCATTTTTCGAATCGAATTTGATTTGCCATACGATTTAATCTATGAAGATATACACAATTGGTCCAACATTGACAGTTCGAGTGGCACAGATGGGAATGGAAAGATGTATGCTTGGCATTACAAGACGAGACCGAAAATCCTGCGCATGGGTCAGGGAACAAACAAAAGTCTGTGACATCATTGGAAGAGTAAAGCAATTGAAATGGAGATGGGCAGGCCATATAGCGAGGCGATGGGACGACAGATGGACCAAGGCAATCCTGGAGTGGATACCGCTTGATCGCAAACGTCCGCGAAGAAGACCTAAAGCACGATGGATTGATGACATCGTTAAATATATTGGACCCGAGTGGCAGATCCCAGGACCGTGAAAGTTGGAAGCATGCTGAAGAGGCCTTCATCCTGCAGTGGATCGATACAGGCTGATGATGATGATGAATAAATATATATATATATATATATATATATATATATATATATATATATATATATATATATATATATATATATATATATATGTATATATATATATATATATATATATATATATATATATATATATATATATATATATATATATATATATATATATATACAAATATATACAAATATATACAAATACGTATATATACAAATATACGGGGATATATATATATATATATATCCCCGTATATTTGTATATTGTATCATCGAGAGATGATTTAATGTGGTTCAATAACAGATTGAATTATTTCCTGATGATGCTAACATGATTAGCAAAACGCGCCTTAAAGTGGTAAAATAAAATAATTTGGTGTTTAGTGTTAAATCTCTTCGACTTTAGTATTTGACACTGAAGATTCCAATAGAAGGTTTGAATAACCATCAAAGTTAGCGAGGCGCTCACTAGAAGTAAGAAAAAAGTTAATTCATGTTTTATGGTAATTTTTCATTTCAGTATTTTACACCAAACATTCATTTACAACGGTGTGAATTAGTAGAAGAATATGGCCGTATAATATTTGGTTGCGTTACTAGATAATTTATGAAAATTCTTATTATATTAGTACATTCATTTTCCTTTTGTTACTGTTGTAATTACACAAACTGCTGATTTGTTAATATCATATTTTTTTAAATAAGAGTAAAACTCACTCCATTTTTGAGGTCTTTATAATATCGCCTTTTTTTGATAATATTAACACATTTTTATTAGAAACATCAAATATCAGATAAAAAATCCCAAACACCACATCTAACTCAACCCTTGCCAATCGCAATAGTCCCTACCAAAACATACTATCATATATGAAATATCTGTTAGTTTGTTAAAGAAAAAACACTTTACCGGAAATACCCAAGTATTCATCGATAAACCGATGAATTGCCGAAAGTTAATATTTTAATTGAAGTTGTTGCAGTATAGAACTAGTCATATATCATTCTCTGTACAGAATAGTTCATATAAAGAGATGGTTACATAATTGAGTGTTTACTGCATTTTATTTCGTGATAGCTCCTATTTTTATGAATTGTTCTTGAAGAGTTGTGCGCCTTTGCCAGATTGCACTTCTTTTTTTGCTAAACATCAAGTCTTTCAACGAGCCTCTTGTCTCTAATTTCATCCCCACAGTTTGTACTAAGCGTTAGTAATTTTAGAAGAATTTAATAACAACCTAATACACTGTTTACCTATCGAGTGAGAAACCTATCGAGTGAGAGGATATAGTGATAGAAAAATAATTCAGAATGAAGCTATTCTTATGTATATAAAGGGTTGTCAAAAATGACAGCATTAAAATGAGGCGCAAGGATAACTACAAATGATAAACCGGTAATTTTAATCGGTAAATTTAATTTCAGATTAAATCATCTCCTGATGATGTTAACATTGTTAGCGAAACGTGCGTCGAAGAGTTCAAAAAAAGTGATTTGGTGTTTAGTGGTAAATCTCTTCGAATTTAGTGTTTCACACCAAAGGTTCCAGTAGCAGAATTGATAAACAGGTAATTTAAAATTTGTCTCTAAGAAGAAATACTGGCACTATGTTATGAAAATAATGTCTTTCAAATATCTCCCTCCGCTTGGTCCGGTGGAATACATTTAGAAGACCCAATTTTCAATTATACGCTTTCACATATACCGCCTGAATGTTTCATTTAAGTTCAAGAATTGTTTGGAGTTTATTACTGTAAGAGATTTAAGATGACCTTACAAAAAAAAACTTTACAATTTCGTGAAATAACGTGTCCAGGAAACTTTTCTAAAAATAAATCGATTGTCTAGCGCATGGATCTCCAAACTTTCCAGTCTTTTAATTTTCCTGCCATTATCTGTAATTTCTAAGCTAGTCGCCGAGTACGTTATATATATATATATATATATATATATATATATATATATATATATATATATATATATATATATATATATATATATATTTAATGCTTCGGAAAACTCTTCGTAGAGTAAGTTGATTCTAATTCAATATCTATATAATAGATAAGAGAACATTTGGGGTGAGAACTCACCTCAAAGAAGCCTTCTTCTGTAAAATTAAATTACTCTTTTCTCAGTCTCTCAACGCGCATTTCGATATTTCTTCTAGAACAGTATCTATATTGAAATCTTTGGTGTGAGAACTTCACTAGAGACGCAGACGTTGTTGTGTGTTCCACATGAGATTCTGGAACCCAACAGTTGTAATTTTGAGAAATCGAGCCGATTGTACCTAATGCTTCGAAAAACTCTTCGTAGAGTAAGTTGATTCTAGTTCAATATCAATATAATAGATAATAGAATCTTTGGGATGAGAATTCGACTCAAAAAAACTTTCTTCAGTAAAATTAAATGACTTTCCTCAGTCTCTCGACGGGCGTTTCTATATTTATTCTAGATCAGTATTTATATTGAAATCTTTGGTGTGAGAACTTCACTAAAGATAGGTATATTAGCGTCATCAGCAGATATTTAAAGATATCTTTATCTATCAAGATAAAACAACACAAACAAGTGTACACAATTAGTAAATAAATATTAAAGTTCTGCAACCAGGTTTTCGATTCACTCGATTGCAAAAAGAGACAAGGTAAGAAAATCTGTCTTGATCCGAAAATCTTGAACGGTCGGGGGTGTATAACTCCTGACTACTGTTGTCTCGTTGGACGCAGTCCAAAGAAGTAAAAAACTCCATTTATAAGTCATCCGACGAGAAGTTGGCGAAAATATGGGTTGTTTGATTGTGGAGCGGGACTCCCTATTCTTGGGGCGAGAGCATATGTCGGTACCCTGATGAGTCTAATCACCAACAGACGAAACATGTGCCCTCCAATGTAAGGGATGGCTGGGGCTTCATCCCTGGTCAAGCAACTAACCATTGCTCATTATGGCGGAGACGCAGGTTGTTGTGCGTTCCACATGAGATTGTGGAACCCAACGGTCGGGGGTGTATAACTCCTGACTACTGTTGTCTCGTTGGACACAGTCCAAAGAAGTAAAAAAACTCCATTTATAAGCCATCCGACGAGAGGTCGGCGAAAATATAGATTGTTTGATTGTGGAGAGGGACTCCATATTCTTGGCGAGAGAGCATATGTCGGTACCCTGTTGCGAGTTACACTTTGGCTTAACTATTATGATAATGTTAACATGGTTAGCGAAACCCGGCGAGAAGTTAAATAAAGTGATTTGGTGTTTAGTGATACGCCTCTTCGAGTTTCGATATTGGTTATGTATATATTTTGTTCCTTCTAAAGCTTTATTGCAGACGAACCAACTGCTTATTTTGTAATTAATTATGCTTAAATTGCTATATTTACAATTTAATATAAATAATTTTATATTATTTAAAATAAAACAATAATTTTCACTAGATTTGATACATTCTAAAAACGATGATTCCACGCCTCTGTAGTCGGTCTATCGATTGCTGTCATTGGCTAGTTCGCGACACGGCATTGCGCATAAGTCGAATTACACATGGTCAGGTATGTGCTTAATCATTCCTTTAAAAAAATATCTCGATCCTACGCGTTTTCATCTTATTATTATCATTAAGAGAACTAGCTATTTATTAAAATTGATTTTAACGCCACGTCATATCTAAGTCGATCTGTCCACAGTTTGCAAGACTTTCTTTTCTTTTTAGTTTGCCTTGACGTTTTTGTTTTTTTCCCGGCTAGTTTTCTCAGTAATTTCTATTTTCGCTCTTGATTACTCTTGGTAACGAAAGCGCAGGATATCGATAAGGATAAAAATATGTCTCAGCTAAATGATCACTAAACAGGACTTTTCTAACATGCTATTTAAGAAAAAATATATACAGGGTGTCCCAAAAAAAAGGAATATTTATCTGAGCATCACGGATATATGTAAACGCTTGGTTATGCGAACTAGTATACTGGGTATGTATCGAATATAAAAAATCGAAAGTAGATCTTGATTTTTAGAAATATACAATTAGTTTGGTTAATTAATATACAGTATGATGTGATTATTTTTAAATTTTTGTTGATGCTAAAGTTTTTTGTAAAGCCTTGTTTCTGTATTTTCTCAAATCCCTTAAGTTGTTAATGTTAAATAGATTGTTGCACTCCATATAACAGTCTTATTAAATGCGTCTACAACTTCTGATGTGCTAATTTCTGGCTTTTCGCCAGTTTCTTTAATATTTTATTTCAGATAATTTTCCCTTAAATATAGATAATATAAGTATAGATATATAAAAATATATAATAATATAGCAATGAATAACATTCAGAGATACCTCAGCCCTACGATCTCTCATAGAGTTGACGCTGATAACCTCGTGCTATATTATTCTTTCGCCAATTCAAGAGTGTGCAAAAGAATCATTCAGTCAAGTTTAATATCTCTGAGAAAATGGTCCAATTCTACAGGTCTCTTACTATCTACCCAAAAATCAACAATTCTTCATTTCTGCAGAAGGTGCAATTGTCCTCGCTTACACGTCATCACTTTATCAAACAAGATTATCCCCACAGGTCCATGCCACAAGTTCTTAGGTCTCACATTTTGATTATAGACTCTCTTGGAAAGACGCCATTCACTCTTTGAAGGCTATATGTGCTCGGGACATGGGAATACTTAAGATGCTCTCAAATAATACTCAGGGTTCGGATCACCACTATCTCCTTAAACTTTACAAGACTATAATTAGATCCAAGTTAGAGTATGGCAGCATAATCTTCGCTACGGGCCCTAAATCTTACCTATTCTTACTGGATGTCATACAGAACACGTCCTGGACTGGAGCATTTTTCACCAGTCCAATCCCTAGCCTGCACTGTATCATGAGTTTAGAGCCCTTACCCACCAGAAGAAATTACCTTCTCATAAAATATGGTACATATCTTTGGCAGAGATCATTTATTCATGGCTATCAGACATTTTTCCATTCCCCTCTATCCTTGCTTTTCCGTCTATTCACAATTTGACCCTCGACACCAGAATCCTTTTTCAACAACGATCAGTAGAGTCAAACATACAACAGCTTGTCCCTATTCCAATTCGTCCTACTTCTTCATCTCCTTGGTTGCTGCATCCCATTCAGGTTGACTTCTCACTATTAAGCTATTAAGATACGATAAGGAATCAACGAGTTCTTCCATATATAAATCCACTATAAACATCTTACTCGAAACTAATTCCCCATATCAAACAATTTTTACAGCTGGATCCAAGATGGATCAAGGAGTTGGCTGCGGCTTCGTTCCCAGTAGAACCTATTCAGGATTCAAACTGCCGGATTCAACCAGTGTACTTGCCGCTGAATTACTGGCTGTAGAAAGATGTCTCTCTTATATCAGATTAAACCCTGCAAATTCCTGGATTATATTTTCTGGCTCCAGAAATGCTGTACTCATGATCCAAAATCACCTCTTATTTCATCCATTTATTACGCTAATTACAGATCTTATAGAAGACATCATCTCTCAGGATCCTTCTCTTCTTTTCGTTTGGTGTCCTGGCCACAAGGGCATCAAAGATAATGAGGAAGCTGATCAGCTCGCAAAACGCTCGATACAGCTCGGACTACCATACATACACAGATTCCACCCAAAAAACCATCTCTCTTTTGCAGAAACTTTCGCACAAATCTCAATGCAATCATATTAGGATGATCCTGAGAGACCTAACAAATTAAGAGTCCTTAAACTTTCATTCTCTCAATCCCCTCCAGAGCGGCTGCTGGATAGAAAAGCCACTATTAAATAGGTGAGACTCATGATTGGTCACTGCAGATTTTCTCATGAATTTCTGCTGAAACGAGAAGGCCCTCCCCACTGTGAATTTTACAATGATCGTCTAACAGTATCTCTCTGCCTCCCTTAAATATTCGATTTAAAAATTATAAAGAGTTTTCCAATAAGAGTGTCAGAACTTTGAGTCATAATATTTATAGGGTGCGTGTCAATTCACCATGGAATGGTACACAATACACGAATTGGGCTCTACAGCAGTTAGAAGGTGATTCCTACTTTGCGAAGCCAATTATTCTTTCCGACGAAGCGCACTTTTAATGAGTTCGTGAACAAACATAACTGCAGGCTTTTGACCGATGAAAATTCTCAAGTGATTCGGAAGATACCTCTTCATCCTGAAAATCACTGTTTGATATGGTTTTGGTAACATGATCTTTTTTTTGAAGATAATGATGGTAATCGTGTTACTGTTATTGGTGAACTCTATAGGAATATTCCAACAAATATATTTGGCCTAAACTGATAAATGTGGATTTAAACAATGTTTTTTTTCAATAAAAGAGTATGACTTGTCATATAACTCGTTAGACAGTAGATTTATCGCAATAAATGTTTCCTGGACGCGATATTCCACGAAATGTAATATAACTGTCCACCAAGATCGTACATTCTTGAATTATTTTTTTTTGGATCATAAACTCCGAACAATTCTTGACCTTAAATGAAACATTCAGGGCCTCATTGAAAATATATCAGGCGATATATGTGAAAGAGTAATCGAAAATTGGATCTCCAGAATGCTTTCGACCAGACCAAGCGAAGGGAGATATTTGAACGACGTTATTTTCAGGACGTAATGCTATTATTTCTTCGTCAAGATGAATTAAAAATTATCGGATTATCACTTGTAGTTATCATTGTGCCTTTCAAGTTCTGACACTCTTACCAGACAACCCTTTATAAACATAGGAATAATTTTATTCTGAATTATTTCCCTATTTCCATATCCTATCACTTGATGGGTTTCAGTTAGATAGTGCATTACGTGTGTATTAAATTCTAAAATTACGAACACTTAGTACTAATCGTAGGATAAAATTAGAGACAAGCGGTTCGTTGAAAGACTTGAATTATTCCTGGTCAGGTTAAAGTCAATAAACATTGAAAATATTTAGAAACAAAGAAGTGAAATCTGGCAAAGACGTATAATTCATCAAAAATAGTTTATAAAAACAGGATATATCACGAAATAAAATACTCTAGACACTGGATAATGTAAATACCTCTTTATACCTCATTAAATGCTAAAAGAACCACGATAACAATGAGCATTGATTTGTCTAAAGCTGTTGATAGTGTTAAGCATGAAGTACTGTATACCAAATTGAGTAACTATGGTGTGAGGCAATGCTTTAAAATTGATTGAATTGTATTTGAATAATCGTACGCAACAGGTATTAATAAGGGATACTGATTGCAGGGCCTTTCTCTCAGAGAGGGTAGATGTTATCAAAGGTGTTCCGCAGGGTTCGGTTTTAGGTCCATTGTTGTTTGTACTATATATTGATGATATCACTAATGTACTCAGTGAACAAAGATATGTATGCAGATATTTGAACCTTATATTTAATGAACGGAGCATTGGGGATGTACGGGCAAGTGTATATAGGGCGTGCGATATTCTTGATCGGTATTTTTCTGCCCACGATCTCTTCTTGAATGTATCAAAAACACAGTGAATTGTTTTTGAAAATCGTAAAAGTAACCACATCAATTTTGTTTACAACAGTGTATTTAAAACGACAGAATGTGCCTCAGTACTTGGATTAGTGATCGACCGGAGATTAGATTGGAGGGCCCATATTGAAAAACTTGCGTTGGATATATCAAGATATTCATAATGGTTATAGCCTTGAGAGTTATTTCCAAAAATGTAGGGATAAATCCGATCTTTTACCATCAAGATATAATTTTAGTTATATTCAAAAGAATGTTTACTTTATGATTATAAAAATATACGACAGTTTTCCTCTAAATTTCCGGTTAAAGTCCAAAATTGCAGCAAAAAAAAGCCTAAAGGAATACTTGTTTAAAAAAACGTATTACTCATTAAAAGAGCCGGTCGCGTTGGTGCGGCGGTAAGAGCGTCTGCTTTGCCGAATCCGCGCTAGAGCGGTAGCTGGTTCGATTCCAGCGCTCGGATGGTTATTTTTCTTTCTTCTGTCCGTTTATCTTTCCTAAATGTTTGTGATTGTTTCTAGGCAAGAGTGTAAAATCCGACTACGAATTACCCTTCAGTCACGCCAGTTAAAGGCTGGGTAAGGCCGGATGCCTTCTGAGAAGTGTTCTACGTTGGTCACTCGCCAGTCGGTAGGTTTCCTGATAGACTTATGGGTGGTAGACACATAACCAAGGGTTTATAGCCCGAGGGGGGTGCTGGCCTGGGTTTGTCGAAAGCTGATGACCGTGGTTCGGAACCCACGTTAAGCTGTAGGTCCAGTCGCTAAATAGCCTAGTTGCTGATGCGCCTCTAACCCAAACACTTTACTTTTCCATTAAAAGATTTTTTAGTGATATGGACAGATTTAATATAGCTAAATAAAACATTTGTATATTTTTTTATTAAAATAGTATTTATTATTAGTGGAACAATATTATTGATTGAGTGTATTTATTGAGTTATTGTTTGAGTTTATTTCCTTTTTTGTTATTTTTTGTACGAATAATTTATTATGTTTATTATATTTATTATTTTATGTTCACAATGTACATTGTATATACCATTTAATATACATTTAATTGGGACAAATAAATCTTTATCCATCTATCTCCCTATCTATCTATCTATCTAACTATATAAACTGTCTTCTAGAGAGAAGAATATATGACTCGTTTTAAACCGTGAACAGCAAGAACTTCAATTAAATTATCAATTTTTGGCACTTTTTTGACTTATCGGTGAATAAGTTGGGGATTTCCGGTGAAACGTTTTTTAATAGATAATTTATATGTTAGTATCGTGGACTATTGCGATTGGCACGCGTTCAGCTAGGTTAATGTTTTCGAAAAAAAGCGATATTTTACTTTCAAAAATGAGGTGAGTTTTGTTTAATATTGATAACAATATTAAACAAAAAACATGATATTAGTAAATCAACAGTTTGCGCAATTAAGGGAGGAAATTCCTTTAGACGCTTCAAAATGAGTAATTTTTCAGAACTGTTCTTGAAGGTGATAAAATATTTGTATCATTTTAAAGTTTTAACACCATTTTATTTAATCTTTGAGGCGTATAAAATTATTATTATTATTTATAAAATAGGGGCTCAGTAATTTTTTATTCGGGCGTCCCTGGTGAGAGGTCCAAAAGTGCTGCACTCGTCACTCTTTTTCTATTCATCTGAAACACAAAAGAAAACATATCTTTCTGTTTCTGATATATGCACGGGAAGGATAAACCTATAAAACTATAAAAAATATTAAATTAAGCTTTAAAATAAAAAAATATTCAAAGTTTGTACCATTTTATCGATATTTTTATCCCAAAAAGTAGTTTATTTACATGAAATATTTAAAACTTTAGGTACATCCTTCTGATAATGATATAAAGAAAAGCCTCCCAAAATTTCAGCCAAATCGGTCAATAACTTTTTGAGAGTTACAGAGCGAGCTGTTTTTGAAAACACAAGAGATAATCGCAATTCCGAGATAATCGCAATTTGAAGTTTCAGTACGATAAAAAGATTTGTTTTAGTGACTTGCCGATAAATCAGCGATACCAAAACTATAAAAAATATTAAATTAAAAATTAAGCTTTAAAATAAAAAAATATTCAAAGTTTGTACCATTTTTTCGACATTTTTTTCCCAAAAAGTAGTTTATTTACATGAAATATTTAAAACTTTAGGTACATCCTTCCGATAATGATATAAAGAAAAGCCTCCCAAAATTTCAGCCAAATCGATCAATAACTTTTTGAGAGTTACAGAGCGAGCTGTTTTTGAAAACACAGTTCCGAGATAATCGCAATTTGAAGTTTCAGTACGATAAAAAGATTTGTTTTAGTGACTTGCCGATAAATCAGCGATACCAAAACTATAAAAAATATTAAATTAAAAATTAAGCTTTAAAATAAAAAAATATTCAAAGTTTGTACCATTTTTTCGACATTTTTTTCCCAAAAAGTAGTTTATTTACATGAAATATTTAAAACTTTAGGTACATCCTTCCGATAATGATATAAAGAAAAGCCTCCCAAAATTTCAGCCAAATCGATCAATAACTTTTTGAGAGTTACAGAGCGAGCTGTTTTTGAAAACACAGTTCCGAGATAATCGCAATTTGAAGTTTCAGTACGATAAAAAGATTTGTTTTAGTGACTTGCCGATAAATCAGCGATACCAAAACTATAAAAAATATTAAATTAAAAATTAAGCTTTAAAATAAAAAAATATTCAAAGTTTGTACCATTTTTTCGACATTTTTTTCCCAAAAAGTAGTTTATTTACATGAAATATTTAAAACTTTAGGTACATCCTTCCGATAATGATATAAAGAAAAGCCTCTCAAAATTTCAGCCAAATCGATCAATAACTGTTTGAGAGTTACAGAGCGAGCTGTTTTTGAAAACACAGTTTCGAGATAATCGCATTTGAAGTTTCAGTACGATAAAACGATTTGTTTTAGTGACTTGCCGATAAATCAGCGATACCAAAACTATAAAAAATATTAAATTAAAAATTAAGCTTTAAAATAAAAAAATATTCGAAGTTTGTACCGTTTTTTCGACATTTTTTTCCCAAAAAGTAGTTTATTTACATGAAATATTTAAAACTTTAGGTACATCCTTCCGATAATGATATAAAGAAAAGCCTCTCAAAATTTCAGCCAAATCGATCAATAACTGTTTGAGAGTTACAGAGCGAGCTGTTTTTGAAAACACAGTTTCGAGATAATCGCATTTGAAGTTTCAGTACGATAAAACGATTTGTTTTAGTGACTTGCCAATAAATCAGCGATACCAGGTGCACATAATAGACCTTCAGCCTCTTGGAAAAGAGGCTGTTTTTTTTCAACCTGCTGCTGTTTTCGGGCTGTACTTTTGTACAGCTGTGGCTGTGCCTTTGTCTCAGAAAGACTCCTCCGGTTGTCTCGTTACTCGCGCCTCATCGGTGGTTTCGGCGAAAACTTTGGCATAGGTGCTAATAATTATACTTGCACTATACACACAAATACACTTGCACTATCACTTGTACTTGGTCCGAAACTTCCTCCGTGTTTATCAGTAAATTGATTACCTTGATAATGACTTTTTGAAGAATTTTTTCGAACGATATTATATAAGAACATAAAAAAGATATCTTAAATAATATAAAAAGTACTGGAATGTCTACACATCGTATTAAAATCAAGCATTTTATAGATCTAAACAATATTAAATTATTATATTCAGAAAGGAAACTAAAAAATTAGACCTACCAGAAATATTGGAAATAAAAATATCTTTAAGAAATGGTTATATAAGAACCACGAATAACCCACTAAATTTCCAAAACATCCCGGTAATAGATAAGATCATATTGTTATTGAATAGCTCTGGTTTTACCTGCCGATCGCACTCGACTGTATGCGCGATAACTCCGTAAATATTTAATATTTTTATTTTTCCTCTTGACAGTTACTTTCAATATATTATATTTTCGAAATATGAAAAAATCGATTTTTTGAAATTTCCAAAGGGATTTCCCCCCTTAAACAAAAAATAAAATGAATATCTTAAACTCGATGTTTGCTCCAAAGAGTTGTTAACTTGAAACATCTATAAACAGGTGTATTAAAGTTATACTGGGCATTTCGGTGATCATACTCTAAGAAAAGCAGCTAATGCCCCCCCTCTATTCATCCCGGCAAAATACAAAAGGTAGATCACCGTAACGTAAGAGGGTTGTCTGAAAAGGTTCCAGCTTCAACATGAAGAAGGCGTTAATACCTGAGAACCAAAAGCACTAAGTCTGTTTATCTTTCGATTTTGAGTTAAAAGTCTGTGCTGAATCGTTTAAAACTGTCAAAATAATCGATACTGTTACTGGTTTCGAGATATCGAAATACAAAACATACTAAGTTCACCATTTAGTGAGGGCTAAACAGTTTTAAGTCCATTTAACAAATGAAATGCTCTGATCTTAATAACCTAGCTTTATTGTAACCACCAGTGTTGTTGTTTTTGTTTTATTACAAATGTTAAGATGTATTTTAATTCTTAATAGTTAAATTTTAATAGTATAATAATAATTAAGTTATTATTTTTTTATATATTGATCACTCCAAAAAATCAACATGGTGTATGGTAAAAGAATGGTTAATATGGCATTGGTCCAGCTTAAAAAAGATACAATACACAGTATACAGTTTTTGTAACCGAACTTTCACCACCACCGAAGCTGGTATAGTGCGTTTCAAGATATATCGTTGATCGATTGGCTGCAATAAACTCTTAACAACCCCTGTCGTAACAAAATCCGGCAAAGTTCCAAGAAACGTAAAGAGAGCCGGACCTAATAAAATAACAGGTAAAAAGATAAAATTAATTTTATACCGGTTTAGTTTAGGTTAGTTATACTGGTTTAGTAGTTTCGAAATATTTTAGTTTATTTTATTTTAGTTTATTTACATTTTGCATTCTTTTCTTAAACAGTAGAGTTCTATAATTTCAATCGTATCTTTTGTTATACCAAACGTACTAAATATGTGGCATTTTTGGCAAGATAATGATCATTGTGCCTCTGATAGTGCTAATTTTAAAAGAAAACATTTATCGCCCGATGCTAAGCAAATTGTTAAACATGTCTATGTTTCTTTATTGAATAGGGGACTCCGTTGTCCACAGTTAAAGATATTGTGACGAAGCCAATTAAAGTCAAAAAAGTCCGTAGTGATTCTTTTAAAAGCAAACGTGTTAACGAAAGTGACGACTTAATTCGAAGCAAAATTTATACTATGTATGAAGAGAAAACTGTGCCTACATTGCATTCATTGCGACAGCGACTAAGGAAAGGTGAAACCAACATTCTTTGCAGTAGAACTAGCTTTCGGAGAATATTATCTCAAATGAGTTTTGCATATCGGACCATTAATAAAAGACAAATATTAATGGAATCACATCGATTGCCACGATGGCGGTTTGACTACTTAAAATCTATAAAAAAAATACAGATTCGAAAATCATCCCATTATCTACCTTGATGAAACATGATTCGATACACATGAGACGCCAACAAAAGTATGGGTAGATACATCAAGAAAATGCCAAACGAAAGCCCCAGCGAACAAGGGAAAAATAGTTACAATTTTACATGCTGGTTCCGAGGATGGATGGGTTGCAAATTGTTTACGGTTGCTCTCCAAAAATATTAAACATTCATCTTTGACTACCATGACGACACCGCAGCAGAACTTTTTGATGATTGGTTTATAAATAACCATTTGCCCAATGTATCTAAGGAAAGCGTAATTGTCATGGACAATGCTAGTTATCATAACCGCCAATGTATGGTATTTTATTGAAAATTATTGTATTGTATATTGTAAAGATTAAGAATATTAATATTAATAATAAATAAATAAGTCCTATGATCTATCCTATAACAATTTAATATAAATTTCATCGTTCACTGTGCTAATATCTTAACTGTATATGAAATATATACGAGGTGTGTAAATAAAGTAATGAGACTAATTTAAAACATTTTTTATTCAATTGAATCCTTCAATTCTACATTGAATCCTTCAAAGTGGTTTCCTTGGGAAGCTACACCGCGCTGGAAATGGCTTGTTCACTCTTCATAGCAGCGCTGGAACTCAGATACAGGAATCGCCTTTAGCTGGTCGTTTGTGGCCTTTTCAATGTTCTCCAATGTCACAAAATGGTGTTTTTTGAGGTGCTTTTCCAATTTGGGGAAAAGGAAAAGGTCACAAGGACTCAAGTGCCTTGATGCTTTTAATTGTCAAAAACTCGTTAATTGAAATCGCTGTTAAAACATTTAAGACTCGTCACCGGTAATGACACGTTCTGGGGACATTTTCATCACATCCGGAATTCTGTGGACATTTTCTTCACTTCATAGAGTTGAAGGGATACAAGGTTTATCTTTAAGCGAGTCTCGGCCTTCCGGGAATGCCTAAAAACCTGGACCCTTGATAAATAATTGTTTACATAGGCCTGTTGAAATTTTGCAAAAGTTTCCGTTGCACTGTGCCCAAGTCTGAAACAAAATTTGACAGCCTACCGTAGTTCTAAATTGTCGTAACTCATATTCAGAACGCACTGAAAAAATCCCGTTCACTAAAAGAAAACTACGGACTCTAGGAGTTCAAACCCGCATCGAAGACGCATTAGATGTTACGCCACTTCTACACCAAATGGGAACACAACAATGTTGCCAAATCGAACACTATGCCACCAGTCGCACTATATTATTTACATACCTCATATATGAAACAATTAAACATTTCCCGAGATGTCGCCTTTCCAATATTTATCACAGTAAACAATTTTTCAGAGCAAAACACTTTCTTTTAAAGTTTCTTTCCTTTAAATCATTTTAAGACCCATTACACCATATAATGTGGATAAAAATTGCATCTTCGCTACAATTTTTACATCGTTGGTCGGACGTTTACCTCCAGCGACCGCACGCTACGTCATCTTATTTCTCGTTGGAGTTACATGTTTTGTTCGTTGCCAGAATTCGAGGGTTTAACTGCTTTTTAAAACATTGAAAACACTGATTTGACGGGTACAGAGCGTGTGATATGTCTCGCGTCGTGTATTTCGTTCGCCTCGCGAATACTTTTATTGATTTGCGATCTGCTACGTGTGTACACACTGAGTAGTACTTGTTAAGTAAAAATAATCAACTTTTAATTGCAAACATGAAGGTGTCTAATTTAAAACAGTTAATAATGACTAATTTTAGTTTTTTTTCGAATTTTCTCTATTCTCTAAGGTCGAAAACTTTTTGAATGACTCTCGTGTCAGCAATAAATCTATTTTTCATCAACAAATTACTTGAACCACCGTGTATATAAATGATAAAAAACGCGAGTGAAACTATTTCATATAGTTGTTTTGTAATAACAACCTAATTCACATTCATTTAAAAGATGAAAATCTTGATACAAACGATATTTATGTGTTGCGCAATGTAATTATTATATTTAAACTGGTTGTAATGTTGAGGGTCGATTTCTAATACATTGAGCGCCATCTGTTAACTAAATGCCAAGTTAGGTCATCGATTCTGTGAAAGCTGCATTGGCTACATAAACGTCTCTTCATTGCCGATAAATATAGATTACGGAATTTGGTTTAGATGGCGCCATAATATTAAAATGAGTATTCCGAACATTCAATAAGCGATTTCCCTCTTGTTAAACCCATTTACCTGACAATTTTTATTAGTAGTAAATTGTTTAAGTATCATCCAAGCCTTTAACAAATTTTGGTATAAAAATCTTTTGATGACTAAAATTAATAACACTTTAAAGCGATGGGCTTGTTTGTTAAAGTTATATATCTCATATTTTTTCAAACTACATAGGAAGGTTCCAAAATTAACCTAAAACTTTTTCTTATTTGTATCTTGTATTTGGCATACGTGTACGTTTGGCACGTACGTTTGGCATACATACATACCGGAATTTGCCCATAGATAGCTCTAGGTGTCAATATAGTTACCGCCAAACCGTGTCATTGGTGCCATTTCCTTATTGTCATCTGACAAAGATTTTCAACTTACAACAATAGAAGTTTCATACAAAAAAATTGTGAGTAATAGCGTTGAACATGCCGAATTTTATGCCTGGAAACTACGATTTGCGGACAGCATTGATTTTCTGTTACCATTTGAAGCATCGAATACTTGTCGAAGCGTACGGTGGGCATGCTCTTGGTAAATTACAGTGCTTTGAGTGGCCACTCCAAAAGTGGCGATTTTGCCGTGAGAAATGAAGAACGTGGAAGACCACCGAAAAAGTTTGAAAACATTTTAAGCATTTTCGCATTTTAAAGCGAAATTTAAGCATTGTTGGATGTGGATTAAGCATTGTTGGAGCATTGTTGGTGTGTGCTCAAACGCAACAACAACTAGCGGATCAATTAAATGTGACACAAAAAGCCGTCTCTATACGTTTGAAAGTCACGAGAAAGATCCAGCAGATGGGAAAATGGGTTTCACATGAATTGAACAAAAGACACCAGGAAAACCAAAAAACCTCTTGCGAAATGCTACTCGCCAGATACAAAAGAAAATAATTTCTCGATCGAATTGTGACTGGCGATGGAAAGTTGATATATTTTGAGAATCCTAAACGTAAAAGACCATGGGATCAAAGAACTCCAGGCGAACCATCGACATCGATACCGAGGCCAAATCACTAAGGACGGAACACAATGCTTTGTGTTTGGCGGGTTCAAAAAAGTGTGATCTATTATGAGCTGCTAAAACCTGTCCAAACCGTTAATACTGAACGTCACCGACAACAAATGATTGACTTGAATCAAGCTTTGCGTGAAAAACAACCAAAATATCTAAAAAGGCAACCCGAAGTGATTTTGTTTCATGATAATGCACCTTCACACACAGCAAAACTGGCCAAGAAAATGACTGAGGCGTTTAGTTGGGAAATACTTTCGCATACGTAAGCCGTATGCGTCACCTGACTTGGCTCCATCCGATTACTACTTATTTGCATCGTTGGGACACGGACTTGCTGAGTAGCGCTTCACTTCTTACGAAAATGGCTAGATTACTGGTTTCCCTCAAAAGAGCAACAGTTTCTTAATCGTGGCACAAATTGCCAGACAGATGAGAAAAATGTATAGGTAGCGACGGGCAATACTTCAAATAAATAATTTTTATATAATAAACGTGTATTTTCTATAGAAAAATTCCGATTTTATATTTACATACCTAGTAATGCTGGAGGCGGTTTGTCCAGTCTTCATAACAGTAATGAAATTTAGATATTGGAATAGCCTTCAGCTGGCCGGGTACGGCCCTTTCAATGTTCTCCCAATATCCCAAAATTGGCTCATTTGAGGTTAATTTTAAATTTTGGGAAAAGGAAAAATTCACATTGGTTCAAATCTGGATAATAAGCGGGCTGCAGAGCCACAGTGATGTTGTTACTTGTCAAAATCTCATTAATTAAAATCGCGTTGTCGTGATGCAACACTCAGCTCTCTTTGATGTTCGGTCTCACACGAATTACCCTCTTCCGAAGTCTTTCGAGAATATCTCGGTAAAAATGCTGATTTATAGTTTGGCTTTGAGTTACAAATTCTTTATGGACGATCAACCGGCGATTGAAGAACCAAATCAGCATGCTTTTGATCTCTGACTTGTTCATTGTGGCTTATTTTACCGTGGTGAGATTGGAGTGTGCAATTCCGTCACCTGTAATGATACGTTCCAGAAAATGTGAGTTAGTTTCAATCTGATCCAAAAAGTAAAGACTTGTTTCCCTCCTGTTATCCTTTTGGTACTGCGAAAGGTTTTTCGGAACCGTTTTCACCCAGATTTTCTTTATCCCAATTCATTGGCCAACATCTGTTGAACGGTTATGATCACGGATTCTGTTTCAACACTTCTTGCAGTTGAAGGCCGACTTTTCACTTTCTGAGAATACTTTAAACCACCTGAAAACATGAGCCCTTCGGACTCAAGTCGCCCAAGTCTGAAACAAAACTTGATAGCGCATCATTGCTCGAAATTTTTTAAGAACAATTAGTTGGAACTCGTACCGAAGACGAATCAGATGTGAGCATACCTTTCCTCCAAATAGGAAGCCAACAATGTTGCCAGATTGAACGTTACACAACCAGTCTCATTACTTTATTAGCATACCTCGTATACGAATAGAAATAAACATTTCCCGAGATGAACATTTATTGGAAACATCTAAACAAAACGTATCATAGCAAATATCAACTTTCAATAAAGTTCTACACTTTCGAAGGATATTTAAAATTATTAAAGAAATTTACGGAACTTATTATGTTCGTCTTCAATGATTAAATAATAAGCCAAGTGCCAGAAATAGGAATTTATATGACAGGCTATTTGTGAAGTTCTCTGAAATGCTTCGATGGTAAAAACTTTCGCCCCTTTTCATGAATATTTGAAAAATATCCGTAAAATTGACATTTAATATTAAAACAACTTGAAAAATAAGCACAAGTAGTCCTTAAACACGCTACGTCATCTTTATTTTTCTTGCAAACCCACAATGGTAAGGAAAAATTGAGTTGTTTGCAAAATAACACCACATGAGAAGTCATTTTGAATAAATATATATTTTTTTAGTTTTTAAATAATTTTATGATTTTGAACTGATATTTTTTATAATTCGCAAACAGCCTAAAAGTAGTAAACGAACTCACATCACACAGGTTGACATGATTTTTGTAATATTGAAGGGAATGCTCTTTTTGCGTTTCATTTAGGTAGTTATTAAAACACCTTTTTACAGAAATGGACTATTTTCAGCACGTTCTATTTTCAAGTAGGGTAGAGCGGGCTGTTGAGCAACTTTTCGCTTGATTGAACTTAAAGAATATGCATCGGATTTAATTGATTCTTACTCTGTTAGGTTCGTAATTTACTCTTCTCCAAAACATCTAGCAGTGTAAAAACGACTCGAGTACAAGTTTAAAAATTATTGTCGGAAATGAGAGAGCGCTCCAAGTTGCCCAACCTGCCCCACTAGTGGGGCTAGTTGTACATGGGGATGGGGCTAGTTGAGCAATGCCTAAAATGGACTTGATGACTGTATCTGAATACAAAATAATTGTAATCAACAACCAAATATTTATTTATTACGATTATTACATACCCATATTGTTATTATATCTCTGGAAAAATAAAATTAAAATCAAACAAAATTAAATCTTTCTAATCTTTGGATTATTATTATACTTTTAATATTTAAAATTATATATTTAAGAATAATTATAACTTGATAAGTAAATAAATATTAAACTTGTAACTAATTATGAGATCAAGAATATTGCTAGATTTAAATCTTTCTAATCTTTGGATTATTATTATACTTTTAATATTTAAAATTATATATTTAAGAGTAATTATAACTTGATAAGTAAATAAATATTAAACTTGTAACTAATTATGAGATCAAGAATATTGCTAGATGATCACATTGCTATCACAATTAATACAAACATATCTCTTTAAAGTCATTCTGTTAATATTAAATTATTTGGCTGCAGCATTTGGCAAAGATTAAATCATCTCCTGATGATGCTAACATGGTTAGCGAAACGTGCGTCTAGAAGTTTAAAAAAGTGATTTGGTATTTAGTGGTAAATCTTTTCAAGTTTAGTGCAACATTTACACTCATTTTTTCCTCCTCTACAGCTTTTGCTACATCAGCCAATGTGTACGCATCCTAAAATGTAATAGTAATCATTAATACAATTATCAATATAAATAATTTAAATCAGTAAACTTTGTGTAGAATCATTATATGCACAAATTAATTGATGGTTATTCATTTATTAAAGAAATTTTGATTTTCTACAATGAGCCTATATTTTATATTTTAAGTGCCAAATTGGAGATTGGGCTAAAAGATACAAGGGGGCTAAAAGAAGAGCTAAGATAAAAGTTGTATTTTTTTTCTTTTTTTGAGTTTTTCACCGCGATCTAAAACTCAAAAAATATCAAAAATATCTGTTCTTATGGAAATAAAGAATCACTGGGTAAAAAACAAAACACCAACCGGAGACAAATTTCTCAGTGATTCTTTTCTGTAATAAATTTGCTTAACGAACAAAATTTTAAAAAATATAAAAATGTTCTAAAATAAATACGAACTTTTGAGCGTTAACATTTCGGGAGGTCTTCTCCCCCCGTTTTCAAAACGAATCTAAAACATAAATTTTAATAATTTCTATATATAATGCAAAGATTGAAAGTAAATATATTTTTTTGTGCTTGTCAATGATACTTACATTGACGTGAATACACCTATTGACATACACAAAAAAATATATTTACTACTCATCTTTGCATTATATATAGAATTTAATACAATATATTTTTTAAATTCGTTTTGAAAAACGGGAGGAAAATACTTCCCGAAACGTTAACGTTCAAAAGTTTGTATTTATTTCAGAACATTTTTATATTTTTTAAAATTGTGTTTGTTAGGCAAATTTATTACAGAAAAGAATTATTGAGAAATGTGTCTCCGTTTGGTTGTTTGTTTTTTACCCAGTGATTCTCTATTTACATCAGAACAGATATTTTTGATATTTTTTTAGTTTTAGATTTTGGCGAAAAATTCAAAACAGAAAAAAATATATGAACACGGCACAATCATTCAGATATTACTAAGGTAAAAGTTAGGCTGCTCATATATGCTGTTCGAGTTGTCACGTAAATTTAGTGCAGTGGATATATCGCAAGAAAAATTCTATCCCGTTTACTATTCTTATGGTGTGGAGAGAACCTACTGACCATGTATATGATTGTTACTTTAAGTGATGCAAAACTAAAGGAAGGCATATTTATTGGACTTCAAATAAGGAAGTTTTTAGGTGATTTCCGTTATTCCTTATAAAGGGTATTCCATTAAGAGGTTTCGAATGTTGCTAACGAATAAAAGAAACGTTTCATAACATACCTGAAAGTTATTTATGGCAGTGCGAAGCTGGATAGTGTACAATTATACGTGGGATACAACATCTGTCAAATGACCGCCACGACTTCTCTGGCAGCTCACAATTATTTTGTTGAAATAAATGTTTTTTGTTGAATAAACAAAATTGTCGCATCTGTGGCAATGAAAATCCTAGAGAAATCCACGAAATCCCGATGCATGCTCAACGTGTCACACTTTGGTGCGGTTTTTGGGCTGAGGGTATCATTGGACCGTATTTTCTTGAAGATGTAGATGAACAAGCTGTTACAGTAAAAGGAGAATGATACCGAACGATGATTGATGTTTTTTTATGGGATCAAATAATGGACATGGATTTAGAGAATATGTGGTTCCAACAAGATGGTGCGACATGTCATACAGCACGTGAAACATTGACTTTATTGCGAACACAGTTTGGAGGGAGGCTGATCTCCCGGAATGGGGACGTAAATTGGCCGCCAAGGTCATGCGACTTGACGCCGCTAGACTATTTTTTGTGGGGCTATGTGAAGAGCAAAGCTTACGAAAATAATCCGCAAACCGTTCAACAGTTGAAAGAAGAAATTAGGCGAATAATTCGTGACATAACTCCGCAAATGTGTTCAGCAGTAATCGAGAATTTCAACAAAAGAATTGTGAGCTGCCAGAGAAGTCGTGGCGGTCATTTGACAGATGTTGTATTCCACGTATAATTGTACACTATCCAGCTTCGCACTGTCATAAATAACTTTCAGGTATGTTATGAAACGTTTCTTTTATCGTTACCAACATTCGAAACCTCTTAATGGAATACCCTTTAGATGAACTCTTGAAAAATCTTGAACTCTCTAAAATGTATTTTTTACTTGGATTTTTTTTCAGAAAATTTGGGTGCAGAAAGTGACATTGAGATGTGATAAGGAGAGAGGTTTCACTAGGATATCGGGACGATGGAAATAAAATACCAGGGAGGCTGGAACCCATCTATGTTGGAGACTACTGCTGGTTTTTAAAAAGAGATGGTGCTACAGAACACAAGAGGAAAAAGTGAAATTGTATCTGAAAAACCTCAGTAATGTCTTAACCTCTCAGTATTGTATTAATCCTCAATAAAGTTTTACATGTTTATATTTAATAAATATTAGATTGTAGAAATATGGAAAAATACATGTTTTCATCAATGTTACCTCAAAAAAGTTTAAATTTGTTGGCCTGTGTCATCATTCAAAGGAAATTTATCACCAACACTAAGTATCATCAGGAGATGTTTCCATCTTCGAGGTGTGTAAATAAGGTCATCAGACTGATGACGTAGCGTTCGGTCTAGCTACACTGTACGTTTTCCCTTTGGAGTGAGGAAGGTCAACATCTGATGCATCTGCAGCACGATTTTAAACTCCCTAAACACTTGGTGGTCCCTAGCAATTATTTTCGTTGACTGGATTTTTTAAATGCGTTCTGAAAACGAGTGACAACGACAACAATTTCGAGCAACGGTGGACTGTCAAGTTTTATTTTAGGCTTGTGAACGGTGCGATAGAAACTCTTGCAAAACTATAACAGGTCTATGGAAGTACTGTTTTGTCAAGGTCTTAGATTTTCAGGTGGTTTAAGGCATTTCAGATGATTTGAGGCCTAGAAACAGAAGGTCGTCAACTGCAGGAAGTGATGAAAATGTCAATAGAATCCGAGATCTTGTGCATTCTGGTCATTGATTGACGATTAAAATGATCGGGGAAGTCGCACAATTCAAACACAATCGGTAACCTACAATTAGCGAACATCGTTCAACTCCGAAGAAACTTAAATTGTAAGCACTCGGAATATTGCAACTATGTACATGGACAACCCACCAACCAACAACGGATCTATCAAACACACTTACCAACGGTCCCAATGTGAGCAGCAATCCACTAACCATTAACGGATCTAGCAACACATCCACCAATGCGACCAGCAACCAATCAACTATCAACAGATGCATCAATGGCCTAATGCAACCGGCAACGAATCCTTCATCATAACAGCAAAGGATCCTTCAACAGTACTATCATAACAGTAAAGGATCCATCAACACTGCTATCGTGACGGCTAAGGATCCATCAACAGTTCCATCTTGCCCAGGAACAGAGCCATCCATACTTTTATGATGACCAACAACGGATCCATCAACAGTCCCATCGTGACATCACAGGATCCATCCACAGTCCTATTGTGACATCGAAGGATCGATCAACAGTCCCATCTTGCCCAGGAACGGAGCCATCAACAGTCCCATCGTGACCAGCAACGGATCTATCAACGATCCCAATTCGATCAGCAAAGGGTCCATCACCGGTTTAATTGTGACCATCAGTGATTGCAATGAATCCATCAGTACACCTAACAAAACAACAACAAGTGATCGATGTACCGTATATCGATGTAACATCAAGGAAATCAGCCCCTCCATCATCGCTGTGAAAAACAGCACCTTTACCAGAGTCGAGTGAATCCTCCATCATCATCAAAGAAACTATCACCCCCATCAAATTGACCACAACACAAGTACCGTTTCTTCACAACAGCGAACTCACTAAGGGGAAAGCTCTGTGGTGGCTCCGCGCCTACACTGACAGGCGTTAGTTATCGCACCATGGTAGCTACCGCATAGCAGACACCAAGCCAAGCAGAGGTAGACCTTGGTTTTTAGCGGCATTTCCGGCAGTGGGACGATGAAGACAGGTCGTAGACACACCTGTCTACAGGTGTGTCTAACTTAAGGCATTGTAGAATTACATCTTCCACCATCCATCCATCATTCACCCATCATCAGCCTGCTGGACGTAGGCTTTCCTTAAAAGCTTCCACTGTATTCGGTCCTGGGCCGTCTGCATCCAGTTTGTTTTGGTGCGTTTTAGGTCATCAGTCCATCTGTTGGGGGACGTCCTCTATTTAAGAAGGCTTCCAATCTTGGTTTCCATTTGAAGACTCGTTTTGTCCACCTGTCATCAACCGCTCTCGCAACATAATTCGCCCAGTTTCACTTCAATATCGCTATTATCTCTTCGTTATCAATTACTTTCGTTCGTTGTATTCCTTTGAACAATAGTGTAGTTATGAGGTGGGAAATGGGAACAACACTGGCAAACCCAACCAAAGCAAGCTACCACGTCCCCTTATATCCTATAAACTGATTTTTCAGGTTATATTCAGAGTAGGTTCGGTTCGTAGATTATATCTGATTTTGAATCTTACATACGGCGCTCTAAAATAACTATGCAGCGGGAAAAACATTTGATTCGAACAGTTGATAAAACGTATAGTTCGAGAATTAAGTTGAGGATCTAAAATATTTTTTCGTTATTTAACATTTTCTTCTTACTGTATAATACCCTCTAAAAATGTTAACACGAAGTTTCTTTTGTAAAAAACATTACTTTTTATAATATGCAACAAACAAAAGCAATAAAATTAAACGCAATATTTCTTCATCAACCGTACCGTATTTTTTTATTACTTTGAAAACCGAGCTATATTTTAAACAAAGCGCCCGATGGCCGTACGCCAGAGCACGCCCGGAAAGATGAGCCAAAAGAAGTAACAGAAGAAGAAGAAAAAAAATTCCCGGAAACGTACATCGTATATCTTTTGCACGTCCGGAAGGGACATAAAGTCTGGCCGGGGCGAAATTGAAGAAAAGATCGCCAACCGTATGGCCGTCCCATGAGCCTATAAACACGGGATCGTAAATTTGATGCCCCACCAGCCAAGAGCACAGCATCCACTTGAATATTGATGTAACTACTGTGCTACATCACCCCAAGACTTTACAGTTACGTATTATAAACTAAGGTTAAGCGGTGGAAAGGCCATGTGTCGTTGGAATGGAGAGGGATGGAGTGGGAGGTGTTTTTCAACGAGTTTTACACAGTGCGTCTACTAAGTTTGGGGAACGGTTTTATAAAATGGTCTGAAAAAATTACTATTTTGTTGTTTAGTTTTCGACATACATTGTCTTCTTGTTTCTTATTCTATTATCTCGTTATTTTTAATTTTATTTTAGCCCCATTTACACGTGCTCCATTAAAGTAGGGTAGGTTATACAACCTTTAATGTCCATTCAAGGGGATTCCAACCCGGGTGAGTGAGTAGCCCGTTTGACTATTGCGCAGTGGCGGCTCGTAGGTTTTTAAAGGGGAGGGCATAGTAGAAAATAGTGCTGCTGAATATTATTTTGCTTTCACCTTTCTCTTTTTTACTTTTCGTGCTATTGAAGCCCTATACAGGAGGTGAACCAGGAAACCTTTAAAGTTTTGTTACTACTTACAAAGACATTGGAGGATGGGTTGTTGCTTATTGCGCAGATAAAGGAATGAATAAGTAGGTACTTACCGTTTCCCATTCGAACGGTTTATTGTAACTGCTAATCAATCGAGAAAATTCGAAAAAGTTCGAAAAGTTTAAAAAAACATCAAACTTTTATGACAAAAATGGATTATTGTACACATTTTTGTCGGTGAATAGCACCTCGCCATTAGTAACGTCACCATTATTAATTGCTTTAAATCACCTTCATGTCATGACCTTCATGTTTGCAATTAAAAGTTGATTATTTTTATTTAAAAAGTACTACTCAGTGTGTATACACGTAGCAAATCCCAAAGCAAAACCAGTATTCGCGAGGCGAACGAAATATGTGACGCGAGGCATATCAAATGGTCAGTACCCGTCAAATCAACGTTTAAAACTAATTACCTATACGCTCGGTCACAGAGATTCTACGTCCAAATCGCATGTTTTAAAAATCAGTTAAACCCCCGAATTCTGGCAACCAACAAAACATGTAACGCCAACGACGACGTAAGATGACTTGGCGGACGGTTAATGGAGGTAAACGTCCGACCAACGATGTAAAAATTGTAGCGAGAGTATGCAAATTTTATTCGCATTATTTGTGTGATGGGTCGACAGACGTTCTACATTTGGAGATTATAATTTTTAATAATATCTTAAAATGAGTTAAAGGAAAGACACTGAACGGAAATAAAATATGGTGTTTTGCTCTGAAAAATTGTTTACTATGGTAAACGCTGGAGGAGCGGCGCCCTAACGCCCTCCATCACGCGTCGCCACTGCCACTGCGGGCAGTTGGGAATTTTTCGAAAACATCAAATTAAATGTTAAAATTTAATTCCTCTATTGGAACCTTCGGTGTGAAACACTAAACTCGAAGAGATTTACCACTAAACATCAAATTGTTTTTTTAAACTTCTCGACGCGCGTTTCGCCAACCATGTTAGCACCATCAGGAGATGATGTAATTTGATGATTTAATCAGTTGATTCAAATTTATTTTGCCCCCTTCAAAATAGACAGTGCGAATATTGTTTTATGGCTTAAATTAACACAAAACATCTTCCGGGAAGTAGCAAATTTAGTTTTGGTAACAAAAAAATTACACAAATATAGTGGTTGTTCATTTTGAAACAGCCTTAGGTGTCAAACATCGCTGGATAGGGGCACAGAGACATTGCAGTACGCTATAGCACTGAGGAAGGTCTCTTCAATATGTCCTACCTTAAAGCTAAAATCAAAACCAAAGTCCGGATACGTTACACCTCAAAAGTCATGTATGCGGATGACTGTGTCTTAGCACATGATCCTGTTACGCTTTAACAAATGCTTTTGGGAGTATGACAATCTGGGAGTATGAAGCATTATATCTTAAAATTATCAAATAAAAATAAAATTATCGCGGTTGGTGGCATTTAATTTCCTAACTTAAAGCAGATCTGGATGTGCTTCTAGAGCTTTTTGGAAAATTCATCATAGAGTTTTCGGAAATCATTACCTGTTCTCGAAGGTAAAGGTGGACGTGTACCCAGCTGGTCATCGTCCATTTGCTTACTTACGGTTGTGAGTTGTGGGTACAATACAGTAAACAGCTGAGGGCTCTCGAGAGCACACGACAACGTTATCTGAGACAGATACTGGGAATGAAATGGTACCATTAAAAATTTAATAAGGAAGTTCTCATAGAAAGAGAGCGCCTACGTTGGGCTGGGAATTTCGCCAGGGCTGGACAATTATTGTCTAGAAAAATGTATTTTATATAGTGATCTCACCTCAGGTGAACGTAAAAAAGGAGTTTAGAAACTTCATTACAAAGGTGCTCTCCATGAATCATTGAAGAGCATTAATGCTAGTCGTCAATGGGAGATGTGGCCTCCAATAAAACTCACTGTAGGCAGCTGGTTCATCAATATCATTAATCGACGTTTAGAAACATCTCACTTCCTGGTTAGTTCGAATGTCCGGAGTGTGGTCGCACTATTTCATCTACAGTGGGTCTCCTCAGACTCAGAAGAGCAGACGCGCGCTAATCTTCAATGCTAAAAGAATAAACTCGTGTTCGAATAGTCGGTTTGAGACTTGTTTTTTCGGTTTTCGATTGTTATTGAAGCACCATTCCGAAGTTTGTTGGTTGGGTTGTATGTCAAATATATAAATCCATCTCTAGCTAGATTTATATATTTGTTCTTTTGTTTGGTTCAGATGTTTGAATGCATTACAGATCGTAAGTAGTTTTGTTACCCTTGATAATACGGTTTCTAATATGTTCTGTGATGTTGTTTTATTCAGAATTTCTATGTTGCCATCGTCGTTTAGCTAGTTCTCTTTTTCGATTAATTATCTTTCCCATCACCTCTGTTTTGTTTATGTTTCACATCATGTTTTCGCATCGGCTCTTTTAGCTTTCACCTTTATTTCATTATAACACTCTCTGAATGATATTTTCGATCGTGTTAATATATTATTTAAGTGCTGTCATCTGCATATCATATGCAGATAAGTTGGATAAGCTGACGTAATTCTCATTTCGTCCATGGCGTCGTATACTACTTTTATTTGTATGAGGTCGTCGCCTGTCTGAAATCTATGAATATCTGCAGTAAAGGAGTATTAAATTCGGTAGATTTGTACATTATTTGACGGACTGTAAGCTACTGATCTGTTCATTAGTTTTTTTGTAGTTTATTCGTTAGAGAATGCCCAATTAATATTTGCCAAATATTGTTTAACACATGTTTTAGCACTTAAGTTTTTGACTTGTTACAAGAAACTTTGTAGCGTTTACTAATTATTGGTCGCTACGGGTAAGATCTTTTTGGGCGAGTCGTATTTGAAAGCACACCTGTATCATACAGGATAAGGCCGAAATACATCTCGAGCTGAACAGATGTCTCCATGCCTTACCCTTCCGTCAGAGGTATGTAGATTAGCTGGCCAAGCCATACTCAGGCTTATTATTTTGATACTTTTGTAGAGGATTTTATGGCTCGGCGGTTATAGAAACTAGCCATTTTATGACCCGGTAATTAGAGAATCCGGTCAATTAGAGACCAGACCGTTATAGAACTAGTTATTTCGGAGACCAGTCATTACCAAAACCAGACTTTTTGGGGCCACTTTGCGCAGTATCTGGTCAATACAGATTCCAGACCTTTTGGGGACCCCTGCATTAAGGACACATAATTACCAGTAAACGAACTTATTAGTATTCGGATAGCCCAATGGCTGGATAAACAGGCGACGTGACAAAAAAAGGCCAGATAATAATTTTTATTATATTTTTTATTGAGTTAATATTCCACGATTCGTTTACATCGACTTCCTACTTCTCTGATCACCATCAGTAAAATAGACTATACAGTTCGATCGGATTTATTTTAGTTAGTTAGTATGTCTTAATTTATTCCAGTTGATCTAATTTTATTTAATTAATATAGTTTAAGTAGATTTGGCATAACCTAATTTAAAATCATTGCGAACTAGACACGAGCTCGCTTAAGTTAGGAAAACTTATTAGGATTTTTCTCTTTTCTTTTTTTTTTTTTGATGTCAACAATATATAGACATGGCTCTACATTCCATTAGGAATTGCAGCGGCTCGATTCTTTTGAGCTCTAGGAACTCATTTCTTGTCCACGTTCCTCTATTCTTGACTTATTCTATCCTATTGTTTGTCCTTGCTTCTTCCGTTATTTTCTTCCACACATCTCGGTCCAGTATCTTTTCCCACCATGCTTGTATTTCCAATTTCCTTATGCCTTTCCGCACCTGATCCTCCCACCTTCTTTTCGGTCTTCCTCTTCTTCTGTTAGTATCTGGTCTCCACATTGTAATTTTCTTTACTAATTTGTTGTCTTTCATTCTTCTTATATGGCCAAATCTGTGGAGTCTTTGCACTGTTTTGGTCTTCAATATATCTTCTCCTTTCAAAATGGTTTTTATTTCAGAATTCATTAACCTTCTGTGTTCATTTTCTGCATATATTCTTCTTACTATCTTTCTTTCGAATATTCGTAACTTTTCCTGTTCCAAGCTTGTTAAATTAATTACCTCCACCCCATTAATTACCACCACCGGTCTAATAGCTGCTTTATATACCTTTTGCTTTTTGCTTTTCATAATGCTTTTGAATTTTTGAACTCTGTGTCCCGCCTGTACTCTGTGATCAATCTCTATGTTTCTGTCGCTTTTGCTATTTATTATTATTCCTAAATATTTAAAGTTTTCCACTACTTTAAATTCGTATTTTGGTATTTTTACTGATTTGGTAGTAACTCTTCTATTGTCTTTCCTTATTTCCATATATTTGCTTTTTTCTTGATTTATTGTGAGGCCTCTTTTGTTTGCTTCTTGTCCAATTTTTTGGATTGCTTCTTCCAGGCTTATTCTGTCTCTAGCTAGCACAGTAAGATCATCTGCGTATGCAACTGCTTGTGTCGCTTTATTGATAATTGTTCCCGTGAAATTACACTCTGATTACTGCATCCAGTATTAATATACACAATGTTGTTGATAGCCCATCTCCTTGTTTCACTCCTATATTGATCTCAAAACCCTCTGTTTCTCCTTCCGCTGTACTAACTACTGCTTGTGAATTTTTCATTGTCATTTCTCTTAGTCTTATTAGCTTGCCCGGTATTTTCATGTCCGTCATAGCTTTCATTACTTGTCTCCGTTTCAGACTATCGAAAGCCTGTTTGAAATCAATATACACAATTTGTAATTCCATTCCATGTTCCTAAGATTTTTCGATTATTTGCCTTACTATATGGTAGATCTGCCCCTCCAAAAGCCATATTGACAGTCTCCAATTTTTTTCTTCTGTATACTTCATCAATCTGTTATTTATTATCATGGTCAGTATTTTATATACAACACTAAGTAAGGTAATTCCCCTGTAATTTGCACAATCTTTTGAAACTCCCTTCTTATAAATTGACATTACTATCCCCTTTTTCCACTCATTAGGCATTTTTTCTTTCTTCCAGATAGGGATTATCAGCTTAAATATCCTTCTTCCTAAGGCTTCTCCCCAGTGTCTTATCATCTCATTGACCATATTATCTAATCCACCTGCTTTATTTAATTTAAGTTGAATTATTACATCATTAAATTCTTCTTCTGTGGGTATATTTTTTCCTTTTCTCTTTCCGTCATGGTTCTGTTATCTGTTAATATTTTCCTAAAATGATTCGCTCATTCGGTGCTACTTATGTTTGTGATGTCAACGATAGTAAGGTATTAAACCCCCTTGTGATTTTTTACTATTTTACATTTAACCATGTATGCCCTATGTGTTGTTTTTTTGAGATTCTGCTAGTGTTCATTAAATGTATAAAATCATTTAAGAGATTTTATCTAAGATAGACCCTTTCCAAGTTTTAGGGTCTATTAATAGATCAAATAATTCAACGAACTGGGTGGCGCCCTTCTTACGTGCCGCGTCTACTCGTCCGCCACCTACGCCTATGTGCCTCCGGCGAACGGCTGTCGTCGCTGTAGGCAGAATTTTTCAATTTAATTGGCTAGACGAAAAATTTTGGTTAAAACTTTTTTCTTTTAAATGAAGTGAGGAATCTTGAATACATTTTCGAAAGATATTTCTCTTACATCCTGTATGCATTTAGGTCCAATATAGCTGATGATATCATCAGCCCATTGTGTTTATGGTCTTCTTCGTGGACGTTTATGGGCAAGCGGTAACCACTTCAGGATTGCTTTGGTCCATCTGTCATCACATCACCTTGCCATTTGCTCGTTTGTTCTCTGATCAATGTGTTTTGCAAGTGTTTTTGTCCCACCTGCTAAGCATATCCCTTCCATTCCCCTCTGTGCTACACACAAGTCTTTGAAGTGATTGTAATGTGAGTGTCCATGTTTCACTACCGTATGTTATAATGGGCAGAGCGCACTGATCAAAGACTTTTTTTCTTTAGACAAAGTGGGAGTTTATTCTTAAACACTATGTTGAGTCTGTCATCCAGCCATCTGTTCTGCCAGCCACATCTAACTTAGCGGGTAATATCACCCTCCATTGAAATCCTCTGCCCAAGAAATATACACTGATCTACAATATCCAAATTCCTTCCTAAAACAGAAATTCTTCTATTATCCGCAAATTTCTTGAACATGATCTGACTTCACGTTTATTTTCAAACTAAGTAGTTCTTCCACCCTTTACTGCTTTTGTATGTATTTTGGTAGCTCGTGTGGGTCTTGTGAAAGTAGAACGATATCATCTGCGAATTTTAGATGACTGAATAATTTTTCCACTCTGTTTCCATCCAGATTACGGAATACCTCTTCAAGACAGACTGAGAAAAGTACAGAAAATATTGCGTCATCCTGAATTACACCTTGATCTAAAGCGTCTTTCATATTGAGCGTCAAACTAAGAAATATGACCCAATTACGCCGCCTTACCATAAATGCTGCAATTTTGTTTATTAACATAGCCACCAATTTCAAAATGTGCTTTATCTGAAAAGATGATTTTTGAGAAAAATTATTTGTTTGTTCTTTGATCCAATTAACAAATGCACGACGTTTTGAATGGTCAAGTGGCTTTATGTTATTTAATGTTGCCTTCAGAGCTAAATCATTTCGTAAAATACGTCATGTTGTGGATTCACTGAGTCCAAATTGTTGTGAACGTCGACTAATGGAAATCTATATATATATAATGGAAATCTATATCTATATATATATATATATATATATATATATATATATATATATATATATATATATATATATATATATATATATATATATATATGCTTTTTGACATTAACCTTAGTAGAGCCTTTGACGTACGTCTTAAGACAAAATTATTTCATAAAAGAACAGCTCAGCACACGATGGCCATTGCCATTAGCTGCCTGCACCATCACCATTTAGACAATATGGCGGAATCGAAAAGCTAATACCCCGACTTCCTCTCACTCCATCTCTCCCCGTTTCTAGTCTACGGGACTGATCTGAAGACGTTTGCGGTAAAAGCCCGATTTTGAAAATAGCCCTTGCCGTGGCCCTCTAGCGATCGGATAGGGCATTAAAGGGGACCATTAACCGAATATCTAAACATAAGGCTGCTATTTCACTTAAAACCAATTAGGGTGGGGACGCCAGATAAAAGCCGCTGTTATTATTTGCTGGTAACGACACGGGATGGTATCGGCTACTAATAGTCCGTGTGCCGATGATAAATAATTTTCTCATTTTGTGGTTAATGTTTCAACTGATAATTAATAAATTAAAGAGTCTAATTGAATGAGACTTTGAATAGTAAAGCTATATTCGATGGTATGCATATTCAGTCACTACCCAGAAATCATTAGAGCCTGGTCGAGATGTCTTGTGCGTTCACAAATTCTTGATCGCTACTGGTAAGGTCATTTCGGGCGAATTGTATTTGAAAGAGCGCCTGTATCTTTTAAGACAAGGCCAAGATAGTTTAACTCTAAATCTCGAGGTGAGCGGATGTTTTCGTACATTACCATTCCGATAGAGGTATGTAGGTTAGCTGGCCAAGCTTATTGCTTATGCTTATTTGCAATGCTAATGCTTATTTTTTTAATATTTTTGTAGAGGGTTTTACGACCCGGACATTAGAGAATCCGGTCAAGCAAGGACCAGTTTGTTGAAGAACCACTTATTTCGGACCCCGACCATTGCCGAAACCATACTCTCTTTTTTGGGGCCACTTTGCACAGTAAGCGGCCAGTCAGGTTCCAGACTATTTGAGGGCCGTTGCATAGGGACACTGAATTGCCCGTAGGTGTACTCATGGTATTTGGAAACCTCAGTTTCCAAATACCATTGGGTAGGCAAGCAGTGGATCGAGAAATAAAGCCAGATTAATAATTTTTTATTATATTTTCGTTTAGAGCTAAAGATTCACGTTTCTATTTTTAAAATTACCCAATTTCCTAACTACCGTCAGGAAGTAGACAATTTGCCGTTCGATTTGATTTATTTTTGATTATTTTACTTATTTTGATCCTATTTGACTACCTTTAATCTTTATCTTTATCTTTTCTTTATCTATAGCTTTTCGATTATCTTTACTTTCTTAATATTCTTTGAATAGACTTAGTACCATCTAATTTATAAGTAGAGAGAACTAGAGATGAGCTCGTGTAAGTTTGAGGAACTTGTTCGGTTTTTTTTTTGATTTTCCAAGGTATGGCTTGATGAATCACAGTACCTAAACCTTTATGTGTTTTTTTATAGTTTTATTCTTTCTACCTTTTAATATACTTGGTGTTGTTTTTTTTAGTGTGCTTACGTGTATTAAAGTATAAAATCAAGAAAATACTTTTTTTAAGATAGACCATTTCCCAGTTTAAGGGTCTTCTATAACACAAGATATATTAACGAACTGAGTGGCGCCCTGTTGACGCGCAGCTTCATCCTGTCCAAGACCTTCTCCCCTATGCTGCCGGCGAACAGCTGCCGTCGCTGTGGCCAATATTTTTTTAATTGTTTACAAAGAGAAAAATAATTGGCCACAGTCTTACCATTGTTCATCATGTAGATCTGACATTGCATAATCAGGTTTTCATTTATTTCGTTCATCAAGCCTCGAATATCTGCTTCATCGGAGAATATAAAACCCTGAACATTACTGGTGAGGGAACAAAAGAGGTGAAAATCGGTTGGAACTAAAATAAAGATGAGTTGACGAGAGAATAACGTTGACGCAAAACTCCTTCAAATCAAGCTGTTGATGGTATTTATCTTATGGACGATTGGTCGAAAAGCTGCATAGTGCTTCTTTTGCTTAACGTGTATGATCTTTCCTCGATCCCTCCATACACAGATCATGATCTTCTTGGGTTGGTATCGCTTGGTATTCTCCATCCCCTCTTGCCTTTTCGATCTGTTATAGAGACCTTTTTTGTGCTTTCGAGTTTTTCTGTAACGTGAGAGCCAAGTTGATGGTAATAGTTTGGTATAATGGTGGTTACTTTGGACTTTTCATATTACATGCTAATAGTGGTTTATGTATATATATATATATATATATATATATATATATATATATATATATATATATATATATATATATGTGTGTGTGTGTGCCTATATGTGTGTATATATATGTGTGTGTGTGTGTGTGTGTATTTTCCTAGCCGTCTATTATTATTTTTTTTTGTTTTTTTTTCTTAGATTTTCGGTCATTTATATTAAAAACAATTATTTTTCATTTTGTTTTACATTTGGGTTATTTTTATTTTAACCATCTCCAGAACAATTTTTAAAACAGCTTAATACACTATAAAAAGGAATAAAACAATTTTTTACTTTGTTATCTTGTTATCACTTTTATATAAAAAAAAATAAAGTGATAGATAACAAAGTCAAAAAATGTTTTATTCCTTTTTAAAAAATGAATTATGACAAAGTAACGGACAAATCAATCAATAATTTAATACACTATATTTATGTTACGCTATTATAAACTATTAATTGCATTTTTAAAAAACATAAAAAACATATATATTTTTTGTTCATTGTCTAGTTTCTGACTGCAAAAAAAAATGTTCTTATTATAAATGACCGAAAACCCACGAAAAAAAACAATATATATATATATATATATATATATATATATATATATATATATATATATATATATATATATACATATATATATATATATATATATATATATATATATATATATATATATATATATATATATATATATATACATATATATATATATATATATATATATATATATATATATATATATATATATATATATATATATATATATATATATATATATATAATTATTATTCACGCATGGGCCCTGGTGGACCACGCGAAGTACAGTTAGAGGTATTTGTTGTTGTTAGTCTTCCTTTGCGCCCATACTGATTTAATTTTTTCATTATGAGGTTTTTTCCTTTCGTCAGACCAAGTTGTTCCGGTCTTCCTACATTTTTCTCTCTGGCCAACCTCCAAAACGTTAACCTTGTGTCTGAAGCAGTTTCTATCCTGAACCTCACTTTGTGCAATATTTGCTGATCTTAGTTCCTCTTTAATTGCAGCAATCAATGTTTGTTGTTTCTAGCTCTATTCCTATTTTAGCTCTATTCCTATTTTCATAAAATTCAACTATTGGTCTAGTAAGTCTTCTTTTTCTCATATTGCTATACATGTCGGTGTATTGTTTGATTTCTTGGTTTTCTCGAAGTCGGTATGCTGTGCTATTTATTTGTTTGGGGGCAAGATTTTTCTTTCTTTTTTTTTCAATCTCCTCGATGTCTTTCTTTCTATTCCAAATCAGCGTTTCTGTGCCATATAGACATTCTGGCTTAATAACTGTGTTGTAATGTCTCAGTTATGTGTTTTTAGATATGCATTTTTTGTTGTAAATATTTTGTATAAGTCTCAATGCATTTTCCATTTTTTGACATCTACCCTTATTGGGCGTTTTTTCCAACCCGTTTTCCTAGATTATTTCACCCAAATATTTAAATTGAGAGACTCGTCTGATGTTACCATATTTTGTTTTTAGAAATGGTGTTCTTAGTATGTTGCAGGTCATGTATTTGTGCCGTTAACATATCTTGAGCAAAAATAGCTAGATCATCAGCAAACGCCAGACAATCTATTTTGATGTTGGTTCTCCCCAGTTTAATGGCCTGGTCAATATTCAGGGCCGATTTTTTTACACGCCACTCCTGTATTACTTTTTCTAGAACACAGTTAAATTAGAGTGGCGAGAGTCCATCCACCTGTATCACTCCAGCTTTAATTTTAAAAGGCTCTGAGATGTCACCCATGAATTTAACTTTTGACCTTGTGTTAGTTAGTGTTGCTTTAATAATTGCCAGCGTTTTCAGATCTAATCCTTGTTCTTTCAAGATTTGAAATAAAGATTCGCGATCAATAGAATTATATGCTTTTTTGAAATCCACAAATGTGCAGACGATATTTTTATTGTATAGGTTTTGATGTCTTAGGATCAACTTTAGATTCATGATCTGTTCCCGGCAGTATCTGCCTGGTCGAAAACCTGCTTGATATTCACCAATTTTAGGTTGTAACTGTCCCTGTGCTCTGTCTAGTAGCCATTAAGATTTAATTTTGTCACAAACTGGAAGAAGAGATCCCTTTGTAGTTGTTTACATTCGTTGTATCTCCTTTCTTATGTAGTGGATGGATTAGAGCTTCCCAATCGTCTGGAAACCGTTCGGTTCGCCAAACTTGGTGAGGTGGGTGAAGACATCCCCATATTTTGCTTGAAGAAATACAGATTTGAATTTTTGCACAGTCATACAGATTGATAGGTGACATTTTTTAAAAATCTCAACTGAAATTTGAACCTTAACTCAGCCTACCGATTCTCGATATTTTGCTTCGCGTTAGAGATATCGAAAAAGGTTGTTAGAAAAAGTTGTTCAGAATATTATTTTAACTCCGCATACCCAGTTTCATGGCAAAATTCGCATTTTATTTTATTTTTTTGGTCTATACACAAAATTATTACAAGTTTATTTTTTAAGTTGATCATTAGTGTACTATGGAAAGTAAAAACTTCACATATTGTCAATTTAATAGTGTCATGTATTCAAATATGTCAGTTAAATAAATAGCACTTATAAAGGAATAATTATTTAGGAAAAAATATACAACAATAATTTTCATAATACAAATAATTAACTATCAAACTATATAATAATTAACTATCTCTCTTAACCAGTTCATCGTCTATTCGAATATTCATTTTTCGATTCTTTTTCGATTCTGTTTAGCTACTCGTCTAAATTCCGGAATGCTGATTTCTTGGCAGGCTTGCTTTATTCTGGCACAAAGTTTGCCACGATTTCTGGGCCTTGTTGTATAAACTTTATTTTTGACTATTCGCCAAAAAATGAAAATCGAAGGTAATATCGGAAGACCTCGGAGGCCAAAGTTTAAAAGAACTGTTTTTTCCTATCCAGCACATAGGACATTTTTGGTTGAACCATTGACGAACAATCCTTGAATTGTGGATGGATGCACCATCTCCGGCAAATATATATCCTATCGTACATTAAGAGATAGATTTTCAATTACATTCTAAAATTCCCCATCAAAGAAGTTAACTGAACGATTAGCATTCAATGATTCAATTCAATTATTCAATTATTCGGTTTCCTAAAATCCCACAGCAGACATTGACTTTTTGGGAATATTGGCCTTTACAATTTATAACCCAGTGAGGATTACCTCTGGCACAGTATCTACAGTTTTGAGACGGTACAACCCATTTAGTGGTGAATGTAGTCTCGTCAGTAAACATAATCTTCTTCAGGAAATGTCCGTCATTTAAAAAATTACCTTGGGTCCAACAACGATAGTCTAATCTTTCAATATTACCTTATTTGAATGTATGTAAGAACTGGATTATAGGGCTTGATTTTGTCGAAATATATTCTCATTTTATTTTTGCTAATATTTAGTTAAATTTAATATTTAGATAAATTTGCCGCCAATATATCGTTCTCAGGATGCGGGTGTATTCGACGAGATTGACCTTTTTGATGGATTTTAATAACACTGCCAGTTTCATTGAATAACCCATTTGCAGCTGCTGCTCTTCTATGAGTGATGGGAGCACCTTGTCTCATATTAAACTCTGCAGCAACTTCTCTGCTACTATGAGCAAAATCACCAAACAACTAGATTATTTCGATTTTTTCTTTTAAAGTCAATGGCATTTTAATTCGGTGATCACTGACTAGAACTTAATGCAATAAACTGAAAGTTTAATCTGACTGACGTTTAATACTAGTGTCAAATTATTACTTTTCATGGCACATTTTTCATATTTATTAAATTAAAAAATAAACTTGTAATAATTTTATGTACATATAGACCAAAATAATGAAAAAACTAAAAATGCGAATTTTGTCTTGAAACTCGGTATGTGGGGTTAAAATACAACAACTTTTTCTAATAACTTTTTTTCGATATCTTTAACGCGAAGTAAAATCTGGAGAATTCGCCCGGTTTGTGAATTCTCACAATTCACACTCACATTCACATTCACACATTAAAATACATATATATATATATATATATATATATATATATATATATATATATATATATATATATATATATATATATATATATGTATTTTAATGTCAAAGTTAAAAATTCTTTATAATAAAAACTTTATAATAAATAATTAACAAATAAAACAAGTGGCTTTATGGAGAATATCTTGAAACTATTTCCTCTCAATTTGCACCTGTACTATAAACCCATCGCCAGTCGTGCCGAAAACTTAATGGGCCCTTCATAACGCCAACAAAAGGAATCCTGAGTGCTTCATCCAGCTTAGCTCCATTGTGCTCACATTAAACACTTGAAATTTGCGTGTCGTTCCGGATCTTAAACCTGTGGATTATCCCGAGCCAGTGAAGGCTCTGTGGGTATAGTTTTTTTCTAGCCCCAGTCAGCAAGTAACTGTCACTCAATGCCAAAAAAACCCTTCCTTTTAAAGATTAAATTTTATAGATTGTAAAATCTCATCACGGTATTAATCACGGTATTAGTGTATGTTTCGTTTGCTGTTCGGCTTTATGTCATCCTAATGACGTGCAGTGATGAAGATGATGATAATAGTAGGCCGTGAATTTACTTGTGCAATTTCTTTGTTAGTCAATTTATGTTTATTTAACTAATCTTAGTTATCTAATTATTAATATCGGTTATCTAACCTATACATAATTGAAATTCACTTTAAATAAACAAACTAAGATGTATATCTACATTTCCGCTATATTTAAAACTTTTATGTATTACAGTTGTTTGAAAACACAGTGTCTTTTTTAAATACAAACTATATTAAACTAGCAGTAAGAAAAGCACTACAGCAAATAAAGTGGTACAGCAAGTAAATAATTTCCAATTCCTAGGTGTAGTGTTAGAAGAGACTGGAAAACACAAAATTGACTTGAGCAAACGGGTAGAGAAAACGAACAGAGTATATAATGCCTTGAGAAGAGGTCTCATAAATCTATTTTAACATACGGATTTAACATAACATCTGTCGTCCCATCGTCTAGCTATATGACCTACACATCTCCATTTTAATTGCTTTACTCTTCCAATAATGTCACACACTTTTGTTTGTTCCCTGATCCATGTGCAGGGCTTTCTATCTCGTATTATAATGTCAAGCATACCTTTTTTCATTCCCCTTTGTTCTACCCGAAGTTTTTGAATTGGTTGCGATGTGAGTGTCCAGATTTTACTTCCGTATATCATAACGAGCAGGGCGCACTGACCGAAGACTTTTCTTTTTAGACAAAGTCGTAGTTTACTCTTAAACATTATGTTGTGCTTGCCAAATGCCTGTCAGCCACATTTTATACGCTCTTTCACTTCCTTGACGGTATCCCCATCCACTGAGATCCTCTGTCCATAATATATAACGTGGCCCACAATCTCCAAATCCCTTCCTAAAACTGAAATTCTCCTGTCCTCAGCAAATTTATTGAACATAACCTGACTCTTTTTCAGGTTTAATTTTAAGCCAAATGGTTCGCCAACCCTTTGCAGCTCTTGTATGCATCTTTGCAGCTCCTCTGGGTCTTGGAAAGGAGAACGATATCATCTGCAAATCTAAGATGCTTTAAGTTTGCACCAGATGCCACAAACCAGATTTACACCATCGTGTTTCCAATCCAGATTACGGAATATTTCTTCAACGCAGGCCGAGAGAAGAATAGGCGATATTGCCTCATCTTGCGGTACACCTCGCTCTACATTAATTCCAACTTCAAGGCCATCAAGGTGAATTGTCGCTGTACCTCCATCATATATCGATCCCAATAGATTTACATATGCTTTGTCTTCCCCCTGGCTAAGCAATGCATCCATTATGGCCAGCTTTGAGATTGAGTCAAATGCTTTTTCGTAGTCGATAAAAGCCAAGTACAATGGCATGGTGTATTCGTTGTGCCTTTCTATGACCTGGTGTACAACCTGGATATGATCCACTGTACTGAATCCACTTCGGAATCCTGCTTGTGCTCTTGATTGTGCGTCATTCTTAATATTCTTTTAGATATTAGCTTAGTGAAAACTTTGTACATTACTGATAGGAGGCTTATTGGGCGGTATTTTTCCATAAGTTAGGTACTTTTTGTTCTCTGGGGCATTTTGAATATATTTTGCCAATGTTTTAATATTTTTATAATTTTGTTAGTGCTTTTTCGTAGTCGCTAAAAGCCAAGTACAATGGCATGGTGTATTCGTTGTACATTTCTATAGCCTGCTGTATAACCTGGATGTGATCCATTGTACTGTACTGTAAGTCAGGTACTTTTTGTTCTTTGAGGCATTATGAATATAATATTTCCAGTGATTTATGTAAAATCCTACCACCAACTTTTATCATTTCGACTTTTGTCAATTTATCCACTAGGATATCTGGCATTTATTCTTTCGTGGGTATTGTTGTCTTTGATTGTTTTTTTTTCTGGAGCCTTGCCATTTTTCATCGATTCTATAGTCTTTGTCACTTTCTCCACTAGGATATCTCGCATTTGTTCTTCCGTGGGTTTTGTTGTCTTTGATTGATTCTGATCTTCATATAACTGTGAATAAAATTTTCTGACAACCTATAAGATTTCTATACGTGCCCTGCACACTGTGCCATCCTCATGCATTAAGTTCTTTTCTTTCTCAGATTCTGTTTAGTCTTGTTAATTCCCTTGTTTTCTTCCAGAGTTTTTTTGCACTAGCTGCACCAGCACGCCTCCTTTCTAATACGTTTTCTTATAGTTTTCCAGAGCTCAGCATACTCGACCCTGCCAAAAGGATTCCCTGCATTTCTCATTGCCCGCTGTTTTTTCATTAAATCAATGGTCTTACTGGAGATTTTTGTACGTTTGAGACATTTTTCTTCTGATTTTCCAGAAGTTCAAGGGCCGTTTCAAGCCCATTGTTGGTGATTTCTTCATATTGAATTGATATTTTCATCTCCTCCGACTCTTGTAACACAGCGGTTAGGGGTTTGACAAAACATTCTCAAAGTCGCTGCGTCTTTCCAGCAATTTACCGGATCCTACCATTTTTCCTTGTATAAAAATTGGGCCACATCATCATAAAATTCCTCAGTTTCCTTATCCCCATGGCTTATAGTTGGTGCATAAGCTTGGACGATTTGAAGGTCTGTTTTATTCAACTGAATGACGCATTGGGCTAGTGGATCAGATGTACTTTCAAATTTTACTACACTGCCCTTCAGCTTTCTACTGATGAGGAATCCAATCTCACCACAACGTCCATTCTCTGCACCCGGGGTGTAGAGTTCGTAACCAGTTGAATCCAATTGGATTAGCTCTTCGCCCTTAAATCGTGTTTCACATTCCCAATGTATGTTATCAAGTCCGATCTACAGTTCCTGCAGTCGGGCATCCGTTTTCATTGTCCGTATATTAAAAGTAGCAATGTCAAAGTACAATGGCAGTCTGATCTAACCCTGTGATTCTTAGGTACCCTCTGCCTTGGGGCAGATCTTCCCGTTGCCGTAGGTAGTTGCTCCTTGGCCTCCGGGGAATGAGGGCCGTGTTTGAGGTTGTACTGTTATATTGAAATACCATGTTGAAGGCATGGACCGTAATCAGCCAGGTTGGTCCAATGCGGGTTGGTAGATTTTGGATCATGTTAATATGAGGCCTCTACTTTGACCTGTTCACCATGGGTGACCCTCCCAGGAGCATAGGTTCCAGACGGCATAGCTCAAAACTTCATTGCTCTAAATTGCTGCTAAAAAATTGCTGCTAAAAAAACAAGGGTCCAGAACCTAAAGGTTCTTGAGAAACAAAATTTTAAAATTTCTAAATTCCTAGTCGGAAATCTATGAAAAGAATTAATATTTTAAGCAAACATGTGCAAAAGTCCATTTGGCAAATATTAATTTGTTATAATTTAACGAATAAACTAGAAATAAAGTAATAAACATTATTAAAACTGTTTTTTTTTAATAATACCCTACTTCAGTCCTAAAAGATGTAGCTATATATATATATATATATATATATATATATATATATATATATATATATATATATATATATATATATATATATATATATATATATATATTGTCTCACGACAGATATGGTTATTTCAAAATTGTGACAAAAATTGTTTCAGTGCGTGCATTTAATTCCTAGCCGAGGCAGTCATTTAAATGAAATTGTATTCCATTCTTAATCGGTAAGTGTACTCTCGAAAATAATGTATAAATCATTTGAAATTATTCGTTGCATTTTTAAAACGAACTAAAAGTTAGTGATGGGTTCCACAAGCCTAGGCTGGTCGATATTGGTCGATATTATAATGCCAAAATGAGAAAGCAGTTCAGCTCCTCTCACTTAGCATAAGATTTTACGAACAATGTGGCATGCCTGCAAGAGTATTGCACGTTGTCCTACTCGGTTTTCCTAATATTATGAGAGACCGGCACTGCGATGTCAATTATAAACGCTCTTTTCTCCTTTTTACTAGTCAGAACAATGTCTGGACTATTATAATCGACCGTTCGATTTGTTGTGATTGGTCTATCCCAGTATAGAATTGAATCGAATGATTTCAATACGCAGAAAGTGAGTACTTATAATATGGAGGAGGTGCGTTATCTAATCTCCCCGAAACTTCGCTCTCTGTTGCAAAGTATCACATGTGTATTTTTTTCTGTACGTTCTTTTATCCTCAGTCTCTGTCGGATCCATTTGTGCCTTTCCCAGATCATTTCTGACTTGTGCAATCCATGGTACTGTTGACTTGTACGTGTGTAAGAATTCTGTTGGTGAGTCTTGTCGGTGGGAGTCTTCTGATATGTCCATAGAATTTCAACCTTCTTTTTCTTGTGCCCGCCGCTACGTTGGACATTCTGTCTATGGTCTTTCTGGACTGTAGTCTGTATACTTGCTCTGTTAGTTCTGGGCCGAGAATTTTCCTTATAATTTTGCGTTCTTCTTGTAGTATGTTTTCTGTGCCGCTTTTTGGGTGGAATGTAAGTGTCTTGCCTGCGTATAGTACCTCTGGTTTGATTACTGTGTTGTAGTGTCTTTTTTTTGCGTGTGTGAATATGCATTTCTTATTGTAGATATCGTGTGTCTTGCTGTATGCCCTCTTCATCTTCTATAATCGAGTCTACTGTGCTATCTTCTCTCCTTCTGTGGGTTCGAGGATCTCGCCTAGGTATTTGAAGTGAGTGACCCTATTTATCTTGCCGTATTTGGTGTTCAAATTTTGGGCAGAAAAATTTGGTTTTTTTAAAGGAGATTTGTAGGTCGACTTTCTCTGCACCCATTCTCTAAAGATTTGTTCAATGCATGAGCGACCAGGACGAAAGCCTGCCTGGTACTCCGTACTGGAAGACATGCCGCGTGGATTTTGTAAGTGACTTGTAGGAAGGAGATTCATCTTGTGCAGCAGGTGCAAAAGCACATTTTCATTCATCTGGCAATTTTCCTGCCAGATGAATAAAATAGTTTCAGTTCCATAAAATTGCTTGAGTTCCCGCAGTGAATTTGGTCCGAGGTTTTTCAATAGTTCTGCGGTGATACCATATTCACCGGATGTTCTGTTATTCTTTAGTTTGCGTATGTGTCTGTGGATTTTACTGTTGATACTGTTTATATATATATATATATATATATATATATATATATATATATATATATATATATATATATATATATATATACATATATATACACAAGCAATATATGTATATATATATATATATATATATATATATATATATATATATATATATATATATATATACATATATTGCTTTAGTTTGGTTACTAATAGAAACAGTTAGGCAGAAACATTGCAACACTGCAAGTGTCCCAAACAAGCACCAAAAAAATTGGCGAGAATATTTTACCCCACGATAGGTATTCTCCAAATATTGCCCCATCTTCGGACGAGAAATCAAAGCTTTGCCAGTTTAATTCTAGCGACAATACTGACTGAACAAACTAACTGAACTGACAACAAAAACGTTATGATCACAATACCATTCTCCAATTAACCCATTAGATTAAATAGTTCAAAGTAACATTTTATCGTTAAAATATATTATACGTTTGCTAACTACTTAATAGATATCAATCGACAAAAAAAACTAACGATTCCAAACAATTTGATGCAATTTCCGGAACGTACCGTAGCTCTAGCTGGAAAAAAATAACTGCAAAACTAAAAAAGGAGGAACGGACATTAAATGAGCGGCTATTATGTCGTTCTTTTAAAACGGGTCGCGTCGTATGCTCTCGCTCGGCATGCAACCATGTCAAAACAATTTAAAAACAAATTAGAATTCAGAATTGTGAATAAAACAAAGGCATCGTTCATGTCCTTTTTATCTTTTTTGAAGTGACAACGTCCGTTTGTTTCTTGTTTTCTTTACTGGAACGAAGATAATTCTGCTTTTTCTTAAACCACGTTTTCTATGCGGTTTTACTTTATTTCATTGACATGCTTTTTATCGGTCATTTAACGGTTTATTTGTTGGTCATATTGACACTAATCTAAATGTTAGCTAAATTCTTCTATTGTGAAACTCGGAGAGATTTACATTAATGTTAGCAACATCAGGAGATGAGCCAATTTCAGATTGAATTATCTCCAGGTGACGCTAACATGGTTAAAGAAATGAGGAGATATTAAAAACAAATGATTTAGTGCTCAGTGGTAAATCTCTTTAGGGACAAAACACGAAACGCCGAGAAGTACAAAATAAAACTTTCGTTTGCAATAGTACAGTGCTGTATGTACTGTTGTATACAGTATTGCTATATCCCTCTGAAACAAGGACTATTAAAAAACAAGACCGCAACAAGAAGCGCATTGATTCTCGATTAAACTTTGTTTCTGGAGACGAGTCCTTCGCATTTACTTAGACTGCCAGACGAACAAACACATCCTTTATTAAATAAATGAATGAACCCGGAAGACTATTCCAAATTAATCATGAACGAATACTAAGGTACATGCAGCATATAAGGCTCACCTAATTTAAAAACGGAATAGTTTTCAGTAAATTTTGTTTATTTTCACATTTAAAAAAATTTAAAAAGTGACACCAAATCGAGTATTTAAAAAATGAGTTTTTTAAATTTTTTTAAAGCCGTTTCCGTGGGCCTTATTAAACTATAGTATTGTAATAAGGCTCTAAAACAAAAATACACTTTCTAAAATACTAATCATCGAAATATTTCCCTTTCGACTTGCTTAAACTAAGAAAAATCAACAAAATTAGATATTTTTTCTAAAAATCCAATAAAACTATATTGGCTCTTTTTTACTATCTGGGGTTATGCTCACTCCATAAATATTTAAATTTCTTAATATAGAATTGTAAATTTTTAAATTTCTTAATTAGAATAAACTAAAACAGTCTTCATTCTTTTTAACAAAAATAAAATAACAATCGTAATGCTATCTAGGAACATTTAAGAACATTAGTTACACAATGATTTTTTGATGGCAAAAAACACTTCTTTATCTCGTGGTACCATTTACCATATTTACCACACCGTCGCATGTCCGATAAACGTTCTTCTCAGTAATTCTCTGGCGTTTCTAATTAAATGCCTTTCTTCTTGGTTTATTCTTTATTACAGCACAGTTAGGTGTCGGTAAAAGCTTTGGAAAATGAGACTTATATTCCTTAGTGGTATGTCATCATCTGGAAGATACACGACATATTTTTGCTCTTCAAAAGAATATGGGTTAAGAAGATCTTCTCAGTAGTAGCTGAGTTATCTGATGATCAGTATTTGTCTCAATATCTGTTTGAGATTCTGAGCTATAAATTATTGGACGTTTACTGGCAACTGCGTCAGAACTTGTAAGTTCCTGGTGGTGTACTACTACTTGTAAGTTCCTGGTGGCGTTTCATAATCTTTATCGCCAGCGCAGTCTAGATTATCTGCAAACTTTTCAAAAGTTTTGACAATGTCATTATTTTCCAGAATTTGCGACCATTTTTGAGGAGTATTAATATGGCAGTATGGACTAGCAGCATCTACAGAATCATCGTCTTTAGCCTTATCTTTAGCCTTTATCTTTAGCCACTCCTTACCTGCAAGGCCAACATCTTTATTGAAATTGTATTTTTCGCAGAATATAAATGCTTGTCTACGAATCAAGAGGCTTCCCAATATTTGCAAATCTTATTATCCTGGTGACAAGATCATTTTCCTGGTCCTGCTTAATTATTGAACTATGGCCTAATTTCTTTGTGATTTTGCTACTTTTTAAATGGTGTCTGGTTCGTTTTAGAATGTTATAATAATCTGCTGCAGCATGTTGCGACAACTGTCCGCGTTCTACTGCTGTCATATATACATTTAAGGTTTCTTCTGACCACGTAGACATATTACTCGAACCTGCGAGTAAATTAGAAAAGGTTCAGACAAACTAGAATACTTCGTGTCGTTATTGGAAAAGGGGGGTACTAGGGCCCATGGTTTACTCTAGTGCGCCTTATTAGACTCTGACGCGGTCTTATTAAATTACTCATTAATCAAAAAGAAGATTTCTGGATGAATATAAACACCGAAATAATCAATTACATTACCTAAAGAATACCTACATTACCTACCTATATGAAAAAGGAAATTTTACAAGCAAACTTATTATTTTGTGTCGGCGAAAATTATAAATCCACGCCGCCGCATTCTTTTCGTTAATGCACCGTTCGCTACTGGAAAAAAGCTTGTACGAGTGGCATATATATATATATATATATATATATATATATATATATATATATATATATATATATATATATATATATATATATATATATATATATATACTTTTGAGTAAGACACTTAACAGTTTGGAATGGCTGACAAATTGTGCAGATTCCTACTATCTTACCTCACTAACCGCCAATATTAAGTAAATTATAATAACCACCAGTCATTCATATATAATGCAAATATGGAAGTACCCCAGGGGCAGCACCCCCATATATATATATATATATATATATATATATATATATATATATATATATATATATATATATATATATATATATATATTACCATTATTTGGAACCATTTATTTAGAACGACGTTTCGACACTTTTCTTTTTCAAGTTCTATTGGTAATATTGTAGCGTTTACAAATTCTTGATCGCTACAGGTAGCATTCGTAAATTGTTGATCACCACTGGTAGGTTTATTTCGGACAAATTCTTAACTGAAAGAGCTCCGGTATCGTTTGGACAATGCAAGAGAGTCTAACTCCAAATCTCCAGGTGAGCGGACGTTTTCGCGCCTTACCCTTCCGACCGAGAGGGTTTTACGACCCGGCAGCAGAGAATCCGATCAGCAGACACCAGGCCATTGAACGACCACCTATTACAGAGCCCGAGAATCGTGGAAACCTTACACCTTTTTGGGGTCACATGGCACAGTAACCGGTTGGTCAGATCGAGATTATTTCGGGACCCCCGTATAGGGATACCGGACAGCCCGCAGTCGTACTCAGTGTTTTTGGACACCAAGTACCGGATAGGCAAGGATAGACAACATCAGGAAATAAGGCCAGATAAACACTTTTTTTATTATATTTTCGTGTACCGTTAAGGATTGCAGTTACCATTTGTTTTTCAGAAATGCATTTTTACCATAATTTCTTATACTGATAATGGTCACGTTATCACCTTATATTTTGTATCTAATTGCCATCTGACCATTCTTGGTTACCCTAGCGTTATATATTTATCTTTTTACTATTATCAGAATAGCGGAAATAACCTCTAATTTATAAGTATAGGGACATACAGACCAGCTGGTGTGTGTATATATATATATATATATATATATATATATATATATATATATATATATATATATATATATATATATATACATATATATATATATATATATATATATATATATATATATATATATATACAAGGAGAAATGTAGGTACAAAATCCTGATGGGTGATTTTAATGCCAGAATTGGAACAACAAGAACAGACGAAAATCCAACTGGCCCATATGGAACTGGTGAGCGAGACAATAGAGGTGACAGATTAGTTGATTTTGCTGAAGGACAAGAACTATATATTATGAATTCATTCTATAAGAAAAATATCAGCAGAAAATGGACATGGAAAAGTCCATCTGGGCTCACAAGCGAAATTGACTACATCATGACCAACGATAAAACAATATTTACCAATTGTACTGTCCTTAACAATTTTAATGTTGGAAGTGACCACCGAATTGTACGAGCAAGGGTTCGGATTGACTGTCGAAAAGAGCGCGAAAAAATGGTAAGATCAAAGAAGGGCAAGGTGGATTCTGGAAAACTGCTGGAGAGAGGAAGCGATTTTGAGATTGCTTTGTCAAACCGGTTTGCTGCGTTACAAGATCCAGAGGAGGTGGAAATATCAGTTCAATATGAAGAAATCGCCAACAATGTACTTCAAACGGCTGCTTCAATAGCACCAGAGGAAAAATGTCTCAAACAAACAAAAATCTCCAGTGAGACCATTGATTTAATGAAGAAACGGCAATGAGCAATGAGCAATGAGAAATGCAGGTAGTCCTTTTGGCAGGGTCGAGTACACTGAGCTCTGCAAAACTATAAGAAAACGTATCAGAGAGGACACGCGCCGATTCAATATGCAGCTAGTGCAAAAAACCCTGGAAGAAAACAAAGGAATTAACAAAGCTAAACAGAAGCTGAGAAACAAAAGAACGCAAATATATGCTTTAAAGCGTGAGGATGGCACAGTGTGCAGGGCGCGTACCGAAATGTTAGAGATTGTCAGAAGGTTTTTTTTTCCAATTATATGAAGATCAGAGTCAGTCAGGGACAGCAATACCCACGGAAGAACAATATATAATACCAGATATCCTAGTGGAGGAAGTAACAAATGCTATAGAATTGATGAAGAACGGCAAGGCTCCAGGAAAGGATAGTGTAACTGTCGAAATGCTAAAAGCTGGTGGTCGGACGTTACATAAAACACTGGCAAAATTATACTCAAAATGCCTCAAAGAACAAAAAGTACCTGACTTATGGAAAAATGCAGAAGTGATCCTTTTACATAAAAAAGGAGCACAGGAAGATTTAAAGAACTACCGTCCAATAAGCCTCCTATCAGTGATGTACAAAGTTTTCACTAAGATAATTTCTAAAAGAATATTAAAAAAACTGAATGACGCACAACCAAGAGAACAAGCAGGATTCAGAAGTGGATTCAGTACAATGGATCACATCCAGGTTGTACAGCAGGTCATAGAAAGGCACAACGAATACACCATGCCACTGTGCTTGGCTTTTATCGACTACGAAAAAGCATTTGATTCCATCTCAAAGCATGCGATAATGGATGCACTGCTTAGCCAAGGTGTAGAGAGAGCCTATGTAAACCTATTAAAATCGATATATGATGGAGCTACAGCCACAATTCACCTTGATGATCTTGAAGTGGGAATTAATATAGAACGAGGTGTACGGCAAAGTGACGCAATATCGCCTATTCTTTTCTCGGCTGGCCTTGAAGAAGTATTCCGTAAACTGGATTGGGAACAGAATGGGGTAAAGATCAATGGTGCAAACTTAAACCATCTTAGATTTGCAGATGATATTATTCTCATTTCACAAGACCCAGAGGAGCTGCAAAGACGCATACAAGAACTGCAAAGGGCTGGCGAACCGTTTGGCTTGAAAATAAACCTGAAAAAGAGTCAGGTTATGTTCAATAACTTCGCTCAGGACAGAAGAATTTCAGTTTTAGGAAGGGATTTAGAGATTGTGGACAGCTTTGTATATCTTGGGCAGAGGATTTCCATGGAGGGGAATACCGCCCGGGAGGTGGAACGGCGTGTTAAATGTGGCTGGCAGGCATTTGGTAGGCTCAACATAGTGTTTAAGAGCAGACTCCCACTTTGCCTGAAAAGAAAAGTATTCGATCAGTGCGTTCTACCAGTTATGACATACGGAAGTGAAACCTGGACACTCACATCGCAATCAATTCAAAAACTTCGGGTGGCACAGAGGGGAATGGAAAGATGTATGCTTGGCATTACAAGACGAGACAGAAAGTCCTGCGCATGGATCAGGGAACAAACAAAAGTCTGTGACATCATTGGAAGAGTAAAACAGTTGAAATGGAGATGGGCAGGCCATATCGCGAGGCGATGGGACGACAGATGGACCAAGGCAATCCTGGAGTGGATACCGCTTGATCGCAAACGTCCGCGAAGAAGACCGAAAGCACGATGGACTGATGACATCGTTAAGAATATTGGACCCGAGTGGCAGAGGAAAGCCCAGGACCGTGAAGGTTGGAAGCATGCTGAAGAGGCCTTCATCCTGCAGTGGATCGATACGGGCTGATGATGATGATGATGATGATATATATATATATATATATATATATATATATATATATATATATATATATATATATATATATATATATATATATATATATATATATATATATATATATGTATAAGATTCTAGTAAACCGTTTTATTTAAGATAGACCTCTTCCCGGTTCCAGGGTCTTTTCCGAATATATGAAGTAACCGGGTGGCGCTCAACTTTTGTCGTGGCTTCATTCTGTCCTGGACCTTCTTCCCGGTGCTCCCGGCGAACAGCTGCCGTCGCTGTGATCTATATATTTTTTTATTTTATTTTGTTTCAAAAGAGAAAATAATGGGTAACAATATCTTAATGTTTGTGTGATTATAAATTTATTAGTGCATTCTAGTTGGCCACTTTACCATGTTGACTTACCATGGAGCATATTATTGTATCAAAAGGAACCGCACCTTTTGGTTTTTAACGACACATTTTTGCTGGTATGGATTTTTATTGGTGTTTTTTTACCTTGGCCAGTTTTTTATCAGTAGGGAGGTATACAAAATAATTTCCAAAAAAAAAAATTGGCTGAAATTTGTATGTTATAGTACCCCACTAAATACTTTTTTTTTTAATTTTTTTTACTCAACCGGAAAAAAATTATGAGCGTTTTTTTAACAGTTTTTTTTAACTCTTCCAAAAATTGACCAAATATGATAATTTTTTTAATGATTCGTTTTTGAATGAACTTTTCAAAAAAAAAACAAAAAAAACAAATTTTATAACATTTTTGAGTTTTTGGAAAAAATATTAATTTTTAAAGAAAAATTAAATTGTTATATATAAAAAGTTATAATATTAAAATTTTTTTTTTTTTATAAAAGTTATAATATTAAAAAATTTTTTTATATATATATGTATATATATATATATATATATATATATATATATATATATATATATATATATATATATATATATATATATATATATATTGCCAGGAAAATCAGTTTAAATACAGCCTATTACAGGGTAGATATGCATAGGAATAAATATATTTATGGAACAAATTTTGGAGAAAAAAAAATAAAAAAGTAGGTTTAGTATCAAGAAATATCGATTGATAATGTCAGCAGTTCTAAAAAGATATGTCCAGACAGTACGCGTCTTCATCAGCAAGAAACCAATCCCGATGTTTTATCGTAACAATTCCACGGCAACGTCCGGAACTTTTTCTTCGCCTTTAATCCCGCAAATGCACGGCCAAGCTGACCATAACCGGAGCCGTGGCCGGTCATTTTCCAGGATATATATGCCCTTTCGGCCGGCCAGCTCGCCGACTAACTGGCTGATTTGAAATGCAGATGTACGAGCGGCAATCCGCGTAAGATGTGTACAGATGGCCGAACCTTCATGATTTGTGGGACCACTAACGGGGTCCCGAAGGTCTCGCCGCCGTTATACCGGCTGGAATATGGCCCTGGGCCCCTTCGCTCATCATTATTAAAATGGCCATGAATAAATACCGAGCGAAATTAACCGGGAAAATAACCCTTTCGCACTTGTGTGCGCTTTATTAAAATTCCAATTCTGTCAGCTCGGTTTAAAGGGCTGTATTTCGGTATACAGGCCGTATTTTTTTCTATTTTTTTCTATCACACCTTTAAAAAATACGAAAAAATTTCTAGTTTATTTTTTTCTTCTTCGTTTTTTTTCTTCTTCTTCTTCTTTCTTCTTCGTTTTGACATCATGCTGGAGTCAGTAGTAAGACAATCACTTATAAATTATCGGGCACTATATTTTATAAATCGGTGCAATTGCTTGCGTATCCTGATGATGTAGACATAATTTTCCGATGAGAGAACGCATGTAGGGAATCGATTCCGTCCTTCTTCGAGCTGCGAAAGCTCTTAACATACATGAAACAAAAGCAAATTAATGGTATTCTTATTAAGACAACGCATTCGAAAATCGTCCAAAAACTTCTCAATAAGCTTCAAAATATTCTCAATAATTACAACTTCGAAGCCTCTCGTCAGTTAATCTACCACGGATCTACAATCAACTCCGAAAAGGAAGAATGTGAATAAATCAAACGACGTATCTTACTCGCAAAGAGATGCTATTTTGGCGTAAACACTTAATAAATCGCTACTGAATTTGATTTTGCCAATCCTCATATACGCTTCAGAAACATGGGGGCGAACCAAGGCTGATGAAGATCTACTCTCAATTTTTCAGAGAAAGCTACTAGGAGCGATATTTAGGGGTGTTTGTGAAGATAAACTGTAGAGACGCCGGTACAGACTAGAGGTTACAACCTATATGGTCGCTTTGGAAGAAGAGACGTTAGGTCCAGCATCAAACTGAAACGACTCAGTTGGAAGGAACATGTCATCGAAATGGATGCTATTACAATGTCTAGAAGAATACTGTCTACCAGGTATGTAAATATGAAACCAGAATTTTTGTATAGAAATTACACGTTTATTATATAAAAATTATAAAAAAGATTTTATTCGATGTATTGCCCATCATTATCTACATACATTTTCCCCACTTGTCTGACAATTTGTGGATGCCACGCCAAAAAACTGGTGCTTTTTTGAGGCAAACCAGACATCGAATCATGTTCGTACATTTTCGTAAGAAGTGAAGCGCTGCTCAGCAAGTGCGTGCCCCATCGAGGCAAATAAATAGTAATCGGACGGAGCCAAGTCTGATAATTAAGTTGTATACGAAACTACTTCGCAACTAAAGGCCTCAATCGTTTCCTTGGCCAGTTTTGCTGTGTATGATGGTACATTGTCATGAAGCAAAATCACTTTGTGTTGCATTTTTTAATATTCTGGTCGTTTTTCATGCAAAGCTTGATTCAAATCAATCATTTGTTGTAAGTAGTGTTCAGTATTAATCGTTTCAGGTCAGGTTTTAGCAGCTCATAATAGATCACACCTTTTTGATTCCACCAAACAAAGAGCATTGTCTTCTTTCCGTAGCGATTTGGCCTTTCAGTCAATGTCGATGCTTCACCTGGCGTTACCCATGATCTAAGCCAGTCACAATTCGGTGGAGATATTACTTTATTTTGTACTTGGCGAGCAGCATTTCGCAAGTGGTTTTTCGGTTTTCCTGCTGTCTTTTATTATGTTCACGTGGAACCCATTTTCCCATCTTCGGCGGCTTCTCGTGTCACATTTGATTGATTTGCGAGTTGTTGTTGCATTTGAGCGTCATCTTCATCCAACAATGCTTGCCATTCGATGTCTTCAGACTTTTTCGGTGGTCTTCCACTTTCTTCGTTTCTCACGTTAAAATCGCCACTTTTAGATTTGTAAGCACTGTGATTTACCAAGAGCTCACCGTAAACTTCGACATGCATTCGAAGCAATTATGCAGCAGTTTTACTTCAAATAGTTACAAAAAATCAATCCTGTCCGCAAATCGTAGTTTCCAGGCACAAAATTCGACATGTTTAACGTTATTACCAACTATGCTGTTGTATGAAACTTGTATTGTTGTGAGTTAAAAATCTTTATCAGATGTCAACAAGGAAATGGCGCTAGTGACTCGGTTTGACGGTGACTATATTGACAGCTACGGCCATCTATGGGTAAATTCATGTTTAATATTTACAGACCTGATACAAAGCCAGATTGTAAAAGAAGCAGGGTAAGTGTGATGCCACAAATAGCGGCCTGACTCAGATGATAGGGGCATACCATCAGTATTGATGCTCTGCAATATGTAACAGAATACTGTCTACGAGGCCAGATGGTAGAAGAAGTCCGAGGTCTACAGAGGGTTGTTTAGCTAAATGTGATGATGATTTCGGTATACAGGCCATATTTTTTCTATCCCGGATCACACCTTCAAAAGATACGAAAAAGTCCAGTTTTTTTCTTCTTCATCTTCTCTATACCTTGACAGCCAATCAAGCGTGTTCATCAAGGCAATGTGAAGGACTGGCCTGTGGTCTTTTTGTGGGATCAGTAGCAAGGAAATCACATATAATCACATTGGGTACCATATTTGATAATTCGCTGCAATTGCTTGCACATGACGATGAAGTGGACATAATTTTCCGTACAGCCAATGCATCTAGGGAATCGATCTTATCGTTTTCCGAAGCTGAGAAATCTATAGGTTTTAATATCCATCAAAGGAAAACTGAATTAATAGTATTGTCAACAAGACAACGCATTCGAAATATCAGCTAAAACTTCTCAGTAAGTTACTACGGCTTTGAAGCCTCTCGTCATTCCACCTACCTCGGATCTATAATCAACTCTGAAAACAGCGAATGTGACGAAATCTTACTTGCAAACAGATGTTATTAATCATTTCCCTAGATGTTTTCACTGAACGGAAAATTATGTTCTCATCATCGACATACGATGATGATTCATTACTACTAACTCCTGTGGGATGTTAAAAAGAAGACAGGCCAGTCCATCACCTTGTCATGATGGACATACTTGATGGACTGTCAAGCTATAGCGGACAATATGAAGAGGAAAAAAAAACTAGACATTTTTTCGTATCATTTAAAGGTGCGATCCAGGATAGAAAAAAAACCGGCCTGTATACTGAAATCATCATCATCTTTAGCTGAACAGTCTTCTGTGGACCTTAGTCACCGCAATTTTCTCTTTCCATATGGACCTATCAGCTGTTACGGTTTTCCATTTTGGTAGGCCGATGTTTGTGGCATCACACTTGACCCTCTTCTCTCATCTGAACCAAGGTCTTTCCGGTCTTCTTCTACCATCTGGCTTCGTAGACAGTATTCTGCTAGACTAAGGGTCGCCAACTTTTTCAATGTGTTGAGCTACTTTAATAATATTTAAATAGAGAGAGCTACCTGAACTTAGTGCAATAATGGAAACAAATTTTCGACGTACAAGATTTATTTTACTATAACTATATTATACATTACATATGATATGATTTCAAAATTTAAATAAAAGCAAATGTAGATCAAAATAACATTTTAATGAGAAGGCTAACTCTCAAACTCCCCAACATTTTTTGTTAATATTGGCGGTATAGTTCATTACAGTCATTCGAATACAATTATCTAAATGTTATTATCCTTAAATGTTATATCACTTTCATATTGGAGAAAGATGATTCACACAAACAGCTCAAACTGAATAACGCTTTCACTTTTAAGGCAATGCTAACTGAAACTGGATATTTGTCTTTACTTACTAAAGGCCAGATACATTTTGCATTTTACTCCAAGGTTAATTTTAAGGTTAAATCATTTTGAAGCATAATAACTTCCATTTCTGTCCCTATCCTCGCCAAAATGCTGCATAACACAAGTGACAAATTGCTCAATATTAGTTTCCATGAAGGGTGAGTCAACAAATTGTACAACTAGCGCGACGACGTTGAAATCTTTAAAACGATATTTAAAAGCATCTTTCAAGCTCGATATTATTTGCACATGATATTTATTGTCGTAAGGTTGCAACTGATTTTAAGATATCTCTTCTGAAAGAACAGAAAAGTGCTTGGTGTCGCGATTGATTAGGTTTTCTTTCTAAAACTCAAGCTTTTTGATGAACGTTTTTATATCAGAAATCATTTCCGTTAATTCTTTGTCTCTCCCTTGAAGCTGTAAATTAAATGCATTCAATCTCTCTGCAATGTCCACCAGAAATCCAAAATATTCAAGCCAGATTGGGTTTTTCAGTTCAGGAATGGGTTTATCGCGTTGTCTAAAAAATTCAACTAGAGCAGTTAGGAGATCATTAAAACGTTTGAGTACTTTTCCTCTACTTAACCATCGGACTTCAGAGTGAAGAAGTAAATTCCCGTATTGACAGTTCATTTAATAGGTCAGTTCTTTGAATAGTCTTCTCAGTGACGACTGAACCCTAAACTTGTTCACAATTTTACTACCATTTTCATAACGTCGTTTAAATTCAAAAACTTCCCGCAAAATGCTTGTTGGTCATAAGCAAGATAAGAGAGGAATTGCGGAAAAGTATAATCTTTTCTACATAAGGCCGTTTTCGGAACCCACCATAGCTGGAGCTCCATCTGTTGTCAAACCTATCATTTTAAATATTGGAATTTTCTCAGACGAAATAACATTTTTTAAATGAGAAAACAGGTCCTGTCCACTAGTATGCCCTTTTAGTGGAATAATCTTCGAAAGTTCTTTTTTAATCATAAAATCGCTAAAAATCGTCCTGACAGAAACAGTCATCTGGGCTGTATCAACCACATCTGTTGATTCATCAAGTAGCACGGAAATATAACAACAGTTATCTAAATCAACTGTTAACTGTAAAAAGAAACATCACCACTCATTACTTTTACTCGTCTCATCACTGTATTGGCAGAAAGTTGCATTGTTTTTATGGCAGACAATATCTCGTTTTTATTTTTAAAGTTGGCGAATAATGAATCAGCAGCTTCTAAAAATGCATGTTTTATAATCTCTCCTTTATAATAGTTCTTATTTTGTACATTTATCTGCGACAAGAAACTTCAGTTGCAGCTGATTATTGTTAAATACTTTTAAAAATATTGATTGTTGTCCAATAACTGATTTTTCAATTGTCTCAACTTTTCATTTCTAGCGGTAGAATGTAAAGGATATTATTTTTCAAAAATCGAATGAACAGTTTTATGGTGCCTTTCAATATTTCCCTTTTAAGCAGCGGATACGGAAGCGTTAAACAACAAACACACACTTTTGCTTTTAATTTCTGTAACGAAGTATTGTTCTTCCCACTCAGAATGGAAATGGTATGTCTTAACTTTTTTACTATTGCTTGCCATTCTTGTAATTATAACTGTAACGGAACTGAACACTGAACGCGGCGTCGGCGCACAAGTCTATCTATATATCCCTTTAAAAATAGTCGAGATCCTTCCTGAATGATCCATTGGCCGCTATTCGCTAAAATTTTCTCGGCGGTTTCGCGGATTTTAGCGTAATGACGTCAACAGTTGGTCTTCAGCGCCTACGACGCACTGATCAGGCTGTAATTCGTAATAGTATTGTATTTTCGATATTTTCGTTTATAAAGATTATGAGATCGACGTGAGGATGGGCGGGTTGGCGGCACCTGTGCTAGACATTGTATTAGTATCTTTTCTGATGACATCTGAGCTGTCCGAGTTTGACGCTGGACTAATAACGTATCCTTTTCCAAAGCAGGCATAGTGATAGTATACTTCGTGTTTGTACAGGCGTCTCCATACCCCATCTTTGCTAACACCCCCAAAGATTACTCCTAGTAGCTTAGTTAGCACCCATGTTTCTGATGTGTATGTAAGATCCGGCAAAATCGAATTAACTTACGACTTATAAAGTGTTTACGCAAGCCAAAATATCAACTTAATTTGATTTTGCCGGGTCTCGCATATGCATCAGAAACATGAGTTCTACCTGAAGCCGATACTAATATGCTCTCAATCTTCGAGAGAGAACATTACTAAGAGCAATATTTGACGGAGGTTTGCAAAGATGGAGTATGGAGACGCCGCTTCAACCACAAATTTGTTTTTTATATTACAACCAGAATATTTTTGCTGTATGAGCCGTGTGTTATCCTGAAGCAAAAGGCATTTTTCCTCAAGAAGGTCACTAATACGAAGCAATTGTTGCTAATAACGGTCTGTAGTGACCGTTTGAGCAGATTTCAGCAATTCGTAAAGCTCGACTCCCAGCTGATTCCATTATATACACAGCAACATCTTTTTGGCGTGGATATTTGATCTTGCGGTACTGGTTGGTAGCAAGGTCAATTCTTCTATTGGAACCTTGGGAGTGCAACTCGAAGAGATTTACCACTAAACACCAACTTACTATTTTTAGAGATCACGCGTCGAGCACTTTTATCAAATAATTTGGTGTTAAAGAAGTAGTGTAAAATAGAAGTAATGAGTAGTGATGTTTGTTTACAGTTAACACATGACTTAGATAACTGAAATTATTTTTCCTGCAACTTGATGAATCCACAGAAGAGGTTGATACCGCCCAGATGGGTCTTTTCGTCAGAATAATTTTAATTTATTTTAATAGATAGATCCATTTTAATAGATAAGAACTTTTAAAGATTATTCAACTAAAAGAACATACTACTGGACAGAACCTGCTTTCTAATATGAAAAATTTTATTTCGCCTGAGAAAATTCCAATATTTAAAATGGTAGATTTGACAACAGATGAAGCTCCAGTTAGGGTGCGTTCCGAAAAGGGTCGTGTGGCATTATGTCGAAAGGATGATACTTTTCCGCAATTCCTCTCTTATCGCTGCATTATACACCAACAAGCATTATGCGGGAAGTTTTTTATTAAGGTTAGAGCTCAGTGGTTACAGAGAGGATTATTCAAAGAAATGACCAATGAAATGGGCTGTCACACGGGGATTTTCTTCCTCGCTTTGAAGTCCGATGGTTGAGTAGAGGAAAAATACTCAAACGTTTTAATGATCTCCTCCTGCTTTGGTTGAATTTTTTAAAAAACGCGGAAATCCCATTCCTGAACTGGAAAACTCAACCTGGCTTGAAGATTTCGGATTTCTGAGTGGCAAATCTCTTCAGATTCTTTTTGTTGAATCTGAAGAACAATGACAACATCAAACTCATCATCTTATTCTCAGATGTGAGTTCATAGGGTACCCAACACTTCTATTTTTCAATTTTCTCTAGTTTGGCGTTTCCAGTGGGCGCTGGAGTCTTCCATGGGGGCGGTAACGGGTCCAGAGGCAAATGGAGAGCGTTAATACAGTCAAGGGGGGCGGTCGTGGCGTACCTACTTATTAAGGAAATTAATATAATAAATATCTATTGTTTTTATGAATAAATATTTTATCTAGCTATCTAAAATTTGTATCTTATTATTATCGCGTAAATAAGTATTAAAAAAATTATATTTGTATTAGGTATACTTTAGTATTGTCGGTGACAAGTCTTTGCAACACGCAATCAAGCATGTTTCGATAAAAATATGGAACTTAGTTATGGCAGGCTTATTTGGCAGGGCAAATTTGGCAATTTGGCAAATTTGGCAATTTGGCAAATTTGGCAAATCTGGCAAATTTGGCAGCTCTAGGGATGTTTTGTTATTTTTGTGTGATTCATCAATAATCCATATTCGTGAGTGATAACGGATTAGTGAGTGATAAGTCATTATAGCCATTAGTTTTATAACTATCTATAAATCTGATGAAAAGTTCATTTATTGTAACCGTGGCAAATTTTGAATTTCAACATGTCCGAATCTAAGAAGAAATGCCGACAGTACATACATGGTTAAAGACGTTGAAATATCATTATGCGATTACTTAGATTTGTAAATTTTCCATTCAACTCGATGAATCAACTCTACCAAATAATGAAGCGCTACTCTTATCATACGTTCGATCCATAAAAGAAGAAAAACAGTGTCTAGAGTTATTATTTGGAAAGCTATACAAAGGGAGAATCGATATTTAATACCATGAACAGGGTTTTTCATGAAAAAGAAATTCCTATTCGTAATATTTTGTCAGCTGCTACTGATGGTGCTCCAGCAATGACAGGGCGGCATAAGGGCTTCAGAGCGTATTTGAAACAAACAATACCAGTACGTGTACAGTACAATACATGTACTCGCTGTACATTGTGTTATTTATCCTTAGCATTTAGTTACAAAAAGTCGAATGAACGCCTGCATACGCCGCTCCATTACGTGATTAGAGCAGTCAATAAGATTAAAAGTAATTCACTAAACGATATATTGTTTAGCCAACTTTGTAGTGAAAATGATGAAGATTACAACCGCTTGCTGCTGCGCACAGAACTTCGTTGGCTGTCAAGAGGTCTGAATCGTTTTTTCAATCTATTTGATTCAGTATTGGACTTCCTTGAAAACACAGAGGAAAAACTGCGCGAAAACCTGGTTATATTAAAAAATGACATTGTTTATTTGACAAATCTGTTTAAAATATTTAATGAACTGTATTTACAATTGCAAGGTGATGAGCTGAATGTAATTATAAATGAAAACGTCATAGCTGCTTTTGTGGGAAAACTTTTTCTGTTCAAACGAAATCTAGGTAGAGGTGAATACAGCCACTTTCCCACATTATCAGCAGTCTCTGCAAAACAGGAAGATTTACTTACTGCCAACACTTGGACATTATACATGCCGATTTTACGGAACGATTCCAGGATATTATAAATGAATTTATATGAATGTAACAACTTGTGTTTTATAATCTTCAAATTTAGAAGAAGAACTCGTAGAACTTTAAACTAACGAAGAACTAAAAATAAAATATAGAAATGAATACCAAGAGTTCTGGCTGGCTTCAAAAATCAATACTACCTCTCTACCCTTGATTGTGGGCAGTAATACAGAACTTTTTAATTGCCTTTCCTTAATCGTATTGGACTCAGCGTAAATTGAGTGCAGTAGCTAATTTACTGATTTAAAAAGGCTGCACATCACTCAGCCTGGCGATTTGCGACGCTCTTAATGTTATGTTAGCGAAGTTGGAAGCCGATGTTGACAAATTATTACAACTCCAACAGCCTTAACCATCTCATTATTTTTTTTGTAATTGATGTATTTATTTATACATTTTTAATAGCTAATTTTTCATTATGGTAGAGCGGGGCTAGTTAATCATAGGGGCAAGTTGTGCAATGGAAATATCTCGAAAACTAAGCAACCCACAACAAAAGTATAAATGGTATAAAAGAAGGGTTTATGGGAGGGGAATAGCATGACAGCAAATTGCATTGTCCGGTGCTCCGATAAAATAAGAGAACGCGTAAAAAAATCTTACAAGTCATCATAGTTTTTCTACTATACTCGTATAAAAACACTATAAGGACCACGTAAGTATTTAAAGATTACTTAATTATTGTTCTTTCGATGATAGATGGTTATTTATTTTTATTTCTTATGATTTTAAATAACCAATTTTTTTTTTTGTTGCCTCAATTGGGGCTAGTTGAGCAACGCGCGTTCAATACTTGCTCAGCTAGCCCCGCTAGATGTTCATTGGAGAAAATCAAATTTCTCTTTAATATATTTTTTCCCTTTATTTGGGTTTTTCGCCACTATCTAAAACTAAAAAAATATCAAAAATACCTGTTCTTATTTAAAGAAAGAATCACTGGGTAAAAACAAAAAACCAAACGGAGACAAATTTCTCAGTGATTCTTTTTTGTAATAAATTTTCCTAACGAACAAAATTTCAAAGATATAAAAATGTTATAAAAAAATTTACAAACTTTTAACGTTAACGTTTCGGAGGGTACTCTCCCCCCGTTTTCAAAACTAAACTAAAAAATAAATTATATTAATTTGTAATATATAAAGTAACGAGTGAAAGTAAATATATTTTTTTCTATATGTCAACGATACTTACATTGACAACAATAACATTTTTATATCTTTAAAATTTCGTTCGTTAGGCAAATTTATTACAAAAAAGAATCACTGAGAAATTTGTCTCCGTTTGGTTTTTTTGTTTTTACCGTCATTCTTTCTTTAAATAAGAACAGGTATTTTTGATATTTTTTCAGTTTTAGATAGTGGCGAAAAAACCCAAATAATGGGAAAAAATATATGAACACGTCACAATTATTCAGACATTTCTCTTCAGACATGTGATGATTCTACACAAAAATACAATTTTACACAAAAAATTACGCTTGTCTGGTTTGTTATGAGCAATTTTCTGAGAGCATACCTGTAGAAAACTAAATTCAGTGTCAGATTTGCAAACAATGGTCCCATATTAAGTATGTGCCGAACGTTGGTCTAACCTATGTTTGTATTAATTGTGATAGAGACAAAGATTATTAATAATTTGGGATTATTTTTCATCTAGCAATATTTTTGATCTCATAATTAGTTACTACTTTAATTTAATAAATATTTGCGTTATAATTATTCGTAAATATATAATTTTAAATATACAAAGTGTAATACTAATCCAAAGATTGGAAATATTTAATTTTGTGCGGTTTTAATTTAATTTTTTCAGATATATAATAACAATATGAGTATGCAATAATCATAACAAATGAATATTTGATTGTTGATTACAATTATTTTATATTCAGATGCAGTCGTCAAGTCTAGTTTAGCCATTGCTCAACTAGCCCCATATTCATGCTCAACTAGTTCCACTAGTGGGGCACGTTGAGCAACTTGGAGCGCTCTCGCATTTCTAACAATAACTTTTAAACTTGTATTCGGATTGTTTTTACACCGCTAGACGTTTTTGAGAAGAGTAAATAAATAATAGAGTAACTAATAGAGTAAGAATCAATTAAATCCGATGTGTATTCTTAAAGTTATGGGAGAACAAACGAAAAGTTGCTGAACTGGCCCCGCTTTACCCTACATTTGAAGGTATTTTTAACTAATTTATACTTTATGACCTTCTACCTCTCTACCTCTTAATAGGTAGATAGACAAATAAAATAGGTACAGATAATGTGCAACAATATTTTTATAATAGTTTTGATTGATTGCGCGGTTGGCTCTTGGTGAAACATAGTAACAATGATAATAATTAAAACACTTGGTATTTGTTTCACAATATATTCAAGATATTCTCTAACATGTTTCGGCCTCGCGACCATTCTCAAAGAGAGTTATGTATAAACTTTTAGTTTATACATGTTAGAGAATATCTTGAATATATTGTGAAACAAATACCAAGTGTTTTAATTATTATCAATATTTTTATAGTTCGTATAATTATCTATTATGGATTTTTTTTTTCCATTTTTACACTAGTTCGAACCTCTCTACCTATTAATACCACTTAAGCAAATTTGCACCACTTAAGTCAAAATTTCCAGTTCAGAATTACTGGAACCACTTCTTACCAGGTCTGTAAATATGAAACCGGAATTTGCCCATAGTTGGCTCCAGCTGTCTATGTATTTACCTTCAAACCGCGTTATTGCCATTTCCTTGTTTACAAAGATTTTCACCTCACAACAATACAAGTTTCATACAACACCACAGTTTGTAATACAGTTGAATATGTCGAATTTTGTGCCCGGAAACTACGATTTGCGGACAGCATTGATTTTCTGTTACTATTTGAAGAAAACTGCTGTAGAATCGCATTAAATGCTTGTCGAAGCTTACGGTGAGCATGCCCTTGATAAATCACAGTACTTTGGGAAAAGATCCAGAAGATGGGAAAATGGATTCCACATAAACTGAATGAAAGACAGCAGGAAAACCGAAAAACCACTTGCGAAATACTGCTCGCTAGGTATAAAGGAAGTCATTTCTTCATCGAATTGTGATTGTCGATATAAAGTAGATGTACGTGTAAAAGATTATGGGTAACTTCAGGCAAACCATCAACATCGATTGCCATGTCAAATCGCTATGGACGGAAGACAATGCTCTGTGTTTGGTAGGATCAGAAGGGTGTGATCTATTAAGCCGCTAAAACTGGAAGAAACTTTTAATACTGAACGCTACCGCCAACAAATAATCGATTTGAATTAAGCTTTGCGTAAAAAACGACCAGAATATCAAAAAAAGGCAACCCAAAGTGATTTTGTTTCATGATAATGCACCGTCACATACAGCAAAACTGATCTAGGAAACGATTGAGGCGTTTAGTTGGGAAATGCTTTCGCATGGGACTTCTCAGTAGACTTGGCTCCATCCGATTACTTCTTACTTGCATGGATGGGACATGCACTTGCCGAGTAGCGCTTCACTTCTTACGAAAATGGTTCGATGACTGACCCACCTCAAAAAACCAACATTTTTTTTGGCATGGCATCCACAATTTGTTAAACAGGTGGGAAATATGTATAGCTAGTGATGGACAATACTTCAATATTTATTATTTATCATTTTCTTGTTACTTTTGGAACGACATCGTATCTGCAACTGATTTTCAGATTATATTCACAGTAGGTTCGTATTTTACCGCACTTTGAAGTCCAAAAAATAACCATAAGGTGGAAAACAATTCTAATTCGAACAGATACTGCTGTCGAAAAACATACAAAACGTACATCACTCGAACATATCAGGTGAATTTTAGTTGGTGGAGAAATAATTTGAAGTAAATTTACAATAATCATCAACATAGCCAGAATAGAATTGCAACGAAAAGGCAGGAAAAACGAATAAATATTTGATTAGATTAAAACTACTTGACCTGATCCTCCCACAGCTCTCTCATGACCTCCGACCATACACCGGAACGCACACACATGTCCTCCGGAGACCCGAAATTATTTTCCTCTCCCCCTCCTTGCTCTTCACTAAATAACCATTCGACCGACAAAAATTGCAGCTGAATTGCGTGCATTTCCACCGACGTTTCCAGTGTGTAGTTCGGTTCTCGACCGCCGGCGCGTAGGTAATTTTCACGTTTTATTTTCCTCGTGAAATATTGATGAGGCCTCAAATGTGAACCGGTAGGTCCGAAAAGAAAGAGCGTCCGCCCATAACACTTAAAGTGTAAATTGGAACCTATTGAAAAATCTCATTTGGTCCCCGCCATTACTGTATCGTTTAAAAAAGTTACGAGTGCTTGGGTTCGGGGGAGGGATGTTACAACTGAGTCGAAATATTTTTGTTTTTCTTTTTTTTCATTAATCTTCGTTTCATTTTCTATGTTAATTCTAGGATAGAGTGAAACGTCAGATAGTTTTCCTCACAATCCTTGACAGTTCGTTATTTTTGCTATTATGGAAAAATGTAAATTTCATGTGTTGATTAAACATTAATTTTTGCATAGAAAGACCATCGCTCAAACCGAGATAACCGAGATAAACTCGGTTCCTTCACATGTCATGGTTCAGAAGTAATTTACTGAGTTCTATGTGGTTCAAACCAGCACGAATATAGGTCCACGTTCAAGACGACCTGTTAATGCGTACCGAATATCCTAGACGAACATTTGGACTTGAGAAAGCTCTCAGTGCGATAGGTAAAGTGTGTTTCAAGATATATCGTTGACCGATTGGATGCAATAAATTCTCAACAACCCCTGTCGCAAAGAAACCCGATAAAGTTGCAAAAAACGTTAACAGAGCCGGGCCTAAGAAAATAACAAGTAAAAAGATAAAATTAATTTTATATCTGGTTTAGCAGTTTCGAAATATTTTAGTTTGGTTCGCATTCTTTTCTTAAACAATGCAGTTCTATAATTTCGGTCGTACTTTTTTTTATTCGAAACGTGCTTCGAAACGTGGCATCCTTAGCAAGATAATGATCATTGTGTCTCCGGTAGTGTTAATTTTAAAAATTGTTAAAAATGTTTATGTTTCTTTATTGAATAGGGGGCTTAATGTAAATGCAGCCGCAACAGAAACGTCTTCATTAACGAAAACTCCGTTGTCTGTAGCTAAAGATATTGCGATAAAGCCAATTAAAGCCAAAAAAGTCCGCAGTAATTCTGGTAAAAACAAATTTGTTGACGAAAGCGAAAAAATCTTTATTCGAAGAGCAAAATGTATGCTATCCATGAAGAGCAAACGGTGCCTACACTGCATTAATTGCAACAGCTACTAAGGAAAGATGAAACCAACATTTCTTGCAGCAGAATTAGCCTCCGGAGAATATTATCTCAAATTGGTTCTGCATATCGGACCATTAATAAAAGACAAATATTAATGGAATCACAACGATTGCAACGCTGGCGGTTTGACTACTTAAACTTTATAAAAAAATACAGATTAGAAAATCGGCCCATTATCTACCTTGATGAAACATCGTTCGATACATATGAGACCCCAGAAAAATGATGGGTAGATATATCAAGAAAATGCTAAACTAAAGCCCCAGCAAAGAAGGCAAAAATGATTATAATTTTACATGCTGGTTCTGAGATTGGATGGGTTTCAAATTGTGTACGGTTGTGCTCCAAAAATATTAAATATTTATCTTTGGACTACCATGACGATATCACAGCAGAATTTTTTGAAGATTGGTTTATAAATAGCCTTTTGTCCAATGTGCTTAAGGAAAGCGTAATTGTAATGGACAATGCTAGTTATCATAACCGCCAAAAAAATTAAGTTCGTAATGCAAATAACACACATGCAACATACATAACAAAAAAAGTAGCTAGGAAAATGAATTTATTATGCCAGTTATGGAAAAATCTGAGTACCTGGACTAGACTGTGTATTTATAAGACAATAGTACTTCCACACTTCAATTTTTGTTCCACCATTTTGTATATATTTTTTAAAAAGGATTTAGATATTTTACAAAGAAAACAAAATTAGGGTTTGAGATGTATTTTAAACTGTAATGGATGTAGCTGCAACTAACTTATTAAGTGTAAAACAAAATATATTTTTTAATATAATGGTTGTGATATATAAGGTAAAGAATGGAAGGTACCCTAAACATATATTAGAAAGTTTAAGATTGGTTGGATCCGTACAATACTAGAAATAGAATTGATTTTTATGTTTCTACGGTAACTTTATCATTTTTGCAGTTTATTCCACAAAGGGGTAGTAGAACTTAATGAAAAGGTATGTTGAGAGGATTTTGTAGGTGACTTGTAGTAAGGAAAATCTTCTGTAGTTGTTCACATCTGTTCTGTCTCCCTTCTTGTGTAGCAAGTGACTTGTAGTAAGGAGAATCCTCTGTAGTTGTTCACATCTGTTCTGTCTCCCTTCTTGTGCAGCGGGTGGGTAAAATCACATTTCCATTCTACTGGTAATTTTTCTGTTTTTTCAATAGTTTCGCAGTGATACCATCTTCACCGGATGTCCTGTTATTCTTTAGTTTGCGTATGTGCCTATGGATTTTTTCCTGTGTTGGTGGTGGTGATTCTGAGTGGGTATGAATGCAATTTTGCTTGGGGAATCTTGTGACGCGTTCGGGGCAATTGAGGAGATCAGAGAAATTGTGTGCCAGCTCCTGACAATTCTCCTGACTGGTTAGCAGTATTCTCCCATTTCGCTTTCTGAAGCAAAGATTTTGGGATGTGTATCTTGCGAACTACTATAAAAGTATCTCGTGTTATAACTGCGGAAATTCTCCGCTATAGAGTCTAGTTGTTCCTTCATATACTTCCTCTTAGTTTGCCTGATAACCTTTGAGGTCTGTTTTCTAGCTGTGGAGTTTCTGTTTCGAAGGGTGTTTTGTGTTTTTTTTTAATGGGATCAGTTCCTGTGCTTTTTGTGGAATTTTTTCCATGTATCTGCCTGTTCCTTTTCCCATTCCTCTGCTATGTTGGATTCCTTCATCTTTTTCGTGTCGAATTTCTGTAGATGTGTTTTCTTGTGATGAATTCTGCTTGGGATGAACTTGACTTTGATTCGTGTTAGGTAGTGGTCTGAGTCAATGTTCGTGCTCCTGCGGACTTGGACATCTTGGATCTCTCTTTCTTGTGGATATGAGATCGCAACGTAGTCTATCTGGAATTCTCCAATCTGTTGTATAGGCGATCTCCATGTCTTCTGTTTTTGTGGAGATTTTCTTAGAGATGTTGACATGATTTTCAGGTTATCCTGTTGGCATAGTTTGATTAGTCTTGTATCGTTCTTATTGGTAAATTTTTGACCGGGGAATTTGCCTACGGTTTTCCGATGGATTTGTGCGTTAAAATCGCCCACTAAAATTTTGACGTTATCCTTTGGGACCTTGCCATTACCTTCTCTAGTGTTGCCCAGAATTTCTCTGTAGACTTGGGGTTTTTCTTGTTGTCCCCGTTTGTGGGGGCATGTACGTTGATCATGGTGTAATTTTTGTTGGCGCACTGTATGCGCATTGTCATTAGTCTATTATTTATGGGGTGATTTCCTTAATAGTGTTAACTGGCCCCTTGGTCTACTACAAAGGCAATGCCCAGAAGCGGAACGCCCTTGGCGACTCATCTGTTCTGCGCTTGAATATGAGATAGTTCCCGTAGTTAGTCCACCGTGTCCTTATCCGTGATGCATGTTTCAAGGGCATGTGCAGGGCAAGCACAAGTATAATTTGCCTGTCAAGTTCTGAAGCTAGGTTGTGAAGTTTCCTGGTTGGATCAGCGTGGTGTACAGCCGCACCCTCTGGGTGAACAGACGCCGACCAGGTTGCCGGTGGTTGCCACTATAAACGCGACCTGGGTTTTTTTCTGCCAGAGCCCGTCTGTTCCAGAAATAAACGTTTATTATTCAAGAATATAAGACATATACAAAAACTGCAAACCACTCTTCATAGAATTAATTTTTATTTCTCATTTAAGAACAGTTAATGATTAGTGAAAATGGAACTAATAAAAATAATTAAAAAAAAAATAAATTAGCTCTCTAGACCAGGGGTCGCCAACTAGTCGATCGCGAGCTACCGGTAGCTCGCGTGGACAATTTTGGTAACTCATGACTATAAGCGTTCGTCAGACGTCGAACTCATAATCTTTATAATCGAAAATACTGTTACGGATTACAGCCTGATCAGCGCATCGTATGCGCCGAAGATTAGCCGCTGACGTCATCACGCTAGTATCCGCGAAACCGCCGAGAATTGTTGCGAGTAGCGACCAATCGATCATTCAGGGAGGATTTCTGCTGCTTTTAAGGGGATATTTAGATATGCCTGTGCGACGACGCCGCGTTCAGTGTTCAGTTGCGTTAGAATTATAATTACAATTACAAGTATGGTAAGCAGTAGTAAAAAGGTTAAGACATACCATTTTGTTATTTACATGGGCCATGCAAGTTTAATTTTTAAAAACATATAACATGCCGTTGCGCAAAATTGTGATTATTTATCAAACATATACGATTTGTATATTGTATGTACATTATATGTAATGTTAAATATAGTTATAGTAAAATAAATTTGCACGTCGAAAATGTGTTTCCATTATTGCATTAAACCTTAAGCATGCAAGTTTTGCAGGCCTCTTTATGAATATTATTAAAGTAGCCCAACACGTTGAAAAGGTTGGCGACTCCTGCTCTAGACAATGAAAGTACAAACGTTTGATCCATAGTGTATATGATCATTTTGGCTTGAACAACTGAAAATCGAAAACGAATGTTCTACGATGTTTTTTTCCCGACCGAACCATCCCGTTTTCGATCTCTCGCCCGATCTCCCTCATTTTTTCCTTTCGCGTTCTTCTTTTACGGACTAGAGGAGCTCACGCTCCGCGCGAATGGTGAACAGTAAAATAAATAGCCATTCAAGGAAACTGCAAATAGTTCTGCGGATAACAGAACGAAGCCGAGGTGGAAAACGGCCGGGCATTGTGGAGACAAACTCTGGGGAAATCAAGATGGTGAGGCGTCGGTATGGCGGGCGCGGCCCTTGGAAAATCTCGCCGAAAAATTAAAGAAAAAGCCGGCAGGAAAATGAGGCATTTCCACGATGTGGGACTCGTAAAGGCGGATGCGTTCCGAACAGAGGTGGGAACCCATTTTAGGTTGGTGGTTCGTTATGTTTATGGAGGGATTTGCCACGTTCTAATCAATATATTTCTTTTTTGATGAAAATTTACTCCAGTTGGAGAGAATTACTCTCCTTCGCAGTATTGAATTGTCTGGAAAGTTGGTAGGATTTTTTTTTGAAAAAGAGAAATGCAAAAAGTTTATGTAATAAGTGTTTCGGTTAATAATGTCGATTTTTTCGCAAAATTTGAGTATAATAATTAAAGTATTGGTCGTCGTTAGGTATTACTTTTTCCCATCTTTCTGTCGAAGAATGGATTTCGTGTCAAAAGAAGTTTGGGTTTTTTTGAGACCAATCATTCATCAAGCCAAATTTTCACGCCTTCGTAAGAATGTAAGTGCTGAAGGAGGTAAGTCCGGTGAATACGGCGGGTGTGATTGGACGTCCCATTTAACGTTTTTTAAATAAGTTTTTACACATTTTGTTACATGGGGTCGAGTATTGTCATATTGAAAAAATAACTTTATCATGTCTTTGAGCGTGTTCTAGTCGTTTTTCCTTAAATGTTCGGTTCAGTTTTATTAATTGGGCTTTTGAACAATTTTTTTTTGTTATAAATGGAAAGATCATATATAAGTTTTATAACAAAACTATTTCTATTTTTATTTTTTTCCTTATAATTAAAAAGTTATATCAAGTTGAGAATAATTTTTTTAACCTAGTACCGATGACACGCCGACAATTCCCAAAAAAAACCCGAACCATTGTGTCGCCAATATCGGTTCGGCTCGGAGCAATTCGGAAGTTAGACCGATATTTTCTTTCGCGTTCTTTCTGAAAATACGTTCAAAATAAAGCAATTTATCGATCTTAGTCAGTATAGGTTTAACCTATATCTTTGACTGCATTTGTTGGATTGCTATTGATTTGAAAATATACTTGCTTTTAATTGTTATTTAGGCTTTCAACGTTATACTCACATCTTTAAATAAGATATGGAGGCTCAAAGGTAAGTTCCGAATTAAATCAGATTAGGGTTCTTTTTGTTTTTTGCATTATAACTTTTATTTATATTATTTAATTCATGTAGGGAAAACAAATTAACGTGCCAAATTTATAAAAAGGAATATTCCTGCGTGTCCGCAAAGAATCTACATGTAGCAACACAAGCGACGGTAGTAACAATGAGAAAGCCCTACAGGGTCGTCTATTTTGTAGAATATGAATAATGTTCAAGACTTAGACAAGAACAAAATTCGACTACCGATTTGGAAGGTAATCGTATATGAAATGTCTTATGAAAGTTTTAACTGTGTGATCAGTTGGATTTTGTGTGATCAGTTGGATGAACACCAACTAGTTAAATTAAGGACTGGCAAAGCAGTTTTTCATGGAATTAAAACAAACATCTGAAGGAGTATGCAAAAAAAAAGAAAAATAGAAAAGCAAATCTCCTGTCCAAACAAAAAGTAAAGAAAATGGTATATTTATATTATAAATAAAAACAAAACAGTTAAAATATTTAGTGTTTTTCAGGATTTTGGTACATTTCAGCTATTGTTTGAACATATTCATTTGATAGGATATGGTTAAACGTAGGTTAGAAATTTATTATAGGTATTGAACACTGATGGTAGGCTGACAGTGGTTCCAGGATATGTTGTAGTTTTGTGGTTTGGTACAAAGTGTTTTTCTAGTGGGTAGACCTTAACATGAGAGTCCCACACTTTGACTATAAGTTTTTCACTCAAAAAAAAACGGTTTGGTGGGCACCTCTTTTATTTGGAAAATCTCTGGCTGGTCATGTATTAAAGTTAGTTAGCAGCCAGATTTATTTATATTTGCAAATATTATTAAACCAAAATCTAATGTGGCGGTTTGTAAATCATATAAGGCGAAAAATCGCCATCGTTTTAAAAATACTGAAAACTGAAAAATACTGTATGGGTGGATTTTTTAAAATATTGTTAATAGAGTTTAGTGTGATGGTTTGAAGAATCGGTGTGGTTTTAAAAATATTACAAACTTCAATGAATGCAATCAAACAAATATATATATATATATAAAGTTTTGGGTAGTGATTGTTTTATTCTGAATTGATTATTGATGTAGTTTACGGGGAAGTTTTATTATGTATATTTAACAGTGTATTTTTATTGAAATAAAATTAGTGATTTAAACAGTATGTATGTGTTTTATTTTTCTAAATATGATTTATATTGTTTTTTTGTTCAAAAAATAATTACAAAACTAGGAAATATCTTTTGGTTACTCGATATTTAACATTTTTCTTCAGTGGGTGTTGGATTTTCCCTTCTCCGATGTGCCCACATGAGTAGTGCTAATGCATGTTTATAACCACCTGTCATCCAATATATGCATAAGATTACTATTTATAACATTATATAATTTTTTTTGGAGTATTTATTACCTTCTGAAGCTGTACAATCATGACATTGAGTGTCTTGGATATTTCTTAATTTCTCATTAATAATCAAGTTAACTGTATAAGCTTTACTCCAAACTTTATAACTTTACTCCGGACATAAACGCCCTATAAATAGTTTAATTATATTTAATAGAAATATTTTGTTTCTTATTTGCATTTGCATTATTATTATTTTTTAAAAATCTTACCTCGATGCTTTAGCACCTCGAACTTCAGCTGAATTGAACCGAATGTCAATTTTCAGAAAATCTGTGACCATAAAAATATTCACAGCAGGTATATTATCAGAATTAGCCTTTATGAACCCTTAGTCACACATTACTGAACTAAATTAGTTATCAACAATATTTTATTTGGCACTTAAACACCAATAATTTTGACAGTATATATACGAATAGAAGCCGTTGACAGTACTGACGTGAAAACACTTTAGTATTCTGACGTCATGAACATAGCAGCCAATCACAGCTCGTTAGTAATCACGTGATTAATTTTTTATTTTTATACATTATAATTCATTTATAATTAATTATAACAAGTTTTTAAAAAGTTTTTCGCATCGATTATCAATATTATTTATGATAAACTTTTAAAATAAAGTAAAAAAATTTATATAGTTTAAAAATTTATGATAAACTTTAAAAAAAAAAAAAAATTTATTCAAAAACCCAATTGTTGCCAGTATCGATCATCAGTAATTGTTTCACCAGGTTGCAGCAGTTTAACAATTCCCCTACTGTCCCACCAAATGCTCAGTAAAGCCTTTTTTCCAAGTATATTGCGCACTGGCTGTGAGGTTGAACGCTGGCCTGGATCTATCCATTATTTTTTGGGATGTGGATTGCAAAAATAAATTTAAAAAAAATCTTTTTTGTTCGGCAAGCAAATTTTCACAACTGGTTTTTCGTCTTTCAATGTCTCTTTCCTTGAATTCATATGGAACCCATTTTCCTTCCATTTGGATCTTTTCCAGTACGTGTAGACATTCAGAAATGGCGGATGGGCAACATTCAATGTTTCTACAAATTTCTTCAACGTATTAGTTGAGTTTTCATCCAATAATGCTTGCAAATCCGCGTCTTACACCTTTGGATCTTTGAAAACGGATATCGTGGACGATTCTTATCGTTTATATTAAAATCTCAATTTTTAAAACGTTTAAACCACCGTTCGTAAGTTTTTTGAATTAGATAAGCATAAGATAGCCAAGCAACAATCGATAAGTTTTAGCAGTCGTTTTCTTCAAATGAAAGCAGGTTATTAAACTTCCCCACAAAACTTTTTTTGGTAATTAATTCGACATATCCAAAGCTATGAAAAAGGGTATTTTTGCACAATCACCATTAATAATGAACTGACTTTTGATAGTGTATTAGAATCGCCATCTTGGAGCAAAATCGACACTGTGAACGAAAACACCTATTAAATATTAATTTAGTCTATTATCTAATTACTGTTATTATAAACAACTTTTTGCTAACGTAGTGGTAGGCCCATAATGCCTTTTTACCAAAAAATTACTATCTTTATTGTCAAAACATGTCAACAGGTGGTTTTGCACCTCTTTTTCGTTTTTTTTGCCGACTGCGGTGGTCTGGTGAGTTAGTCACCTGCCTGGTAATCCAAAGGTAGCTGGTTCGATTCCAGCGCTCGGATCGGTGTTTTTCTTTAATTCTTCTGTCCGTCTTACTTCCTAACCTACACACACAATTATATACACTCACATACACTCATACACCTACACATATCCACACCTAAATGTTTGTGATTGTTTCTAGGCAAGAGTGTAAAATCCGACAACGAATTACCCCTCAGTCACGCCAGTTAAAGGCTGGGTAAGGCCGGATGCCTTCTTAGAAGTGTTCTACGTTGGTCACTCGCCAGTCGGTAGACTTCCTGGTAGATTTATGGGTAAGCACATAACCAAGGGGTGATAGCCTGAGTTGGGTGCTGGCCTGGGTTTGTCGGTAGCCGTTGTAGGTCCAGTCGCTAAATAGCCTTAGATACTGATGCATCTTTAACCGTAAATCCTTTCCTTTCTTTTTTTGTTTTCCCATTTAATCTCCATTTTCATTTAAATTTTCCATTTAAACAAACCTAACCATTTTTACAAATACTTAACACGTACCTTTAAAATTTGTAAAACTATTAATGTCGATTTTTTGAACCCAACAAAGTAGAAATCCCCCTTAGATTTAAAGTTATTCCTCTTAAATCCTGTATACATATACCAAATATGGCGATTAATAATTCTTAATTTTTAATGGTGTTTCACAGTCTAATCTCTTATGTCATTTTGTTGATGTGACAGTACCTTTTAAAATACCACTGATATTTAAACGATTTCGACTTAGTGCCATATTTTTTTTGTGTGGTAAACATGTCGAGTTTCGGCCCAAATAAAGCGCATTTGCAGCACGTGCTGTTTTTCTTGTTCAATGAAAAGAAGAAGGCGAGCAAACGTCATTATATACTTGTGGAAACTTGACAATAATCCAACGTGACAATATCCGAACGTAAGATGCTTATGGACGTTGGTTAGACGATTCAAAACTGGTGATTTCGACTTGAAAGACAAATAACGCCCAGATCAACTGAAAAAAATTTAAAATGCCGAATTAAAAGCATTGTTAGAAGAAGACGATATGCAACTCAACAACAAATGGCAGAGAGGTTAAATGTTGGTTGCCGAAACATTTGTGATGGTCTGTATGCCATGGGAAAGAACCAGAAAACAGGAAAATGGGTACCACAAAAACTTTTTTGCATCGGATCGTGACTGGAGACGAAAAATGGATATATTTCGAGAATCCAAAACGCAAAATCATGAATTAACTTGGACAACCATTAACATAGACCGCAAGATCGAATCGCTTTGGAAAGAAGACAATGCTGTGCATTTGGTGGGATCAGAAGATTGTCGTGTACCATGAGCTTCTGAAACTGCGTGAAACAGGTAATTCCGTTCATTGACGTCAACAAATGATCAATTTTAACCACGCGTTGATCGAAAAGCAAGCAGAATAGGCTACAAGAAATGGAAAAGTGATATTTTGTAGCACGACAGCGCCCCATCACACACATCGAAAATGGTCAGAGACACCATTTCTGTATTTGGCTGGGAACTATTTCCCCACCCGCCGTAGTCACCACGCTTGGCCCCTTCTGACTACCACTTGTTTTCATCGATGTCTCACGCAGTTTCCATGAAACACTTCAACAATTACGGAGGTGTCGAAAAATGGCTTGAGGACTGGACTACCTCAAAAAATGTACGGTTTTTCTGAGAGAGCACCCACAAATTGCCAGAGAGATGAGAAACATTTTCAGCTAGCGATGGTATATACTTTGAATAAACCATTTTTTACTTTTCTCCCAAATTAAAGTTGTTTTTTGTAAGAAAAAAATAAGAATTATTAACCACCAGACCTGGTATAAATTATTTTTTGGCAAAAATAATGCATGGCATTGGCATAAATAAGTAAGATGTATGAAATGATCGAAGCTAGTCATTATGATATTTATCTAGTGTATTAATCGTCATTGGAAACCTCCCCAACTTTATGAACATATCGATTGAATTATTACAATTCGTCTTAGAGAACAACCCTTGCAAAAGAAAAACACCCAACGAACGGTTACAATGAAAGCCGCCCTTTTATAGACTCGAGACAGCAATCAGCAGTACATATTTGTATATAATTTGTCCATATGAAAAGGGATCGTTCACAATACCGTCGGCTGGGGCCTTGGGGAGAGTCGCTACCGAGATACGCGAGAAGCAGCCACCGCTTACCCCGGACGAAACTCAGAGACGAAGGTTTTCCTTCTGTTTGTATAACCATATGTATATCGTACGCATGAATACATCTGAAAAGGGGTCACTTCGCTTGCATTCCGAGAGTTCCGCTTCATTCACTACCCTCACCCGGCCGTCAGGGGTGTAGGTCGAGGGGTAGGTATTGTTTGAATTTCTGATAACTGACAGGTTAGAGTGATTTTGATTTTTTACGTTTTGTCACTTTATTTTGACCGAACAGATGCATATACAGGGTGATTCCTAAGTTGATTTTTTTTAATAGCGTGTAGAATTCAAGTCTGATAAGACAATAGTGAATTAGTTGGCATGTCGTTAATTTATGGAGAGTGCCTTCAAAAAGCCAAAGCTGCATCTCAACTAGCCGCTACTTGTTTTTCTTTTCGGGTCCGCCCAGTGCCGAAATCATTTATTCGGGTTATGCAAAGAGCCAGAGACACCGGTGATTTGAGGGAACATCGTGGAGGGCACGCGGGAAAACCGAGAGTACCTGAAAAGGTGTAATTGGGAGAACAAATTTTGAATCTTGTCGAAAAAGACACAACAATTACTCGAGAAATAGCACGACAAGTTGAACTGGGCCAAAAAAATGTTGTTGTCAAAACAACATTGAGGGTAATCAGTTGTATCAATTTTATATTCAACGAGTGCAAGCCTTAGAGCCACAAGACCATCCTAACAAAGTTCAGTTCTTCGAGTGGCTCTTACACCAACGAATCCAAACTGTACCAGAAACATTTTGGTTTTGGACGAGGACTTATTTACACGAAATTAAATTCACAATTCCCTTGATACTCACTTTTGGTCAGTTAATAATCCTCATGCTTCTAGACAAACTAATTTTTATCTAAACATAGATGTAGTAATCGTGTTAATATTAAGATTATCATAGTTTTAATAAATTTTATCCAATTTACCCAATAGTAAAATAAATACCCAGTCATAGCGATGAATTGATTGACAGTAAGCGACGAACCGTGACAGTGAAATAATATTTACCCTACTCGATACTCGTTCCCCATGCCAATCAATTTTTTCAGACGGATCTAAGATGGACCAAGGTGTTGGTTGCGGTTTTGTACACAATAAAACCTCTTCAGGATTCAAACTGCCGACTTCAACCAGTATACTCACTGCTGAATTAGTGACAATAGAAAAATGTCTCTCATATATCAGATTAAACCCTTCAAATTCCTGGATTGTATTTTCTGATTCCAAAAATGCTCTGCTCATGATCCAAAATCGCCTCATTTCTCATCAAGTTATTGCATACATTACAGATCTTGTAGAAGACATCATCTCTCAGGATTCTTCTATTCTTTTCGTTTGGTGCCCTGGTCATAAGGGCATCAAAGGTAATGAGGAAGCTGACCAGCTCGCAAAGCGCTCAATAGAGCACGGTCTAGCATACATGCGCAGCTTCCACCCAAAAGACCATCTCTCTTTTGCAAGAAATTTTGCACAAATCTCAATGCAGTCATATTGGGAGGATACTGAGAGACCAAACAAACTGAGAGTCCTTAAACCTGCATTCTCTCAATCCCCTCCAGAGCGGCTGCGAGATAGAAAAGCTACAGTTAAATGGATAAGACTCGTGATAGGCCACTGCAGATTTTCTCATGAATTCCTGCTAAAACGAGAAGGCCCTACCATCTGCGAATATTGCAATGATCCAACAATTAAACACATTCTGACTGACTGCACGGTCTTATCTCCTCTCAGATCCTTCTTCGGCTTAAGTCAAGATCTTTCCAAAAATCTTTGCTCTGCCAACATGTGTAATACATTTGCTTACCTAAAAGAAATAAATTATTTTACCAAGATATAGCCATTTCAAGCGCTTCGCTTGCACTCCAAGTGTGAGCAAACTTGTCAATTTTCTGTGATAACAACAATTGTGACATAATCATCTGTGATACTCCTACTCGTGATACAACCCATCTGTGATATAGTAACTTACGACTCATTTTACATTTACACTTTATACATTTTATACTTTTATATATTTTATATTTACACTTTGTACATAGTTAGCTTAAATATATCTAATCCTAATCTTTCCCATGAGTAATAGACTCATAATTTGATTTTATGGTCGCTAAATGATCTTGATATCGATGCGACCTAAACTACTAAATTCTCTCTCTCTCTCTCTCTCTCTCTCTGAAGTGTTTGATTACAGTTTCAAATTTCTTTCAATTTTTATATGAAATTAATATGTATTTGACTGAAAGAGATAGAATTCAAATACTAATTGTTGGATACGGTGACAGAAAACACACTTATTGATCGAGAGTCGTCCAAAATTAGGAAGACAAAAGGAAAAAACTAATAATGAAAATTCGTTGAATGTCTTAATTTATGTAGCAGACAATGGTAAGGTTTCCGTGCAACAATTAGCTTTAAATCATAACATGTGTAGACGCTCAGTCCAAAAAATAATAAAAAAGATTTTTATTCTTACAAAATACACTTACTACAAGAATTAAGTGAAGATGATTTCGATCCAAGACTCGAGTTTTGCAAAGTTTTGATGGAAAAAATAAATACCAATTCACATTTTGTTTCAAATATTATTTTTACGGATCAAGGAACATTCGACATTTCAAGAAACAACTGCAGATACTGGGCGAATACTAAGCTGCACTGGATGGAGCAAGTTCATACACGGTATCCTTAAATGCTTGGATGGGCTTTAACGGCAAGAATACTATAGAACCTTTTTTCATTGATGGCGACTTGACAGCAGATAAGTATCTAGATCTATTAGAAGAAAATATTATCCCTCAACTTTTGCGTCTGTTTCCAAATTTAATTACCCAAAACCATGAAATATGGTTACAGTACACTATGGCATTAACGTTAGAAATTTTCTTAATACTACTTTCCCAAACGGATAGATCGGTCGATGAGGAGCTATCGAATGGCCGGCAAGGTCACCAGACTTTTTGTGGGGCTATTTAAAAAGTCGGGCTTACCTTAATAGGCCAGAAAACCTCGAAGATCTCAAATTACCTATTATTTGACAAGAAATTGCCGCTATACCATTTATCTAGTGTGAAAACGCAATTAAAGGCTTCGTCCGACGTATTCATTCCTTCCAGGACGTTAATTGTGGACACTTTGAAATCCTTTTAAATAAAATATAATAGAAATAGTTCTTTGATATAAAAAAATATAATTCTGACATTGATTTTTTAAAATCTGATATTGACAAAACAGACCGACCTCGGTCAACAATGCGAAATTCATGTACTGTTGTCGTTAAAAAAAATCAAGTTAACCTTAGATTTTAAATATGCGGCGAGCAAAAAATGAAAATATACCCAAAAAGTGGAAAACATTCCTTCATGTTTGTGTATAAAATTTCATTAAGAAATTTCTAAGTGTTCTCGAGATATTCTCGAGGTTTTCTATACATAATAGCGACCCTGTATGAAGAATTTCCAATAAGAGTGTAAGAACGTTGAAACTTAATAGGGGCAACATTACATGAAACTTTTTCACGCATATTCTACCTGGTTACTCTGTTATAGCGTTTATCAGTCGAGCTCAAGTCGGCCTTCGATGAGCACCCACGTGGAGTAGGGGTAAAAATCCTTTATATATATTTTTCTCCAGGGGTCCACTTCACAATTTTCCAATATTACTGATCGCTTTAATTATCCCTTCTTTACACGATTTTTTTAGCGCTTTCTTCTTTTTTTCGGTTTAAGGATCCCATACCCTGGCCATTTTGGACATGGTCATATCATACGAATGGTTTGTCTTGATATCTGAATCAGAGAGTCATTAACTCCCATCCGTTGCGCCTAGACACATCCATTTCGGTCACCTCAATTTTCTCCTGTATATATTCCCAGAATATTCGACTTCGACTAAGAAAGCTTATATCTTTCCTAGCTTGCATTATTCTTTTTGAGATCTCCCTGTCATCGTTTTCTGTTTTGCTGATCTCAATTCCTAACGCGTATTCGTTGCAGGACTTTATTTTCTCTAGTTTTAGTTGAATGCTCCTTTGGCGAAGTATTTAATTTTCTACGTACTCGGTTCCAGTTCCCACTTCTTGTATTCTTCTCGAAGCTGTTGAGACATACTGTGTATTTGCATAAAAAGTAGTTAGTGGACCCATGGAGTAGAACAGGGGTTTCCAAACTTTCCAGCCTTAGGGCCATACTGATTACTTCAGTAAGTTCCAAGGGCCAAAACCGTTTTAATTTTCCTGTCATTATCTATAATTTCTAAACTAGTCGCCGAGTACGCGCCCTAAACGCGCATACCCTTACTAAATTCGCTGGGTTGATAAAACTGGCGGGCCGGATTTGGCCCGAGGGTCGTGGTTTGGAGACCTTTGAAGTAAAATATTAATAATCAAAGAAAATTCGCCCGTATTTCACATGGGTGTTTTGTCTATTTCTTCAGCCCCTACCATAACGTCAGCAAGTGCCTCCCGAGACCAGTTTCTGGCCTTATTGACGTCATCAGTCGAGCTCGAGCTGAACGCTTGGAAAACATCTTTGGATGTCTCTACAGTTTCTATTTTATATATTTTTCTTGTCGCTTCCGCTGCTTTAAATTATACCATCCAGTAATAACGTAAAATACTGTTTCTTTTATCAATAGACTGTTTTATATAGGAAAAGATGATTCTTCCCTTTTGTTCTTTAATGTTTTTTTTTCTTTTCCATTTAGGTAATATCAAATTCAACGTCTGTTCAGAAAATAACTGAAATGTCGCTATTTTAATAATGTATTTAATTTTCTCTGTATACCCCCCCCCCTCCCCCCACTCCCCCACTTATTGCATTATTTTCGAAGCTTTTGCGTCATATGTTCTACATCGTCTTTCTCATTTGCTAAAACTACTTGATCATTGTTCTCCCAAGAGTTTAGTACCTATACTGTAGCATTTTGTTTTTCATTTATTCAGCACTTCAGCTATGTATATTTTAGATACGTAACACATCAGTCAATAAGTCCCCGGTCTGAGATATAGATGACGTCCCTTATGAAAAATCCTTACCAGTGGTCGATTGTGCCAACCTTCAAACGCGATGTATCAAAATTTCATGACAATCTGTCTGCTAGTCTACTGAGTTGTGTCAGTATTGTGTTGTGTTGTGACGTCAGTTTTGTTATTTTCAAAACTATAAAAAAAATTGTGTTCTTGATTAAGCATTGCTTTTTTTATGAAGAAAATTACCGTTGACGTAAAACAATGGCTTGGCAAATATTACCTGGACTCTGCCCAAGGAAAATCAACCATTGATTGATGGGTATGTTGAATTCAAACATGGCTGTATAAGGACCGATGATGCTGAACGATCTGGATGTCCAATTGAGGTGGTTACACCACTCAACATCAGAAAAATGCACCCAATGTTTTCGCAATACCGTAAAATAAAGCTGCAGGAGATAGCTGATATCATGAAGATATCGAAATGAAGTGTTTACACCATTTTGCCTAAACATTTGAGAATGCGTCAGTAGCTATCGAAATCAGTACCACAGGGAGTAAAAACAACAACGTATGAATGATCCTGAGCAATGTTTGGAGCTGTTTAAGTGAAATAAAAATGATTATTCATGCGGTATCTGACAATTGATGAAACGTGGATCCATCACTACACTCCGGAGTCAAATCGGCAGTCAGCTGAGTGGACATCAGCCGGTGAAAGCCATTCAAAGCGAACAAAAACACAACTATCGGCTGGCAAGGTTATGACCTCTCTATTTTGGGATGCGCATGAGATACTCCTCATCGATTATCTCAAGAAGGACGAGATCGGAAAAAAGTTCAAAATTAATAAAAAAGTACTGTTTCACAAATACAATGCATCGGGTTGTTGGCAACGATGACTAAATTACAGGAATTGCACTTCGAGTTGCTTCCTCATCCACCGTATTTTCCAGATCTGGCCCCAGCGACTATTTCCGTATCTCAGATCTCAAAGAAAGGCTTGCTGGAAAGAAATTTCGCTTCAATGAAGAGCTAATTGCCAAAACCGAACAATATTTCAAAGGCAAAGAGAAAATTCTATAAAAAAGTTTAGACATGTTAGAATCGCGTAATGTAGAAATGTGCAAAAAAAGTGTATTTTATTTTATTTGTCAGACCGATGACAAGAATTGACCGTGTGTTACTAGGTTAGCTGTCAAAAAATAGGCATACAAAAACCTTATATTTCGATAAGAAATCAAATAAACTAACCAAAATTTTGAACAGAATATTTTTATGAATATATTTTAATATTAAATGAAGGGGTCTCTTCGTAAAACATGAAAGAGTTGCGCCTCTGTTTCTTGTGTCTCTCTCGACCAATATTCTTTCTTCAGTCGAAAAACTGAACAATATGGAGGGATCAAAGTAACGTTATAAAAGCAAATTTGCCAGGGAGGCCCTAATGGTAGACGACGGAGTCCACGGAGACCCACTTAATGCCTATTTTTACGGTTTATATGGGTTTTTAAAAAGGCTATTGTTGGAAAATGTTCGTTTGCGGGTACAAATCCCCAACCAAAACCAAACTTTACAGAACGACAAAAAGTAAGCCTGCTTTATAGGCAGGTTTTATATAAACGGGAAATCATTCGGTCAGACAGCTCCAAATACTGCAATAGCCAGCGCTACTTTTGGTTTCAGTTTGCACTCGACTTTAGTAAACGTTAAACAAAACGAAATAAAAACTAACGTCCTTATTTTATAGACATTTTATATAGAAGGGACTTTCGAAAAGTTTCCAGACTATGATAGTCAAGTATTATTCGAAAGACGATGCGTTGTGATGTTTAGTGGCGCGTTTGTGGTGATCAAGTAAAGCAAGCAAGTAGACATTTTCTGCAAAAAATAATAAAATTCGAGTTGTTACAAAGTACCTTATTTTAGAATGTTTAACTGTTGTTAATGTTTTCACTTTAAAGCAATGAAGGCTCGGGACGTCCAAATACTTTTACCGGCGACAAAATCGCCGACTTAACATACACAACCTTGCTAGTATTGAAGAGATCTTAGTAGGAGACAACGTTCACTACATATTACAAGATATTTTGGGTATGAAAAAGGTCTTAGCTCGATGGATGGTTTGTGATGTTACAAACCGATGTTTGGTCGATGATCAAAGACGTATCCTAATGAACACTATTCATGAGCGTTCAGGCTTATTTACATGAGATTGTATTAAATGTATACGCCCTTTTATAATAGTAAATGAAAGATAGATTTCCTTATTATTTTTCCCCATTTTATAGTATATAAAAACATACATGAAAAATAATTCTTTAAATTAATATATAAATTAATATCTGCATTTACCGACCACTTACCGATAATTATAAAGGAGCTTGTAAGAATATTTTTTCTCTGCACAGATATAAAACAATTTCCATCTGTTGAACATGTATAGTTGTCGTCTTTATATAAATCACATTTGCATAATTATTACCATATTCCTACAATCAGAAACATACACAATTTTAGTGTTGTAGTTTAAAATCTCATCGAAGTGTAATTACGAGACTAATAACATAATTGGAAAAAAATTGACCAAATAACTTATCATCAACATGAAGATATAAAATAGAGAAAAACACGAGGTATATTATGGAGTGTATTTGTGATATATTGCGTTTTCTATAAATATTTCTCAAAAGCTACACTTTGTTCAGTTTTCTATGTTCACACACAGAAAAAAGACGTCACATAAACTTATTTTTGTACACCGAATTTTACATATTTTACTTATTTAAATCACATTAGGATCCGATACACTAGTCAATTTATTCGGTCAATTTGAATGCCATCACATTTTCGGAAATAAAAATAAATATTTGATAATAAAAATCACTAAATAACGTAGGACTATTTCAATGAAAAATGTCAACCTTGACAGCAAGTCTTGAACTCTTTACTACATGTCTTTGCTCGAGAGGGCGGTAATGGTAGATGTCAAAAAATTAATTTAATCTATTGAGGTATGAAATCTATATATGCATTATGGCAAGCAACATTTTATTTTGAACTGTTATGCTTATCGAAAATCCGTATAGCTCTATGGCTGCCACGTTTGTAACGCGTTCAGACTTATTTACATAGGATTCTATTAAATTTAGGCGCCCTAACAGTAAATGAAAAATAAATTCTCCCATTATACATCAGAGTTCAAAGAGTAGTTCACAGTGGGTGGATGCAGGTGAAAATGTGCCAAAGAAAGCAAAAACTGTTTCATATGCAGGAAAAGTCGTGGCTACGATGTTCCTGCCTAACTTGAAACAACCGCAGTAGAATTCGGATAAATCGCATTGCATTTCCTTTCATTTCGACATAAGTTACATGCTTATGGAATTCTAAATAGTAAATAATTAAATTAAGATTAAAATTCGTAAACCAAATAAAAACGTATCTTATTTTGTGAAGTTTTATTCGTCTCTAAGTTTGTTTTTAGTTGTTGATCTTCCTTCCTATTTCGACATAAGTTACATGCTTATGAATTTCTAAATAGTAAATAATTAGATTAACATTCGTAAACCAAATAAAAATGTATCTTATTTTATGAAGTTTTATTAGTCTCTAAGTTTGTTTTTAGTTGTTGATCTTCCTTCTATCTCCCTATTCAAAATTGTCTTTGTTTTCGACTTCTAATACTGGTCAATTCATCTATTAGAACCTTTAGTCCGAAACATTAAACTCACACAGATTTATGTTCTGACGAATGTCTTCACGGGTGTGAAATGTAATGATAGTTTCTGGGGTATCCCGTATTAGCTGAATCTTCTGGTAGACTATTTCGCTGACATTTCGATGGAATCTAAAAAAAAGAGAAACAGATGGATGAGATTCCATTGAATGGTCAGCGAAACCATCCATCAGTGGATATTTAGCTAACACGGGATATCCGACATATATAGGAAATATATGTCTTTTTTTATTCAAAATGAGCGTTTCTGCGCCATATAGACATTCTGGTTTAATAACAGTGTTGTAATCTCTCAGTTGTGTCACACTGTATATATATATATATATATATATATATATATATATATATATATATATATATATATATATATATATATATATATATAGAGGCTAAACATCGAGAGACGAAACATATGCCATCAAGTTGAAGGGATGGGTGGGGCTTGTTGGCTTTTCCGCCGAAATGGTTGCATTTTGGACACATATTTTAAGGAAACTTATTGTTCAAAATAATTGTTGGTTACTTTTACCAAAGTTACCCTTACACCTAGTATAAGCACATCGTATTACATTGTCTAAATGGAACGCAATGCCGTTTTTGTTGGCTAATTTAGGTTATTTCCGGTCGATTGCTCGTTTTAATTTATCTGGATGTAGATAGCGTTTCTCCGAATTTGTAGTCTGTTAATAACTTAAAATAAACCTTTCGATAGATATATAACCATCCGCTTTAAAAGTAGATTAATATCGTTGCGCTTCAATGCAACGATGCGCACCCATGCATCGACCTTGATACTGTTGACTGCTTGATTCCAAGAATTTCTTCAATTTCCTTAATTGTTCCATGTTGATCTCGGCCAATTAACGCCAATATTTCGTTATCATCAGTCTCGGTCGGTCGTCCAGAACGTGGTGCATCGCAAAGATTAAAATTTTTTTCACCATACTTTATGAACTACTTACAGCACGTGGAATCGTCAACGGCACAACTGCTATGTACGTCGCCGTACATAGCACGTACATACCAGATAGTACAGAATATGTTTATTTTGATTAATGAGTAATTTTATAAGATCGTGTCATAGGGCTAATAAGGTCCACTAGAGTAGTCCATGGCCTTATTATCCACCTTAGTCTGTTTGAACCTTTTCTATTTTACTCCCAGGTTCTATTAAAAGGCCTCCAAAGCGTGCTAGGTGGTATGAAGAAAGCTTAAATGCAGTTATATAGCTGCAGTAGAATGGTTAGCCGAGTAGAGAGTTATAACCTATATGTACCAAAAGCCTGACAGACGCTTGACGAAACTAGTTGTAATGCAATCTTTAGCAAAGTTTGGTCAAAATGTTTAACTAATGAAAATCTAGTCTACAGGGCTACAGGCTTATATCCATTAAATCCAGATGTATTACTTGATAAGGCATTTGCGCCTTCTGTATTAGCAGAAATGCCGCCCCTGCAACCACTAGCTGAAAATGGCTCTGATACTGACTATTTAGATAATGAAACCTCTAATCAACCAGTAGAATTGCAGTTCCATAATAACGGTGATTCGCCATGAGTTTTGGATAATGAACCGGATGCAGCATAAGTAAGAAATGCCGATGATTCTGTACGTACTGACAGTCCATACCGCCATATTAATACTTCTCAAAAACTGTAGCAAATTCTGAAAAAATAATGACATTGTCACAACTCTTGTAAAGTTTAGAGATAATGCAGACTGCGCTACAACAAAGGCTATGAAACGCCACTAAAGGAGTTAGAAGTAGCACGTCTCTCCAAAACCGTCCACTTCTTACGCAGTTGCCAGTAAATGTCCAATAATTTATATTTCAAAATCTGCGACAGATATAGAGACAAATACAGATCACTAGATAACTCAGCTACTGTTGATCTTCTTGCATACATTCTTCCGAAGAGGAAAAAAATATCGTGTCTGGTCCAGATGATGGCATACCACTGACTAATCTTAAAACTAAGGAATATAAATCTCCTTTTCAAAAGTTTTTACCGACACCTAACTATGCTACTACGGACATTTTTGAGGCTAAGGACAAAGCGAAAGAAAATAAAAAATCAAAGATAACGGCAATAACTGATCATAAAGTAGCAAACAAGAATATTAAAAATTTAAAGAAAAGACCGGGATCTTATGAAGGTAAAGGAAAAGGGAAGAGGGCTAAAATCTCGGCAGAAGCTTCTTGGTATTGTCATGCATGCAAGGAAGAACGTTTATTGGACATGTGATAGTGTGGCAAATGTGGTAGGTGGTACCATGAAGTGTATGGGACTAACAAAAGAAGATAAAGAAGTATGTTTTTGCCCTAATTGTGATTACACTACTTAGACTTCCTAGACTATTCCTAGATAGTATTACGATTATTTTATTTTTGTTACAAAGAATGAAGACTGTTATGGTTTACTCTGTTCTAATTAAGAAATGTATAACAACTTGTGTGGTAACCTTATTATCCCCAGATGGTAAAAAGATCCAGTATAGTTTAATTGGATTTTTATTAAAAAATATCTGATATTGTTGACTTTCTTAGTTTAAGAATATCTAAAGGAAAACATTCCTATGATTAATTTTTTAGAAAGTGTATTTTTGTATTAGGACCATATTAACGCAAAGGGTTTTAAAAAACTAAAGTATTTTTTTAAATATTCAATTTGGTGTTACTTTTTCTAAATAAAATTAGAAGAATTCACTGAAAAATTGTTTTTATTACGTTTTTAAATTAGGTAGGCCTTATATGCCGCAGTTACCTTATTCCATATTTTCTGTCATTTTTAATGCTTAACAAACTAAAAAAAAAGCATACAAACAACAAACAAACATTTTTGCGTTGCAATGCCATCCAGCGCCTGAAACGGTACAAACATTTGCATCAATTTAACACGTCAATACAAATGGGACAAAGTCAACTCTATAATAGGACAAGATTCTTCATAAACAAGTATGTGTTCACTGTGAATTCACAGTGAGATTAACAATGATGGTCATTACATTCTTAATGGTCCAGATGGCGTTTCATTGTGGGTCACGCCCCCTGTCGGTACGCCGCAAAAAAAATCGCCATCAATCCGTCTTTCGGCGGCTGAATTTTGCGGCGCTCTTGTGCAAAACAAGCTGAATATTTCACTGTAATTACTCATTAAAGGGGCGTCGGGGTGTCAATTCGGCAAACGAGGAAGTACGGGCCGTCGGTCGGTCTATCGGGGCGTCCATCAACGAAACCGGCTTGATTGAGTGCGGCCCGGGCCCCGATGCATTATAGATGGTGCCGCAATATCACGTTCCCGTTCTTGTTTCCGGAGTCGAGAATGCCTCGATGCATGATCTGGTCGGAATAATGGGATCGACGCGCGTCGCCGTCTCCACAGGTTCGAGTACCTCCTTTGAATATGGACCATGATCATCCTCAATTGAGAACACGTAAATTTATACAGCTTTTTATATTAATCAGTAATATCGTCGTGTCAACTGTAAAGTATCGAATTTGAAAATCACAACTTTTCAATTAACTGATTTAAAGATATCCACAAGATCACCGTTTGGACCCGTTAAAATTTCATCATTGATCTTGTGTTATTGATCGTACTTTCAAAGAATGCTAATAATATTTTATCAATAAATGTTATTATTTAACAAAAAGACACATTCGAGACTTTGCTATATAAAAAAAACTTTTTTAGTTAATTGATTAAATTTTACAGAAAAAATTACTCTTTATGTTGGTTTTAAAATGTTGTTAAACCCATTAATAAAATAATTAAACAATTAATAAAAAAAAAGATTTTTAAAATGTAACATTACATACAAGGTGTGGCTATTAAATACTGGCGCTACTACAGAAGAAGTACGCATGCGCCAAACACCAGCGACCAACAGCTATTTAGCGTGAAGCTTTCTCTTTCGTATTCGAAGTATCTCTATTCGAGCTTCTGTAAACAAATCCGTATAACCGTAACCTTCGTTCGCATTAGACTTGTATTTTTTTTCGCCGGAAAAATGTTAAGTGTAACAATAGAGCAACGAATTGTGAAATTTCACTTGAAACTTGGAAAAACCGCTACTGAAACTAATAATTTATTGAAAGAAGTGTATGGCAATGAATCCACGCCCGGGTTGCCCTTCAATAGACGACAATATAGAAAAAATCGCAAATCTAGTTCGATCTGACCGTCGGTTAAGTATAGAATAGAAAAATGTAATAAAATCATGAACCGAGATAAAAGGGCCTATCCCGTTCAGTCAACTTTTTCAATTAATAATGTAAGGCTTAGTAAACTTCACGGTTCATGATTTTTAGATGCTTCGTTAGGTAGGATTTTTCATATAAATAGTACATAGTTTAGTTTTAGAATTAGATTAAATCATCTCCTGATGATGCTAACATGGTTAGCGAAACGTGCGTCGAACAGTTAAAAAGTGTTTAGTGGTAAATCTCTTCAGGTTTAATGATCATATAAGCCTGGATGATGATCCTCGTTCTGGACGTCCAATAAGTGCACCTACTGAAAAAATAATTCATTCTATACATGATATGATTATGAATGACAGACAATTAACTTTAAGTGAAATTGCTAACGCCATGGCTATCTCAACTGAATGGGTGTTTCATATTTTGAAAAAGGAATTGGGTTTGAAAAATTTATGTGCAAGATGGGTCGCAGGATGGGCCGCATTTGTTAAATTCCGATCAAAAACGACTTCGAGTAAAACTTTCTAACCGATATTTGGATCTTTTTCAATGTGGCAAGTGTCTTTGATCAAATGAAGAAGTTAGCATAGTTAGATCAGTATTTTAATGGACTTCCTGAAAATCACTTCAGAGATGGAACAGATGAATTGGAGAACCGCTGGGAAAAATGTTCTGAGCTTAAAGGAGAATATACGGAAGAATAAAGTTATTTTTTCAACTATAAACTTGTTTTATCAGTTTCGCTCCGCGAATTTTTCAATAAGCCTAAGAAATGTGAGTGTATCCGAAGTTCCGATAGGAGTTTTTTAGTGTGAGTCACAGTTTTTTAGTGTGAGTTAGTGCGAGTCACAGTCACAGGTCAGCCTCTGGTGTCAAAATTATTCAGTATAGTCTGGCAAAATATCATAAAACGTTTAACATCAGAGCAACACATGCAAGTTGTCGAACTTTATTATCAAAATCTGTGTGGTTCCAACATGTCATACATCCAACGCAACACTCGATTTATTGCGGGAATAATTTGGGGAGAAAATTATTTCGCCACCAAAATCGTGTCATTTAATGCCTTTAGATTATCTTCTTTGGGGTTCTGTTAAATCTTTGGTCTATGTCGATAAACCAGCAACTATTGATGCTTTGGAAGCCAACATGACTCGGATAATTGCGGACATAAAACCCCAATTGGTGTGCGAGACAGCATTGATCTATGATGATTTTCTTAACTTCAATTCCGGTCCGTCACAATTCGTAACTGATAAACGTTTTTTGACAAAAATATTTCAAAAACAAACTAAGTTAAACATTACAGGAAATGATAGAAGAGTAGCTTGCTTCTAAAGCTGGGTATGGATTCATTATAGGAAGATAAACATGGAAATGGAAAAATAATACAATTACAAAAATTAATAATAGAGATACAAAGCACAGAACGGCGACTTGAAAGAGAGTAAGCATATAGAGAGTTAAACAAGGCTGTAAAAAGGTCTACACGTCACGATAAAAGAGCATGGGCTTAACAAATGGCTCAAGAAGCACAAACCGCTGCAAAAAACGGCAGCACCAGACAACTTTATCAGATAACCAAGAAACTATCACGTAAGAGGAACAGCGGTGTACGACAAAGCAATCTCCGGGCAAGTTTCCAGAACAACTCAGTAGATGGAAGGAGCATTTTCAAGAGATTTAGGGTGGATCACCACAAATCGAACAAAATGAAGAACAATGGGGTGCAGAACAACAAGAAGAAAGCAGGCAACTTCCCATTAACTGTGATGTACCTTCGAAAACTGAAATACAACGAGCTATAAAAGCATTAAAAAGCAGCAAAGTCTCGGGACTGAATAATATACCACCAGAATTACACAAGGCAGATCTTGAATCGTGTTCTGAATTGTTACGACCCTTAATAAATCAGATGTGGGAGTCAAAAAAAGTTCCCGATGATTGGTAAAAGGGATTAGTAATTAAATTACCAAAAAAGGAGATCTAAGTATTTGTGACAATTGGAGTGTAATAAGTATAACATTACTAAACACAATCATTAAGGTTACAGTACAAATCTTTGTACTGTAACTAAGGTTTGTACTGTTGTGTAAGATTGATAAGATGTATAGAAGCAGAAATGCAACCAGGTCAAGCAGGCTTCAGATCAGATCATTCGAGTACTGATTACATAAATACTGTTAGGATCATACTAGAACAGCCAACTGAATGGAGATCGCCATTGTACTTATTATTCGTCAATTTTGAGACGGCATTCGACAGTTTAGCCCACCCTGCCTTATGGAAAGTTTTAAAACAAAAAGGAATACCCGAAAATACCCTGTGTACTCCATGGTGGATATAGAAGCGAAGAATTTTAAGTTTTTGCAAGTGTGAGATAGAGGTGTGATTCTCTTTAATGTTCTGCTACATTATGTTCTTAAAAATCTCAAAGAAGGTCAATCTAGTATCCAGTGGACCCTCAATTCTAGCATGACTGGCCTTGAAAACACGGATGACATATGCCTTATGTCGCATCAATACAACAATATGGCCCATATGCTAAACAGATTTGCAATGGAAACCCAGAAAGTAGACCTTAGTAGCCCAAGAATTAGAAAATGAATGTAACCAATTAAAGACCAAGTCGCTGCGAATCAACACAAGAAATTTCAGCCCGTTCTTCCTCAACGTGTGAAGATGCGGAGAGTTTTACATACTTGGGCATCATTCTCACAAAAAAAATAGAGGTGCAGATCATGATGTCAAAAGCAGAATACGAAAAGCTCAAGGCGCTTTTGGAGCTCCAGCAGCTGTTTGGATATCAACACAATACTCAATGCAAACGAAACTTCGTATATTTAACATCAATGTTAGGGCGGTCTTGCTCTAAGTATATGAAACGTGCAAAATAACGAAGACCATTACAAAAAAACTTCAGGTCTTCATAAATAAGTGAAAGTCAAGGTTCTGTCGCAGAATTGAACCAGATGGCGCGCTTTTATTGAAACCCTTAATAAGGAACCTTTAATAGGAGTTGAATAAATAAATAAATATATATATATATATATATATATATATATATATATATATATATATATATATATATATATATATATATATATATATATATATGTATATACCATATAAACGAAAATGAAGATGGGCAGGCCATATAGCGAGGCGATGGGATGACAGATGGACCAAGGCAATCCTGGAGTGGATACCGCTTGATCGGAAATGTCCGCGAAGAAGACCGGAAGCACGATGGATTGATGACATCATTAAGTGTGTTGGACCAGAGTGGCAGAGGAAAGGCCAGGACCGTGAAAGTTGGAAACATGCTGAAGAGGCCTACATCCTGCAGTGGATCGACACGAGCCGGATATTATATATATATATATATATATATATATATATATATATATATATATATATATATATATATATATATATATATATATATATATATATATACAGTGTGACACAACTGAGAGATTACAACACTGTTATTAAACCAGAATGTCTATATGGCGCAGAAACGCTCATTTTGAATAAAAAATATATATATATATATATATTAAAAAGCTAAGGAAGTTCACCCGTGCTCCACGTCGTGCTTTGCTATTCCTTCATCCGCCATCCAAAGCGCCAGCAAGCGTCTCCCAAGACCGGTTTTTGTCCTTAAGCCTTCCCTTCATCAGTTGGGCTTAAGCTGGACAGCTGAAAAGCGGATGAAGGAACGACTAAAGCCATGACCATTTAAATTGGCCATGTCGAATGGAGGCTGCAATTACATGCAACCACGCCATCCTGCGGTAAACGGTCGCGGCAGTCAGACTGTGCGAAACCGTTCGTGACCCCTCTAACCTCGGGTAAGTACCAGGTATGATCGAAAAATTGTGAACTGGGCCCGTGGAGAAAAGTATTAAAAAGCTAAGGAAGTTCACCCGTGCTCCACGTCGTGCTTTGCCATTCCTTCATCCGCCATCCATAGCGCCAGCAAGCGTCTCCCAAGACCGGTATCTGACCTTAAGCCTTCATCAGTTGGGTTCAATGTGTGAATAACACAAATTTTTCATCCGTTGAAACGAACAGAACTACGTAGAAGTACGGATGAAAGATTTCTGTTATTCAAATATATCTCTCCACGGCTCTATTACACTATCTTTTGAACATACCTTACACCTACATCCAAGGATCGCGACGAATGAATCGCGTAGTTTCGACTGCTGCGAACATACACCGTAGGATGGCGCGAGTTGCATTGACCCGCCATCAAAATGGCCAGATGACTTAGTCTTGCTCTGTTCGTTTCTATCCAGCTGTCTCCTTGCGTTAGACTTGAGCCTAGAGATGAAAGATTTGTGTATATATACATATATATATATATATATATATATATATATATATATATATATATATATATATATATATATATATATATATATACATATATATATATATATATATATACATATATGTTAAATGGTTTACACTTAACTTTACTTTTTAAAAACTTTTATTTAAGATTTTAACACTTTAGTTAGTATTTAAATTGTATTACTTTATTATGTTTGACTTTGTATATAAATGTAAAAATAAAAAGATTACGTCTATGACGACAATCTTGAAAAGAATAATTAACGTTAACTTTTTGTGATCAAAATGATGATGGCTGGACGGCGGTCCTGGTTCTTATTGTGTTTGGCATGCTGACTTGGCATCTGGGCCTTGTGGGGGACAGGTCACCTTAGGGAACTGCGTCGTATGAGGTTTTGCTGAGGCTGCAGCCTTGAATCTGTTTACTGGAACTGCGGGAAATGACGTGGATGAACGATTCCGTTGACGTGGCTTTAACCTTGGCTTGTTTACTGGCATGGTACTGAGGACATGTGGGTTGAAATGCTGACATGCATTTATATACAATGTTGCAAACTACAATGTTGTAAATATTAATACGAGGGTTGAATGAATAGTGTATACAGGGGTTAAATGGATATATAACAGCTCCCCTTTTAGATAAAAGTTGACGCATGGAGACAACTTTTAGGCACGATTTTTATTGGTGTTGAGTTCGATGGCATCTTCTTCTATTGGTTCTTCGAGACGAATACTTGGTCTTCTTTGTGGAAGAATCTTTTTCCATTTTGCTGTGTATGTAGCAAATTTATTTCTTGGAGGTGATGGTGGATAATCGTCATGAGAAATAGCGATTCCTATAGGTGCTCTTCTTCGTCTTCGACATTTGCAAAGGATATAGAGTGTTATTAGAGCAATAATAACAGTGATCGTAAGGATTGTGAACCAGCTTTGGTGTTTCTTCACGAATGGTTGATGTATCAAATCATCCAATTGGTTTGAATATTGATTTAGTTTGTGATTGGCAATATTCAAATCTTCGAAATCAATTTTATTTATCTTTAATGGTTTTAACTCAGGGATTTCGAGTTTCTCCGGAAGATGTTTGCAACAATCATAGGGGATTTGAATTGGATTTATATTATACGTAATATTTTCGTAAGCATCTATTTCCCTTTGTCCCTGTATTCTTGTACTTCCTACAAAAGCATTGCATTCTGGTTGTAATTTTAATATAGCATTTGTTTCCAGCATTTTTGTTATGATATCTCTGTTGCCACATTTTATGGTTATTGGTAATATATCAGATACCATGATTAGCCATATATTTAAGTTTAATTTATTGATATTATAATCAGTTGCCATAATGATTGAATTTTGACAAGTACGTGGAAGGCGTTCTTGGTGCTTCAACAATTGAGCTTCACATATTGCGTCACTATCAATTGGATATGGAAATGTGTCCAAGCAGATTCTTATTTTCCTTCCAGATGGTTTACATTTGTCTGGGTTCTCAATAATGGTGTACAACAATGAATCATCACTTCGCGCGATAAATTTTGTATTTACTGTTAAAATATGATGTAAATGTGTGCGATTGTCTAATATTGGAATCGGATAGAGTCGAAAGAGTGTGTAATCTTCAGGTTCAATTAAAGGAATGTTTAATACAAATATGATCCTCGTATCTATCTGAAAAGCTTTCAATTCAATTATATCAAGATAATAAGGAATTGATGCTGTCGAAATTTGTAAAGGGAGATTGTTTCTCTTGAGAGATTGTGAAATATGTTTTAATGAATCCATTAGATCAACAGGGGTTATAATCGAACTGTGTAATATATGTAATCGAGCGAAAGTTATGGAATTTATAATATCATTGATCGTATTTTCAATGAAAGTGTAACTTTCCATTAATAATTCACATATGTTCAGAGTTGTAATTTGGGCTGAATAATAATTCAATTGGTTAGAAATATCCATTATTGATTCACGAATTTTTATAATATCATTATTAAATGTTTCTTCGTCAACTTGTAATTTTTGAATGGTAGAATTAAAGTTCTTAATAACTGATGTTGTTACAGTTATTTGGTTCTTCAGTAGATTTTCAATTTGATATTCATCATGGATGACTTTATTAATGCATTCGTTAAAATATTCTCCATCAGCTGCATCTAGATTGCCGGTTATGGATTTCCATATAGTGCCTATGCCATTAAGTATACCGCGTTTTTCTCTAAAGTTATACTTTTTAGTATCACTAATTATTTCAGTATATTTTAGGTTAATTGATCTTGAAATTTGAGACAGAAGATTAATATGAGTTTGTACTTCCGATTTAAAGGCTGTCATACGGGGTGTGTTTTCCTCGATGGTATCTATTAGGTTTTCTAGGATTTTGTCGTTCCTTATTATGTTGTCTTGAATGAGATGTAAGTCTTTATAGACAAGTAATGTCCATTTGTCGTTTGATAGTTTAATTAGTCCATCTTCATGTAGATATATTCCGATTGTATTATTGATTGGGGTGATTAAATATTGGGGTTGTACATTGGAGAGGACTCCGAATAATCTGAAAATAAATTATTCGTGATATGGCTTGAGTCTGTCAAAATTTACTTTCGATTGTTGTTGTGTTTCAGGGTTTAATAGTACAGCTGAATTTTGAAAAGTTTCTTTGATTTCGAAAGGGCCATTGAATTTATTTTGAGCTTTGTCTTTAATTTGTGATTCTTTAATGTATACTTTATCTCCAATTTTGAATTCATAAAGGTTTTCGGATAAGTTTTTATCAAAACGTAACTTTGCTTTTTCTTTTCTCAATTGCGTTTTTTCACGAGCTGTCTTATAATAATATTGCATGCGATTGTTTAAATCCCTAATATATTTCGAAATTAAATTTTTTTCATTGTATAAAGTTTCAGGAGGTCTCGTTGTAGTATGTCCAAAGATTAACTCGAAAGGGGTAAATCCATGGGTTTTGTTTTGTGTGTTGTTATAACATATGACAGTATAGGGAAGGATATTGAAAGGATGTTCCTCAGGGTGTTCTTGTGTGTGAGCTCTGATCATTTCAGCTAAGGTTGCATGAAATCTTTCTAGTGATCCGTTTGATTGAGGGTGGCTTATACTAGAGAATGTTAGTTTAATATCATATAGTTCACAAAGATCCTTCATTAGGGTATTGTCGAATTCGCGTCCTTGATCGCAATGAATCCGTAAGGGTGTTCCGTAATGTTGAAAATACACCAGTAATGTATTAACGATTGTTCTTGCTGTCTTGTCTTCGATTGGGTAGGCTTGAGTGAATTTAGTAAGTTCATCCCTTATCGTTAGAGCATAATTTTTTATAGGGAATTCAAAAATATCAATGTTAATTCGCTCAAAAGGAGTTTTTGGTGTTTCCGTGATTACTAGAGGTCTGTTTAGGTTCTTTCTATTAATTTTGACTCTTTGGCATGTTTCGCATTTTTTTATGAAATTTTCAACGTCTTTTGTTAGGTTTTGCCAATTATATTTTTCTTTAATTCGACGTGTAGTTTCATTAATTCCTCTATGGAGATTTGTTTTTCCATTATGATATTGATCAAGAATTATGGGTATTTCATCTTGTCCAGGGTTTTTAACGAGATTTTGACATATCGTTAATTGTATATCTTGGTCCGCGAAGATGTAAGAGAATATCTCTAAGACTGGGATTTCTATTTGGTTTTCCACGTAATAAGTTTCCTGTGGTTTGAATTCATTCTGATATTTATATAAGATGTAGAATAAAAGGGGTGTAACTGAAGTTGGGTCGAAGGGAAGTGGAATTATAAAATATCTTCGTTTTTTGACGGATTTGCTATCAAGAATATTTAGTTCATTTATTTTTAAATCAGTGTTTTCATTAAGTATGTCATCAATTATATTGTGGTGAAATTCTTCTAATTTGTTTTGCCAAAAGAATGTGATTATATTTTTGTGGGATTTGTCTAACAATTGATTATTAGAAATTTTAATTTTAGAGTAATCAATTAATGATCTGTTGTCGTAAAGTTCAATAAATTTATCATATTCTTCCGAGATTTCCTCAGTATTGTCATTAGCAGTTTCATTATGGTCACTATCATTATCAGATGTTTCATTAGATGCATATATGGGTAAATTTAATTTAGTTTGAAATTTTGAACATTCTTTAAAGTGATTTATTTTAATTCGGGATAATGCGTCTGCGTTCTTATTGGTTTTTCCAGATTTGTGAATAATCTTGTAATCATATTCTTCGAGTTTTAATCGCCATCGGGCTAATCTGCTTCCAGGGTCTTTAATTGAAAATAGCCAGGTAAGTGGGCGATGATCTGTTACGAGTGTGAACTTTCTACCAAATAAATACGGTCTGAAGTGTTTTACTGCCCATACTATAGCAAGTAATTCACGTTCAATTGTGGAATATTTTACTTCGGCACTGCAAAGGGTTCTGGATGCGAAGGCTATTGGTAAGTCTTTTCCAATAGGTCCTTGTGATAGAACTGCTCCTATTGCAAATGAACTGGCATCAGTTGTTAACACGAAGGGTTGTTTGAAATTTGGATATACGAGAATCGGATCTGTCATTAAAGCGGTTTTTAATTCATTAAATGACTGTTTACAGTTTTCATTGAAATTAAATGTTATATCTTTATGAAGTAGGTTTGTTAAAGGTTTCGAAATTTTTGCAAAATTTGGTATAAAACGACGATAGTATCCTACTAAGCCTAGGAATGATTTGATTTCTTTAGGTGTTCCTGGTTGTGGGAAGTCTTTGATACATTGAACTTTTGTTGGATTTGGTTTTACTCCATCTGGGGTTATTAAGTGTCCTAAATAAGCAACTTCCTTTTTCAAAAATTCACATTTATCAGGTTGTATCTTAAGATTTGCATTTCTAAGTCTTTTAAAAACTTCTTCTAATCGGGATAAGTGTTCGTGGATTGTAGGCGAATAAATGATAATGTCGTCCATATAAACCAAACATCGTTCGTTTTGTATTCCTACTAGAATGTTATCCATGACACGTTGGAATGTTGAAGGGGCATTTTTTAATCCGAAAGGCATTCGTACGAATTCATAATGTCCGTTTTCTACTGAAAAGCCTGTTTTAGAAATATCCGAAGGATTGATTTCGATTTGATGAAATCCTGATGCAAGATCTAAAGTTGAAAAATATTCACATTTGCCTAGTTGATCGAGGATATCAGAAATATTCGGTAGAGGGTATTTGTCGTCAATAGTAACTTCATTCAATTTTCTGTAGTCGATGACAATACGCCATTTTTGTTTTCCGGATGAATCTAGTTTCTTGGGGATGACCCAAACTGGGGATGACCATGGCGATATAGAGGGTCGTATGATTCCTTGTTTCAGCATATCGTTAATTTGTTTTTTTACTTTCCCCCTCCTTCGTCCACCCCACCCCCTCATACACCCATTTCCCTCACTTCCCCACTGACTACAATCGCTTCTAACAAAAACATAAAAACATGTAAAGCGAAACCTAACTCCAGAAGCAGCTCCAAGTCCTCGACGGGTTCCATCGAGGACTTGATGGAAATAGACAATACGACCTCCGGACCCCCCAAGGGTCAACCTAATAAAAAGGACCTAAAACTAAAAAGATAAACTTTCCTTCTCACGGACTGACCTATCTCCCCTACTACCATTTTCTTTCGTTCCGCAATACAGTGGAATGTTAACGGAATAATACTACGACTCCCAGAACTCAAGTCCATCACAGCTACATTCAGTCCAGCTTGCCTGATACTTCAAGAGACTAACCTAAAACCGTCCGACAATTTTAACTTCAGGCACTATCAAACATTCAGAAAGGACAGAGATGGAGCTGCCAGAGCATCTGGTGGAGTTGCAGTACTCATTCATGAATCATTAGACTGCCACCAACTGGCTCTCAACTCGCCTCTGGAGGTTGTAGCTGTCAGAACATGCCTAGAACTCCCCGTCACCATATGCAATCTATATCTTTCCCCAAATATTAACTTCACCCTCAAGCAACTCGAGGACTTACTTCTCCAACTTCCTCCTCCCATCATTCTTGGAGGGGATTTTAATGCCCACAGTCCCACCTGGGGGTCTACTCATCAGGACTCCAGGGGAGATACGATTATGAACCTGGTACAGTCGAAAGGCCTCATTATTATGAATTCAGGTGCCTCCACACACATTTCCATGTCGTCAGGTACCTTTTCAGCCATCGATCTAACCATATGCTCCCCAACCATACAGCCACTTTTCACTTGGAGCGTTATCGGCGACCCACACGGCAGCGATCATCTACCTATTGCTATCATTCCGGCTGGATTGTCTAACGCTACCTCGACCAGGAAGATCTGGAATACCTCTAAAGCAGACTGGCAACTTTATGCTTATATTTTTGAAAACCCCCACCTCCTTCCCGGCCAGTTTCAAAGAAATCTTAACTCCTTAACTAATTCCATTAACAACGCTTCCAACACCTCCATCCCAACCTCAACATTCATGACTAAACATAGCTGCGTTCCATGGTGGAACGATGACTGCGCCGAGGCCGTGAGAAAAAGGAAATCATCTCTAAATAAATTTAAACACTGCCAAAATCAGGCCAATTTCATTATTTTCAAGAGATGCCAAGCTTCTGCCAAGAGGATCATTCTTGAGGCTAAAAGAGCTTCCTGGGCTAAATTCATCAGCTCCTTGGATCACAGATCCACATGCTCTGATTTTTGGAGCAAGGTAAGGAGGCTCAGGGGCATTCCTAACAAACACATTAATAATATCCTCGACAACGGGGTCTGGCTGACGGACAGGGAAGATATAGTTGAGTGTTTTGCAAAATTTTTCCATGACATGTCCAGCGACGACAATCTTGATCCCCTATTTAAACTACATAAAAACCGACACGAACTTGCACTACAACTCGAGGAGGATACACCATCCCCGATCAACATTCCTTTTTCTTACAACGAATTCAGAACAGCTCTTGCCAGATGTCGCTCAGGTGCGCCTGGCCCAGATAACATCTTGATCCCACAAATTAGAAACATGCCGGAATCTGCTCAGCGCACCCTACTTGACATATACAACGACATCTGGCGCGGGAGAGGTTTTCCTCCCTCCTGGGGAGAGTCTCTTCTTATTCCTATCCACAAAAGGAACAAAGCCTGTTCATCTGTTGAAAGTTATCGCCCAATATCTCTTACAAATCATCTTTGTAAAATCATGGAGAGGATGATACACCGACGACTCTCATGGCACCTGGAGCGACATCGTCTCATTGACATTAATCAACACGGTTTTAGACCGGGCCGATCGACAAACGATCATCTGATCGGCCTGGAAATTGATATCTGGGAAACCTTTGAAAGAGGACACCATCTCCTGGCTGTATCTCTTGACTTAAAACGCGCTTTTGACACGGTCTGGCGATACAACATAATAAAATCCCTACACGACCTAGGCTTCAGAGGCAACTTCCTACACTTTATCAAAAATTTCTTATCAAACAGATACTTTCGTGTAAGGCTTGGCGACACTGTCTCCAGGAGTTTTCCACTGGCCAATGGGGTTCCTCAAGGTTCCGTACTAAGCCCCTTACTTTTTAACATCGCTATTAATGGAATAGGGCAGTACATTGGAACTGACGTGAAATACAGACTATACGCAGATGATCTTTTAATATACTACTCTTCCGCAACACCTAGGGTGGCTGAAAGAAAGATACAAGGCTGCCTTAGAAGACTCGAAGAATGGTCCCGTCTTACTGGCTTCATATTCTCTCCTCAGAAATCCACTTCAGTTCATTTCTGCAGAAAAATGCATTGCCCTCGCTTACACACCCTGTCCATGTCTGGAACTCCTATTGTATCAGCACCTTGCCTTCGCTTTCTAGGTCTCACTTTTGATGCAAGACTTTCATGGAGGGATCACATCACCCGACTTAGGTCGGAGTGCGATCGATCCCTGAGAATCCTCAAATGGGCTTCACATCCAAGATGGGGATCATCCATTCCCACCCTTTTACATCTATACAAGTCACTAATAAGATCTAAACTAGATTATGGCTGCGTTGCATATTCGTCTGCTCCTGCATCCTATATCAAGCAGTTGGACGTTGTTCAGAACTCTGCCATCAGACTCTCACTAGGCTCCTTCAGATCGAGTCCTACCACTAGCCTACACTGCCTTGCTGAGATAGAACCCCTAGAAGATTGGCGCCACTTTCTCCTCTTTAAATACGTATCTTCATTAAAGTTTAGACAAAACTTTCATCTGCGCGACAAATTCTTAATATATATGAATCTCAACAACACAGGAACACACAATCGAAACTGCGGCGCCAATCACCGTTTCGCTCGCCTATCTGCTAATTACGATTTACATCTTCCCAATTTCGAAGCGTTAGTCATTCCTCCGTCTCCACCCTGGCTCCTTACACAAGTAAATGTCGATTGCTCCCTACTTCGATATAACAAATATAATTACGCTCACTCCTCCATTAGATCCCTTTTCTCTGAGCGATTGAATAAATACCTAGACTATCAGATCGTTTACACTGACGGCTCTAAATCCACAGATGGGGTGGGGAGTGGCTTAGTTCACAATGACACTGAGCGATACTTCAGACTCCTTCCCTCTTGTTCAATTCTCACGGCCGAGTTGCATGCTATTAGGGAAGCCTTGAGGATTATCCAGAATTCCTCCTTTCCCCGATGGCTAATATGTTGTGACTCACTAGGAGCACTCCGGAGCTTGGAACATGACACTTCTCACATACCCTTGGTGTCAGGCATACTACTGGTCCTTCAAGAATTGCTCTCGCGACATGTTACTGTTGATTTCCTCTGGATCCCTAGCCACGTAGGCATCAAAGGAAACGAGCGCGCCGATGTTCTTGCAGTCCGGGGTTCCTCATCTGGCACTCCGATTCCCAAAACATTCTGCTACAAAGATATCTGCAGGGACATTTCGACAAAGGTTAGAGCCAAAATCCAATCTAATTGGGATCTGGGAGCCACAAACGGTAACAAATTGTGGACTGTAAAACGAGAATTCTTTTCTGGTTCGCCTTCCACCCTCTCCAACAGATCTGACTGCGTTAAATGGCACCGGCTGAGAATAGGTCACTGTCTTTTTTCTCATGGTCACCTGATGAACAGGGACGTTCCCCCGACGTGCCACAGATGCGATGTTCCAATCACAGTTAGACACATCCTCTTGGAGTGCGATGAACTAAACGCCCTCAGAGCCTCCCATCATCTCGGTGGGAATCTGGAGGAGATTCTGTCGGTAAACAATTTTGGACACCTGAAGAATTTCCTTAAATCCCTGAACCTTTTCTACAAGATTTGACACAATTCTCATACCATACTTGTCCCAACTAGTCATTAATTATACCTCTTTTATTTATTTATTTATTTTTATTTCTACACCGTCTTCTCAATATACAACTTTCTGTCTATACTATCCACACGTTTTATTCTATGTCTCGTCTATATACATATACCACTGTTTTATTTATACAACTATCTGTCATGTTTTGTTTGTTCTCAGCACGTTCGTCGATTCAAGCGTTCCATATACACTCATATTATTCCAGTCAGTAGTTTTATATGATCATCCTCCACATCTGGTTCTTGTATGTTCCCTAACATACTTCTAACGAGAATGGCCGCGAAATGACCTTAGATGTCGGGTCGGCCTTACATCCGAATTCTCTCTCTCTCTGTTTTTTTACTTCTTCTTTATGGATGTGTGGATATCTGTATGATTTTGTAAAAATTGGTTTCGAATTATTTGTATCTATTGTATGTTTGATTTCGTTTGTGAAAGTTAATTCGTCATCTTCCATGTAGAAAATATCTTGATAATTCAAACATAAGTTTGTTATTAGTTCTGTTTCTTCTTCGTTAAGATGGTCTGTGCGAAGTTGGTTTTTTATTTCTTGAACTCTATCAATCCGGTTTAGATTTTGAAAATTATTTGAATTAAAATTTTTTATTTCGAAAGGTTCTATTTGGATGTCAGAAAATTCGATTGTTTTTGGGATTGCATTCACATTTAATATTGATGTTAGAAATTCTCCTTGTTCATTAACATGTACTAGGGCGTTTGGAATATGAACTTTTTCTTTTTCTTGTTTAAATAAAATTGCATCTGTGTTGTTAAGGTTACATTTTAATTTAAATATTTGTTCTGTTCTGCCATTGATTTGAATTTTATTTTGATTAAAGTTTTCAGTATCGTTTGCTTTAAAAAGAGGTACTGTTTTAAAGTTGGTTATTAATTGTTTGTTTTGTAGATCAATTGTGCATTGGTAATGTTCGAAAAAATCTAGTCCTAGAAGTCCATCAAATTCTATGTCTAAATCGTATATAAAGACTTTATGTGGATCTCCGTCTGTGAATGGTACAAGGGTTGATTGTGTGATTAATAATTTTTCATCGGTTATACCTTGGATGGTTAAGTTTTCTGGAATGCGATTTCTGTAGTTTTTAACTGTATTTTCTTTAAATATTGAAATTCCTGCTCCTGTGTCTATCAAAATTTTGAAAGTGTTGGTAGCATCTTTGATGTAATAAAGATTGCTCGAGTCTATTGTAAACATAGGATTTACAAAAATTTCTGATCTATGAGGTTGAGAGTTGGTTTGATTGAATTCAGAGTTTGTATATGTTCGAGGGATGTTTCTTTGTTGTCTGAAGATTCTATCGGAGGGTGGTTGTGATCTGTAGTTATGGGAAAATTTTGGTTGATATCAGCTTCGTCGTAATATTCGGGTTGCAATTCAAGTTCTTGGGGAAATTGTTGTTGAGAAGTGTTTGTATAAAATTCATTTTGTTGGTAATTTTCCTCTTGATAAAATTCTGGCTGCGAATAATAATCTGGTTGAATATATTCCTCAAATTGGTTGTCGTAATACACATCTTGGTTAATAAGATGGGCTCTTTGGTGATTTGTGTTGAAGTTCTGGTTAAAATTTGGATTTCTTTGTATTACTGAAGGGCGTTGTTGAAAGTTTGAATTTTGTGGTTGATTATTTTGAATATTTGGTCGTAATTGGAATTGTGGTGGTTGGTTTTGAGATTGCGATTGATTTGGAAATTGTGGTCTATTCGGAAAGTTTTGTGTCGATCGTTGGTAGTTAGGATTTGGAGTTCCTTGATTCATTTTTGAATAGCAATTGTTCGCAAAATGACCTAAACGTCCGCAATTTGAGCATTTCGGGGTTTGTAAATTTGGTCTTTTAATTTGTTGATTTGGATGTTGTATTAAGGGTGGTTGTCTATACGTGTTTTGTTTGTTTGGTTGGTTGAATTTTTGATTTTCAAAATAAGACAGTTGTAGTTCACGTCTAATTCGTTTTTTCGCTAAGGATAAATCAGTTGGGTTGCTCGCACGAATTATATGGCCTATTCTTGGTTCTAATCCGGTTAATAAAGTGTTTAGTACCATTGAATCAATTAAATTTGATTGAGCATCCTTTTCGCTGTTTGAAAGATGGGATCTACGAATTACAGATTGTAATCGGGCATCTAAAACTTCAAGACGGTTCACGAACATCATTGGAGATTCATTAGGTAGTTGTCGTAATCGTTGTAGATCTTGGATTAACGAGGACATATCTCTGGTGTCTCCAAAATGTGTGTTTAGTAGGCTTTTAATTTCTTGATAGGATGTTGGATTTCGAGAATTAATAATTTGTGCTGCTTTACCGCGAAGTCTATTTTTGATGTGAATGACTAGTAGTAGTTTTTGATTGCCTGTTGCCATACTGTTAGCACAATCACAAGCGCTCAAGAAGGTGTGTAAAAACATTTGTTCTCCATCAAACTCAGGGACTATTGAAAAAATTTCAGATAGTTTGTAAGGTTCAATTTCAATTTCGTTTTCACTCATTTTGATTGATTTAAATGGCTTGGTTATTATTAATGACTTATATTTTTATATAACCAATGTTTTGATGTTATAAGGTTTTGATGTTGTAAATGGAATTAACTAACAATAGCTAATATTTATGAGAAAATGAAAAAGTTTCTTAATCACTCATTCCAATACCGTACAATATAGTATAATATCGCGAAATAAGTAAAAGAGAAAAATATAAAACGAGATGATTAGTTGTTGTACTTACAAGAGTTTTCCAAAGATCATCTTTGTCTTGTTCTCTGTCAGCATTGACTACCAGGGGCTTCACCAGGTGTTCCTATCCGTAGTTTAAAGACGAGTGAGGACGCCGCAGATTTCTGGTTCTCTTGTTCTTCTTCTGGTTAGCTTGGATGAAGGATTGGAATCCACCGTTGTAGTTAGACCTTTTTCTTGTTCTATCAACGTTCCAGCTGATCCTACCGACTGCGCCAATTTTGTTAAATGGTTTACACTTAACTTTACTTTTTAAAAACTTTTATTTAAGATTTTAACACTTTAGTTAGTATTTAAATTGTATTACTTTATTATGTTTGACTTTGTATATAAATGTAAAAATAAAAAGATTACGTCTATGACGACAATCTTGAAAAGAATAATTAACGTTAACTTTTTGTGATCAAAATGATGATGGCTGGACGGCGGTCCTGGTTCTTATTGTGTTTGGCATGCTGACTTGGCATCTGGGCCTTGTGGGGGACAGGTCACCTTAGGGAACTGCGTCGTATGAGGTTTTGCTGAGGCTGCAGCCTTGAATCTGTTTACTGGAACTGCGGGAAATGACGTGGATGAACGATTCCGTTGACGTGGCTTTAACCTTGGCTTGTTTACTGGCATGGTACTGAGGACATGTGGGTTGAAATGCTGACATGCATTTATATACAATGTTGCAAACTACAATGTTGTAAATATTAATACGAGGGTTGAATGAATAGTGTATACAGGGGTTAAATGGATATATAACATATATATATATATATATATATATATATATATATATATATATATATATATATATATATATATATATATATATATATATATCATCATCAGCCCGTGTCGATCCATCGCAGGATGAAGGCCTCTTCAGCATGCTTCCAACTTTCACGGTCCTGGCCTTTCCTCTGCCACTCTGATCCAATATACTTAACGATGCCATCAATCCATCGTGCGTTCGGTCTTCTTCGCGGATGTTCGCGATCAAGCGGTATCCACTCCAGGATTGCCTTGGTCCATCTGTCATCCCATCACCTCGCTATATGGCCTTCCCATCTCCATTTCAATTGCTTTACTCTTCCAATGATGTCACAAACTATCGTTTGTTCTCTGATCCATGCGCAGGACTTTCTGTATCGTCTTGTAATGCCTAGCATACATCTTTCCATTCCCCTCTGTGCTACTCGAAGTTTTTGAATTGATTGGGATGTGAGTGTCCAGGTTTCACTTTCGTATGTCATAACGGATAGAACACACTGATAGAAGACTTTTCTTTTCAGGCAAATTGGGAGTCTGCTCTTAAACTCAATGTTGAGCCTGCCAAATGCCTGCTGGAATTTCAGAATTAGATATACGCAATGTTGCAACTAATGCTAATCTGTCTCTGAACTTTTGATGTTTCTGTTATCTTACGTAAAACCGTTGGGAACAGACTCAAGGGAAATGTTTACAAATTGCAATTTAATGATTCTTTGAAAAGAAAACTGTCATCTAGGTGTGGTAAATTAGAAGATGTAAAGGCAACCTGCCATGTTAAAATACCAAAACCTTCTTCCGAGGTTGAGCCATCAAGAAATGTTCATCACGGTGAATCATCCCTCGACAGCCTTCGTCTACTGGATGTATGCACGACTTAAGTGATGCATGCGCATTTTGTGCTAAACGAGATCATAATATTTCGAACTGATTTACCAAAGCCTTTCTTGAACAACATCGTAGTATTAATTTTTGTGATGCACTAAAGTCGTCTGCAGTTACAGAAAGTTATATTGATACTGATTTCAGGCTCTTATCAATACGGGTGCAAATCTATCCCTGATGTCTGAGAAATTCTTTGAATTATTTGAAGATAAAATTACCCCTGATATTGATTGAGGTAACGGTCAAGTAGAAAGGTATATGAGAGCAATTAGCAATTAGCAATTTTCTTACAATTGAAACCAATAATAAAGTCAGAATGGCCGAGCGGAATATGGAAGATTCAACTAGTGCTAAATACAACTATTCAGAAGTCAACACAAGTTACTACCTTACAACTTTTGTTTGGAATTAAAAGTTCGACACCAGTGATACAGACTTTACTCAAATCTATTTCACCGAATTTAACTTCAATTCGTAACAGAGAACTTGACAGAGCTCGAGTTATTGAAAAATTATCATTCACATCGTTGATGTAGGCCTCTAACCAAAAACGGAGGCACACTATTCGATATTCGGTGGGTGGTTTTGTTCTGATGCATCGAGATTCCCAGATGCATAAAAGTAAGAGTGAGTATGAGTTTTTAGGTTCGTATGAAATAGTAAAAAGGCTTGAAAATGATCGTTATAAAATCAAAAAGATTGGCACTAATGTTATTACAAAAGCAGCAACAGAACAGTTAAGGGCATGCCCATCAGAATGGTCTTTAGAGTGTGATATGGAAAAGATACTGCAGTTTTTAGAAACTGACGATGAATTAATATAGGTATGTCAGGTGAGTCATAATACAAAATTTAAGGTTGTTCTCTATCCCACTAAAGTTAGAGACGGGTGAACGCTGCGGTCTTCACAGATAATTTTTATGTTTATATTTCTGTCTCTGTCTTGTAAATAGCGGAGCAGGGTGAAGGCTGAGGTCTTCACAGATAATTTTTATGTTTGTATTTCTGTCTCTGTCTTGTTAATAGCAGAGCAGGGTGAAGGCTGAGGTCTCCACAAATAATTATGTTATATTTTTGTCTCTGTCTTGTTAATAGCGGAGCAGGGTGAAAGCTGAGGTCTTCACAGATAATTTTTATGTTTGTATTTCTGTCTCTGTCTTGTTAATAGCAGAGCAGGGTGAAGGCTGAGGTCTCCACAAATAATTATGTTATATTTTTGTCTCTGTCTTGTTAATAGCGGAGCAGGGTGAAAGCTGAGGTCTTCACAGATAATTTTTATGTTTATATTTCTGTCTCTGTCTTGTAAATAGCGGAGCAGGGTGAAGGCTGAGGTCTTCACAGATAATTTTTATGTTTGTATTTCTGTCTTTGTCTTGTAAATAGCGGAGCAGGGTGAAGGCTGAGGTCTTCACAGATAATTTTTATGTTTGTATTTCTGTCTCTGTCTTGTTAATAGCAGAGCAGGGTGAAGGCTGAGGTCTCCACAAATAATTATGTTATATTTTTGTCTCTGTCTTGTTAATAGCGGAGCAGGGTGAAACCTGAGGTCTTCACAGATAATTTTTATGTTTGTATTTCTGTCTCTGTCTTGTAAATAGCGGAGCAGGGTGAAGGCTGAGGTCTTCACAGATAATTTTTATGTTTGTTTTTCTGTCTCTGTCTTGTTAATAGCAGAGCAGGGTGAAGGCTGAGGTCTCCACAAATAATTATGTTATATTTTTGTCTCTGTCTTGTTAATAGCGGAGCAGGGTGAAAGCTGAGGTCTTCACAGATAATTTTTATGTTTATATTTCTGCCTCTGTCTTGTAAATAGCGGAGCAGGGTGAAGGCTGAGGTCTTCACAGATAATTTTTATGTTTGTATTTCTGTCTCTGTCTTGTAAATAGCGGAGCAGGGTTAAGGCTGAGGTCTTCACAGATAATTTTTATGTTTGTATTTCTGTCTGTCTTGTTAATAGCAGAGCAGGGTGAAGGCTGAGGTCTCCACAAATAATTATGTTATATTTTTGTCTCTGTCTTGTTAATAGCGGAGCAGGGTGAAAGCTGAGGTCTTCACAGATAATTTTTATGTTTATATTTCTGTCTCTGTCTTGTAAATAGCGGAGCAGGGTGAAGGCTGAGGTCTTCACAGATAATTTTTATGTTTGTATTTCTGTCTCTGTCTTGTTAATAGCAGAGCAGGGTGAAGGCTGAGGTCTCCACAAATAATTATGTTATACTTTTGTCTCTGTCTTGTTAATAGCGGAGCAGGGTGAAAGCTGAGGTCTTCACAGATAATTTTTATGTTTATATTTCTGTCTCTGTCTTGTAAATAGCGGAGCAGAGTGAAGGCTGAGGTCTTCACAGATAATTTTTATGTTTGTATTTCTGTCTCTGTCTTGTTAATAGCAGAGCAGGGTGAAGGCTGAGGTCTCCACAAATAATTATGTTATATTTTTGTCTCTGTCTTGTTAATAGCGGAGCAGGGTGAAAGCTGAGGTCTCCACAAATAATTATGTTATATTTCTGTCTTTGTCTTGTTAATAGCAGAGCAGGGTGAAGTCTGTGGACTTCACAAATGACATTTATTCTGGCCTAATTCCTTTTTTTTTTGTTCCTTCACAGAAAAGCGTGAGGATGTTTGAAGCGCAAAGATCAACGCTACTGTCTGTCTGGCCATTTTGGAAATCTACTACCAAGGCACCAAATGTTGTAGAATAACCCATGTCAATTTGTCTCTTTTTGGAGAGAATTACCATTACCATACATTATTAATGGTTTTTGTTGTCATTGAGCCCGGCCGGTCACCCCAAAGGAATCTTAGGAAAGACTACTTCATACCGATTTACTTTTTGTAGAGATTATTGATTCATTGCTTTTTGGCGAGTGTGGACGTGTCGAGAGATTCTATTCTGGGTTCTCGGATAACGTGCCACTCTTATTCAGTTTTTAATATTAAAGTGTTATTTTGTAACCGAGGCTATTTAATTTATAATTTCTATATCCTGTATATATATATATATATATATATATATATATATATATATATATATATATATTTAGGAAAATGAAGGAAACCAAATATTTTAATACCACAGGGTGTATATTTAGTGCGTTCCTAAACTTTAAATTGAAATATAACAATAACCAAATTAAATACCTTCAAACAATGATTCAATTCTAGATTCAATGGCATTAATGTTTGAAAACAATTTAATCGCGATTACTTCCATACTAAAATCCAATTTTTGATCACTGTTTTAAGCAACTGGGGTCTTATGTTCGCAATTATCCGACTCATGTTGGCTTCTACGGTGTTAATAGTGCTGGTTTATTGGCATAGACCAAATATTTAACATAACCCAAAAGAAAATAATCTAATGGCTTAAATCAATATGGCCCTGGTGGCCAATTAACAGGCCCAACAATTAAAATAATTTTCTCAACGAATTGTTTCCTCAATATATCGATTGCTGCGTTAACAGTATCGCATGTGAAGCCGTCCTATTGGAACCACATCTCCTCCAGATCAATACCATTCAGAATTTTCCACGTAGTTGAATAACAAAGCCTAACTTCCTGCGAACGGCGACGAATTGATCAATTGGGATCTTGATCAACACTGCCAACAAGAACGGCGATATTTTTTTTCGGAACGCACAGTTTTTGGTCTTGTTTTTGTTTTAATATCGAGTAGCGTGAAATGCGTTCGAAAGTTGTCGATAATTCGACGAATATATTGCTCGATTGGGCGATTATGCGCATATATATATATATATATATATATATATATATACATATATATATATATATATATATATATATATATATATATATATATATATATATATATATATATATATATATATATATATATACATATATATATATATATATATATATATATATATATATATATATATATATATATATATATATATATATATATATATATATATATATATATATATATATATATATATATATATATATATATATATATATATATATATATATATATATATATATATATATATATATATATATATATAATACTATATTGCTAGCAAGGTCTGGAGATCGGCGAAATCATTATTCTTATGCGCATGTCCGAGAATTGAGTATGCTTATAGACGTGCATCAGGTTGCATATTTTTATGTTTTTGTGTCACGTTTATTTATTGCGACATTTGCGCACAACGGGTCGAGTTGTAGAAAAAGAAATAGAAGTAGACGTTTGCAGTCTCACTTACTCCGTGACACCTCCACTTACAGACTAAAATTTACAAAGTGCTCTATAAGTTTGACGTACAGAACACTGATTTTGATAATAAATTTCGATGCTTTGTAAGCTTTGCTCTGATGTTAAACGCTCCATGATAATTTGCCAGACTATACTGAATAATTCTGACACTAGAGGCGTGCAAACTCACAATTCGTTACACAGCGACCCCTATCGGAAGTTATAAATAAACATTACTAATCCAAAACGGATTTTTATTTACAAGTGCTAAAAGAGCAACTAATGGAAAATCCTTACAAACTTTCCGGACAACCCGATATTTCTCCCTAGATCAGTGACAGTAATTCATGAACTTTCCTCGTAAAAGCAATTGCTTTTATTGATACCTTTTATTAATAATGATATTAATATAAACATCGACAGCAACATATTGCGTGACATCAAATATGACGCCACAAATACGATATTTCGTTTCATGGAAATTGAGAAAAAGCCGTATGTGTTCGGTATTGAATAAAAGACCTTTTCTACGTTATGATTTACGGGTACGGGGAACCGAAAACAATATTAAGACATGCAACCGAAATTACAGCTAAATAAGGAACATTTTCAATCGATCGCGTTCCAAACGTGAATGTCATCGTTAATGAGATACGGCTAAAATTTTTGTAGTTTTCGTGTAAAAGATTTGAACATAAAAGAAGAAGATAGACAGTAAAACACGTAAAAACATACAAAAACACTGATTTCAAAACGACAGTGAAACAATTTAACTCTTCTATATCTTTGGTGTGAAATATGAAACTCGAAGATATTTTTCACTAAATACTAAATAACATTTAAAAACTTATCTGCGCGCGTTTTGCTAATCATCTTAGCATCATCAGGAGACGATTGAATCAAATTGGGGTTTTGAACAACATTTTTTTTGTCATAAATGGAAAGATCATATATAACGTTATAACAAAACTATTATAACAAAACTATATATAATATAACAAAACTATTTGTATTTTTTCCTTATAATTAAAATGTTTTTGACCGGGCAGATCCTGCCCTGAACAAATCCTGAATCTAAAGTTGATCCTAAGACATCAAAAACCATACGATAAAGATCTTGTCTATACATTTGTGGATTTTAAAAAAGCATATGATTCTATTTTCCGTGAATCTTTATTCCAAATCTTGAAAGAACAAGGACTAGATCTGAAAACGTGGGCAATTATTAAAGCAACATTAACTAACACACGGTCAAAAGTTAAATTCATGGATGACATATCAAAATTGTAACTGGAGTGAGACAAGAGGATGAACTCTCGCCACTATTATTTAACTGTGTTCTAGAAAAAGTAATACAGGAGTGGCGTGAAAAAATGTCGGCCCTGAATATTAACCAGCCCATTAAACTGGGGAGAACTAACATCAAAATTAATTGTCTGGCGTTTGCTGATGATCTAGTAATTTTGATTCAAGATATATTAACGGCACAAAACTAGATTGAAATCCTAAAAGAAACAGCAGGAAAGGTAGGACTCCAAATTTCCTTTGAAAAGACACAATAAGTGACCTGCAACAGACTAAAAACACCATTTCTAAAAACGAAATATGGGAACTTCAGACGAGTCTCTCAATTCAAATATTTGGGTAAAATAATCACGGAAAACGGGTTGGAAAAAAGCGGCCAATAAGGGTAGATATCAAAAAATGGAAACGCCATTGAGACTTACACAAAATATTTACAACAAAAAATGCATATCTAAAAACGCAAAACTGAGACATTACAACACAGTTATAAGCCAAGAATATCTATATGGGGCAGAAACGCTCATTTTGAATAGAAAGAGAGATATCGAGGACATTGAAAAAAAGGAAAGAAAAATAATAAGAAAAATCTTATTCCCCAAATAAATAAATAGCACAACATACCGACTTCGAGAAAGCCAAGAAATCAAACAATACACAGATATACATAGCGATATGAGAAAAAGAAGACTTAAGTTTTACGGACACATAAAACGGACAAATCCGAGTGGGCTAACTAGACAAATAGTCGAATTTTATCAAAATAGGAGTAGAGCTAAAGTAGAAATAATTAAATGGATTGCTGTAATTAAAGAGGACCTACGATCAGCAAATATTACACAAAGTGAAATTCAGGATAGACGCTGTTTCAGACACAAAGTTAATGTTTGGAAGGTTGGCCAGAGAAAAAGATGTAGGAAGACTGGAACAACTTGGTCTGATGAAAGGAAAAAAGCTCAGAGCGAAAGAATGAAATTAGTATGGGTGCAAAGGAAGGCTAACAACAACAAACGCCTCTAACTATACTTTGCGTGGTCCACCAGGGTCCATACGTGAATAATAATAATAAAAGGTTATACCAAATTGAAAATAAATTTTTAAACCTAGTACCGATGACTCGCCGACAGTTTGCGAAAAAAACCCGAGCGCATGTGACAATGGTAAAACGAACGCCAATATCGATATCGAGTTCGGCTCGGAGCAATTCGGAAGTTCGGAACACCAAATTTCCTTTCGCACCCTTTCCGAAAAGACATTCGGAAAGAATCGGAATACCGGGCAAATAAAACAATTTATCGATCTTAGGCATTGTTCTATAAGTTTAACCTATATCTGTATTGCGTATTGCATTTGCAGGTTTGCTAGCGATTTGAAAATATACTTCCTTTTAATTGTTATTTAGGCTTTCGGTGCTATTTTCGACGTTATACTCATATATCTTTACATAAGATATGGAGACTCAAAGGTACGTTCAGAATTAAATATTGAAATTAGATTAGAATTCCTTTTGTTTTTTGCATTTGTTTTTATAACTTTTATTCATATTATTTAATTCATGTAGGGAAAACAAATTAACGTGCCAAATTTGTAGAAAGGAATATTTCTACGACTCCGCAAATAATCTACGTGTAACAACACAACCGAGAGTAGTAACAATGAGAAAGCCATATAGGATCTTCTATTTTGAGGGATACGAATAATATTATTAAAAAAAGCGCGAACAGACAAGAATAGAATTCGACTACCAATTTCGAAGGTAATCGTATATGAAAAGTCTTATACTTGTGAAAGTTTTACAGGATAATCTAATTTTTAGTTGGTCGAAGAGTACAGAAATTTGTGTAGGTGCCTTCTCTTATTGGGGAAATCTCTAGCTGGTCATGTATTATAGTTAGATAGTTAGCATCGTCATCGTTTTAAAAATACTGAAAACCTTAATAAAGTAAATTTGACCCTACACGGACTTAACTCTAGGACAATTCAAATTAAACTAACGGCATTTTCGTGGATCGATGATCATTGACCACTTGAAGATTAGACGGCTGCGCATGCACCGCTCCCTATATTTCACTAGCGAAATTCATCATTGAAAATGTATAGGGTTAAATTTGACCCCGTCATGGTACTTAAGGGTTAAGGGACATTTTTGTTTAAAATGATGTAAGGAATCCTTGGTAAAATTTACGAAAGTATTTTTGTAGTGTATATTGATATAATTTTCCAATCTTTTGGAAAGTATACAGATTCAAATTGAATCTGTATACTATATGGATACAAAAAACTTAACTTAGTTAAATAAAAATGTTGTAAATAATAAATTGGACGATATTCAGTTCCTGTGGAAGATTTAGTGTTCAAGCCCTACTAATTCCGTCAGTTTCGGCCGCCGACACTGCCCGCCGGTCCATGTCCGAGAGGCAGCAGGATTTATTCGCCGCCTATTATTCGCTGAATGCAAATTAGCAATTTTGTACCGAATCTGGTATTCATACAGTTAATCATCGTCCAGTTGGCCGATTATCATCGTAAATTGCCCTCGGCTTGGCGGCGGCTCGTCCGCTTTTCCGGTCCGGATTTATGGCGGTGGCGGTGGGGGGCTTTATTCCCCTTCCGCCGACCTTCCCTACTTCTTCTATCGTATCCCTCTCAATGCGGTTAATAAATTAATAAAACTAAGCTTAAGGTTAATTTTGAATTTGGCGATAAACATTTGTGTTAATGTGAACGTTAAGTAAACGAAGTTCGTTATCAACTAATGAAATGATCTATTAATATTGTTGGAAGAAGTTTGGCAAATAGAAAATACTGGAAAATAAGTTGTTTTTTATAGTTTCATAATTTTAGATGCCTCAAAACTAAAGGGTTTTCCAATAAGAATGTCAGAATTTGAGACACAGCCTGGTAGAATAAATTCTGAAGGCTCAATTTTCGATTACTCTTTCACACATATCGCGTGGTATATTTTCAATGGTGGCCCGAATATTTCGTTTAAGATCAAGAATTTTTTATATATTTCTTTAAACTAGATATTTTATTTAACTTCACAAAAATATTCTAAGGGCGTAAGATCGCATGATCTTAATGGCAAGTTGACGTTACCATTTGGGGAAATAACGTGTCCAGAAAAAAATTCTTGCAATAAATCGATTGTCTGGCGAGGTATGTGACCAGTTGCAGGAAATATTATCAGTTTATGCCAAAGATATTCTATTAGCCCATTTATATAGCTTTCATCATTAACAGTAATACGCTTTCCATCATTATCTTCAAAAATATAAGGTCTTATCACTCCTTCAGCCCAAAAATCGTACCAAACCACCGTTTGGTGCAGTTTCTGAGGATGAAGAGGTAACTCTTCAATCGCTTGAGGATTTTAATCGGCTTAAATTCTGCAGTTCTGTCTGTTCACAAATTCATTTAGCCAAAAGTGCGCTTCGTTGGAAAATAATATTTTCCCCAAAGTGGGGATCGCCTTTCAACTTCTACGAGTTGTTGAATCATGTATCTTTCCATGGTGAATTGACATAATGTATTGGACACAGCAGTTTATGAATGACATTTTCATTTAAAACAATAACAACCATGCTGCTATTACGTTCCAAAATTCTCACACTCTTATTGGAAAACTATTTCTTATCTTGACAGCATACGAAAAATAACAACCGTGTTTCTATTACGTTTCAAAGTTCTGACACTCTTATTGGAAAACTATTTCTTATCTTGGCAGCATACGAAAAATAACAACCGTGCTTCTATTACGTTTCAAAGTTCTGACACTCTTATTGGAAAACTATTTCTTATCTTGATAGCATACGAAAAATAACAACCGTGTTGCAATAGCAACCGTGCTACTATTACGTTTCAAAGTTCTGACACTCTTTTTGGAAAAATATTTCCTATCTTGATAGCATAAGAAAAATAACAACTGTGCTGCTATTACGGTTTCCAAGTTCTGACACTCTTATTGGAAAACTATTTCTTATCTTGATATCATACGAAAAATAACAACCATGTTGCAATAGGGACCGTGCTGCTATTACGTTTCAAAATTCTGACACTCTTGTTGGAAAACTATTACTTATCTTGGCAGCATACGAAAAATAACAACCGTGTTATAATAGCAACCGTTCTGCTATTACGTTTCAAATTTTTGTGGTCTTGATATCTTTGCTGTTATCCTTATTGTGTATCAGTATCTTTCTGAATATATATATATATATATATATATATATATATATATATATATATATATATATATATATATATATATATATATATATATATATATTTATATATATTATATATATATTTATATATATATATATATATATATATATATATATATATATATATATATATATATATATATTTATATATATATATATATATATATATATATATATATATATATATATATATATATATACATATATATTTATATATATATATATATATATATATATATATATATATATATATATATATATATATATATATATATATATATATAAATATATATATATATATATATATATATATATATATATATATATATATATATATATATATAAATATATATATATATATATATATATATATATATATATATATATATATATATATATATATATATATATATATATATATATATATATATATATATATATATATATATATATATATATATAATTACTAGGTTCTTGGGTAGAGCCGCGTTTCAGATTTGTAAAATCTCGATGTTCTGGCTTCCACTTTGAAACCATTATCAAGAGAATCTAGTTGATTTGCTCCGAGGTCTCAATCTGCTAGGAAAGTTGTGAACTGACAACGAGTTGGGGAGTAGGCAGATTGAGCGGACGGAAATTTTAGAGATTGTCCGAAGATTTTATTCAAAGCTATATGGAGATCAGAACCAGTCAAGAACAGCAATGCCCATTGAAGAATAAATGCGCGATATCTTGGTGGAGGAAGTGACAAAGGCTATAGATTCGATGAAAAATGGCAAGGCTCTAGGAGAGGATAGTATAACTGTTGAGATGTTAAAAGCTGGTGGCCGGACTTTCCCGAAAACACTAGCAAAATCATACTTGGCTTGGCTTTTATCGACTATGAAAAAGCATTTGATTCAATCTTAAAGCTGGCCCTTATGGATGCATTGCTTAACCAATGTGTAGAGAAAGCCTATGTAAACCTAATAGGATCGATTTATGATGAAGCTATAGTAATACTCCACCTTGATGATCTGACGCAATATCGTATCTTTGCTTTTGCTTTTCTCAGCTTGCTTGGAAGAAGTGTGTCGTAATCTGGATTGGGAGCAGGATGGAATAAAGATCAATGGTGCATACTTAAATCATCTTAGATTTGCAGATGATATCGTTCTTCTTTCGTAAGACCCAGAGGACCTGCAAAGATACAGGTTTAAAAATAAACCAGAATAAAAGTCAGGCCATGTTGTGGGGACAAAAGAATATCTATTTTAGAAACTGATTTAAAAGTTGTGGATCAATATATATATATATATATATATATATATATATATATATATATATATATATATATATATATATATATATATATATATATATATATATATCTTGGGCAGAGGATTTTAATGGAAGGGGATACCGTCCGGGAGGTGGAATGGAACAACTACCGGAAACAAACTACCACTTTGCCTGAAAAGAAAAGTCTTTGATCAGTGTATCCTGCCAGTTATGACATATGGAAGTGAAGCATGTACACTCACAATTCGCAATAATTCAAATTAATATCGCAATTAATTCAAAAACTTTCGGTAGCACGGAGGGGAAGATATATGCTTGGCATTACTACACAGGATAGAAAGATCTGCACATGGATCAGGAATAGGAAAAGTAACGAATTGGAAGAATAAAGGAATTGAAATGGAGTTGGGCAGGCCGTGTAGCGAGGCCATGAGACGAAATATGGACCAGGGGGATCCTGGACTGGATACCGCTTGACCGCAAATGTCCACGGAGATGACCGAAAACACGATGGACTGATGACATCATAAAGTATATTGGACCGGAATGGCAGAGGAAAGCTCAGGACCGCGAGAGTTGGCAGCATGCTAAGGAGGGAGGCCTTCATCTTGATGCGGATTGACACGGGCTAATGATAATGATAATGCTGATGATGATGATGATGATGATGATGATGATGATAATATATATATATATATATATATATATATATATATATATATATATATATATATATATATATATGTATATATATATAGATATAATAAAGGTTATTAATAATTGGTCACTCGCCAGTCCTTAGGTTTCCTGATAGACTTATGGGTAGGCACATAACCAAGGGTTTATAGCCCGAGGGGGGTGTTGGCCTGGGTTTGTCGGAAGCTGATGACCGTGGTTCGGAACCTACGTTAAGCTGTAGGTCCAGTCGCTAAATAGCCTAGTTGCTGATGCGCCTCTAACCCAAACACTTTACTTTACTTTATTAATAATTGTAGTAAGAGTATTAAAACTTATTAGTTATTAGAGTAATATAAATTATGTTTTATACAAAATTACCCGGTGTTTCAACAACTGTACCGTAAAAAGTCACAAAAATATTTCTTAAAAAGTAATAATATCTTTAATAACGAATATTCATTGTTTAAGCGCTTCTAGTTATCACAGTATTTCCTTTTCTCCGGGATCAAAAAGGAAACAACAAGAATGGAGAAAACGGCAAACTGCTGACAGAAAAGTGACCGTCGACCGATCTGGAAAAACGGACGGCGGAAAATTCGGCCGCTGCTGCTGCTAAATAATTCCGGCATCCGGTTCGATTGGACTTTTCAATCGTTCCGGAAAAACGACTCGTCTTTTCTCGGGTTTCATTTGTTTTCAGACAGTGGAAGAACCAAGATTTGTGTGCCAGTCAAGTACGCTGACGGCCAGGTCGAACCGGTGAATTATAGAACGGGGTGCATATTTGATGGCCGCCCCCTCTAAACGGGACAGTTAAGGGATGGTGGCGTTGCCGGAGGATCGGGCGTTGATGTGAGGAGACTACGATGGCCTTTTCCAACTGTCTTCTCAGGAAAAGAACATCTCGATGTTTTTTCTCGCACCTTGTGTCATTTTTTTAAATAAAAATCTATTTCTTTTTGCTTTTTAAATATTACTTTAGTATGTTCGTTACTTTATGGCGTAGGTGTCTCACTCTGGAAAACACTTACTTCTACGAAAGCTGATGCGAGGCGTAGGGTAGGTGCTGTAAAATGTCGCACTTTTGAAACAATCGGTCATAAACAAAATAAAAATTAACGTTTCAAAATCAAGTCTATATATTTTAAATCTTTGATTAACTGGTAACTAAAAAAACTTAAATCAAAATCACAACTTTTATCTTTTGGTAAATTTGTTATTTTCTACTACAATATCATTTTTTACATCAGTCTTCCGTAATGGATTAATTAAATATTTCTTGACATCCAAGACACGTCCAAACCTTGTTTGTTTTACTTCTCTTCGATGCTTTTAAAGGCTTCTGAGGCTTTTTGGGTTTTGGTTCAGCTTTCTGGTTACTTGCTTCTTCTAATTTGGATTTATAAGGTAAACTACTAATGATTTCAGATTTTATGCGTTTTCTTTTAGTGCATCTTTTTGTCGATTTAGGGAAAGGTTTAATATTTTGTATTTTATCAGAGATTGACACATCGTGTGAGCATTCTACATTTGTTGAAGTAGGAGGTTGCATTATATCCGAATTTGTAGTTATAACATAATCGGAATTCGTGCATAGACTCAATTGGGGAAATTGGGCATCAACAGTGGTTGCTTTAGAATGGAACGTAGATACTTGAATGACACTAAGATTTCTGGCTTCGGCTTCATTTGATGTTGAGATGTTTGCTTCAGGTAAGGCGTGGTGTGTGGCGACTGTACGAGTTTCAAACACCAGTTGTAGTTCAATCCTGATGAATTGAGAATAATTTTCGGCCTGATCAGTCACTTCTTTGTTTAAATGAGGATCTTATGATGTAACAGCGACCTGGCTAATCGTTTTTACCGTGTTTTCTGCGGCATCTTCTGGATTTTCTTGTTCTGTGACAGTACATGCCATAAAATCGGTGTTATAGACTGGTGTAAATGAAGATGTTATCGGGAATATTATTATCGTCCGTCCTGGATGACTCCTCAACCATTTCTCATACTCCCCAGTGGAGTACTTCTTAAGAACACCGTAAAAACCTGTATCAAGGGGCTGCATTTTATGGCTGCTATGTGTTGGCAGAGCCAGTGCAACAATATTATTTTTCCGGAAGAAATCCACAGCTTGAATTGAGCAGTGTGAGGATTGATTTTATAGCACAAGAAGAATGGGATCATTTTCAGTACGTTTAGTATGGTTTCAGAAGTGACTTAACCAATCAATAAAGAGATCCGCATTAATAAAGCTTGAATCAGAAGTAATTTATATTGATCCGTCAGGTGCTCCATATAGTAAATCAAATTTCATACGTTTCCTGCCGAATATAAACGCTGGTGGAACAAAGTGGCCAGTCGCAGACAGAGCATTTACAACAACCATATTTATGCCTCTCTCAGCGCTGGCTATTTTGTTGGCTACTCGTTTTCTCTTCACTGTAAGAACTTTGGGTGGCCTGTTAGGTACTATGGATAAACCCATTTCATCCATATTGTAAATACGGTGTGGAATAAAGTTATATTTATCCAACACCGCACTCATGTTAATGTAGAAGCGTTTGCATTGTGGTCTGTTAAAACCAACAGCACGTGCAATACTTGTTGATGTTGATTGTCTAATTAACAAATCTGGATGTCGTTTTAAAAACCACGTAGCTATTATTTACCAGCAATCTCTGTTTATCGATCAAACCGATGTGGAATATGTTTTTTTCAGCGAATTCAAAGCAAGTGTCTTTAAATTTTGCATGGTCATACCATATAACATGGCATCTAGAGTCGCCAAATAATCACAGAAAGCTTTTTTCTGCCTCTATTGAAACTGTAATGTCATATCTGTCAAGTTTAATTGGACATATGTCGAGGAGTTTGCGTGGTTTTTCAATAACAGAAAGTGCCCATGTTTGTATGTCCCTTTTGCTTTCGCGTCTTGACATCCAGCAATTGAAAAATTAAGAAATAATTAAAAAAACAGTCCAAATTCTAAACATTGAAATAAGGTAATGTAAGTTGGCGCGCGTCGACTTCTACACCCACTTAGCGCATCATCTTATATACTTTCCCGTAATGCAGAAATCGATATGCTACCGCCATCTCTTATGAAATGTTGGAAATATATCGATTGTTAAGCTAAGATAAAATAATATTTTAATCAATAAGTCTGTCGAAACATTGAATATCCACCAATTTTTGAACGACACTATTTTCAAATTGTACTAAAATTAGATCAAAAGTGGTAAAAATCTTTAAACTTACCTGCAGCAATTATTTTGTGTGCAAATTGTTTATATTTTTGCGAGCACGTGCCGGCACAGATAATCAACAAAACACGATTGAAGTTAGATGCATACGTCACACCAGACCCAGCCAATCGTCAATGCGCCAACTTATCGCCCACGTCATCTTACACCACCCTACCCTATAGATAGAGTAATGATGTACTGATTTTTAATAATTTTTTATTCACTTCAAAGTACAATTATATATTGTCTCCTTCAAAGTAATTGTCTTGGGAAGCACCGAAGACGGTTTGCTCACTCTTCATAACAGTGCTGGAACTCAGATAATGGAATCGTCTATTCTATGTTTTCCATTGTTCGAAAATCGTGGTTTTTGATGCGAATTTTTAATATTGAGATAAGCAGAAGTCTGGCTAATATGGGAGCTACGAAGCCACAGTAATGTGGTGTGTGATGTAGGTGTTCTTAATGTTGGATCTCACAGAAATTACTCTTTTGAAGCCTTCCAAGAACTTCTCGGTTAAATACTGGTTTACCGTCTGGCATTGAGGCTGATAATCCTTATAGTCGATGCGCTGGCTATAAGGAAAGCAAATCAGCATGTTTTTGATCTTTGATTTGCTCATTTTGGTATTTGTAGTTTGTGGTGAGGTTGGAGTGTGCAATTTCTAGCTCTGGCGCTTGGTTTTCGGATGGTGTTTTCAATGTGTAATTTTCAATCCACCTAAAAAGTCAAGACATGTTTCTCTCCTGTTGTCCTTTTGATCATGCGAAATATTTTTCCTAACTAATTTCCCGGAGATTTTCTTTATGTTATAAGCGAGCGGTTGAAAGAATGAAAAATAGAACTAAGTATGCATAATAGACTGGACCAAAAGAATATTTTTTGTTTTGAAAGGGATGCCGAAAATATTATTTACGATGACAAAAAAAATATTGTGAAAGTTAGAGCCGTTAATACTTATTTTAAGAAGTATCATCGCGACTTTCGGTTTTTTAATAGCAATCGCGTCTTTCGTCTAAAACTCCTAAACCACCAATTTGAAAAATTGGTGCAATACATATTCTTGAAAGGAATTGAATTCTCTACAAAAAAGGTTTCATTATAAATTTACATCAAACAAGCCGTTTCCATGTAATCGTGCTTCGAACATTGATCTGTTTTTACAATGTTACTTTTCAAATTTGAAATTTTGTGACTAATAAACGAACCAATATTTGAAAATATTCTTAAAGGAAATTAAATGCGCTACAAAAAATGTATCTTATCATTTTTTGTTAAATTCAGTCTTCCCAAAGTTATTCAAGGTTAAAGTTGAATATAAATTAATTTATTGCTTTTTTTGCGTTAGACCTCATTTTTTTTACCTGATTAAAAAATTTAAGGCTTAATATTAAAAATATTTTTTTTAAGTACAATCACTACCTTTTTTCAAAATTTATAATTTATTTAAATTTGATTTTGCTTAAAGAGTTATTTATCTGTGAAAATTCATTTTAGTGTATTTAACTAACTCGTAACGTAAAAAATATGCAGATTTTTATTTATAAAGCATTTACAGCTTTATAAATAAAAGCAAAAAATATAAGCAGCTCTTTCAAAAAAAGTAGATTTTTTGGCCCAGTGTAAATTGTATAGCCACCACTTGATTGCTTCAGTGCTTCCACTAATAATATGATATTTTGCACATTTTCAAAGTTTGCAGAAGAGAAAAACCATGGGCCTTGTGTGTTACTGAAACACATGTAGCACGAGATGTGGAAGATAATTAAATTAATATAACTGGATATTTGGCTGTTGTCTGTTATTCGGATGGTCATCATATAAGGGGTTCTATTATTTATATTAAATCTAGCTTGAAATATTGGGTGGTTTCTCTCGAGATAGTTTTCATCAGTTGTTATTGGGACGTAACAGTTAAGATACAGATAAATAAGCTGTTTTTCTTAGGTGCGGCCTGCCATATATCATCTAGGTGACTTAGATCTTCTCGTGGGTGATATAAATATTGATTTTTTGAAGAACAGCAGTGAATCGAGAAAGTAAAAGTGTTTGGGTTAGAGGCGCATCAGCAACTAGGCTATTTAGCGACTGGACCTACAGCTTAACGTGGGTTCTGAACCACGGTCATCAGCTTCCGACAAACCCAGGCCAGCACCCCCCTCGGGCTATAAACCCTTGGCTATGTGTCTACCCATAAGTCTATCAGGAAACCTACCGACTGGCGAGTGACCAACGTAGAACACTTCTCAGAAGGCATCCGGCCTTACCCAGCCTTTAACTGGCGTGACTGAGGGGTAATTCGTAGTCGGATTTTACACTCTTGCCTAGAAACAATCACAAACATTTAGGAAAGATAAACGGACAGAAGAAAGAAAAATAACCATCCGAGCGCTGGAATCGAACCAGCTACCGCTCCAGCGCGGATTCGGCAAAGCAGACGCTCTTACCGCCGCACCAACGCGACCGGCAAATCGAGAAAGTGAAAGACATTATCAGGGGAGCAGGTTTCACACAGATTGTTATTAGGGAAACCAACAATACTAGTATCTCACAAACACTCATTGATGAAATAATCACCAATGATTTTGGAGCTGTGGAGCTTGTTAGAGATTTTCCGACGATAAGTGATCACGAGTTGATTGGTACCGAGTTTAAACTTCAGGTTATTTTATGTGAAACACCTCGACATACGCATGTTCGCAATTTGAACGAACAGGCATTCTAGAGGCTAATTGTAAAGTTGATAGGAAAAAATTGGGATTACAATTCCGTTGATGTTAATAAATTATATGTTGATTTTATGCATTTTAAAAAACCTGGTGATGAACATACGGATGAAGGATTTCAAGCATCGGAAGGTTGGTTCAATAAGTTCAAGGTGCGACAATCACTGCATAATATCAAAATTGTTGGAGAAGCTGCATCTGTCGAATCGCAAGATGAAGATTTCACTGCAAACGACTTGGAGGAAATGCTTAAGCCACATTTCATTGAAGAGGAAGCCTCAACGAGCACTGAAAAGGTAACATTAAACTTACAAAACTTGGTTTTACAAATAGCAAATGACCTTTGTGATTTCTTCATAAAAATTGATCCCTCTTTGGAAGGAAGTCTTGTTTTTAAAAGGCAAATTTTTAATACCACAGCCGATTATCAATCCGAATTGCAAATCTTTTAAAAGCGGCAAAACAGAAAAATATTACGAAATTCTTTATACCATTTCCTAAGCCTGATAATAATTATTAAAATAGTTAAAAATATCTCATTAAATTGATTTTGTTATATTTTTTTTCTTTTTATTTTGTAACCTTGGAATATACCCCCTATAATCCTGTACAAATTACCATTCTGTATTCACGGTTTCAGTATTCGCGGCATCTTTGATTGTATTTTAAATCTTGTTATTACACTGTCTTTAATCAACTTATCTTTGAATTTTTTACTAGAAATTAAACAAACACCTTCCGCAAGCACCATATTCACCAGATATGGCACAGTGTGACTTTTTCTGTACCCTCGATTGAAGAAACCACTTCGTGGATGCCGTTTTGAACCCATAGGAGTCCTTGACGAAGGTTTAGTGACCGCTTTGAAGGAAACACTGAAATAGTGTACTTTCAATGAGGGGGGATTACTTTGAAGGACAAAACAAATTTGGATGAATAAATATACAATTTGTTTTTTATTTAAAAAGTCACAATACTATTTGATCCTTTTAGTAAATTTGACGGTAATAAAGTGTTGGCCATATACAAATTTAAAAAAATGAATTACTTGAACAAAATCACGTGTATTTCTTCTACAATGCCATTATACCGAAACCCCTTTTCACTTTAATACCACCGTAACAACAACAACGACAAACAAAAAATCTCTCTCATCGACATCTATCCCCTGCCTAATCTGCTTAGAGAAAAAATTAGGTTACTACAAGTAAATCGCTTACGTGGGCTTCTTCCCGGCTCATACCGTTGAGAACGGGGGATAAAAAAATCCATTTACTTATTCCAAAGCTCCGTAATCTAATATAGGAAAGCTACTGAGCCCGGAATAGGTATAACACTGATCCGAAAACGATTACAGCTGCCAAAAATGAACATTCGTCCCCCTTGTCGGCCCCCTCCCAGGGGACGGGCGAGAAAATCGGTGGGGGCGGGCTGATGTTTTGGCAACTTTCGCTATGATTATGGACCGGTTAGACAGTCGCTCGTAAAATCAGTAGATCTCGGATTACGAAAGATAAAAGAGATCGAAAGAGAGTACGGGTTTCGAAGGGGGAGTTAAAGATTTATATCCATTAGATATGTTTGAAAAGCAAATTTTAACCGCACAAAAATCTAATGCATATTTATATAACGGGTGTCTTAGAATGTTTTTCGAAAATTCTGAAAAATCCTGTTTTTTTGCCGGGTTGAAAATTCCTTGACGATCCTCATACACAGAAATGTACTTTGACAAGTGGCGGCTCGTGAGGGAGGGCGTTGGGTCGCCGCCCCTCCAGCATTTATCACAGTACACAATTTTTCAGAGTAAAATACCACAGGTTTACCTCCTCTATGGGGTTTCAATAGCACGAAAAGTAAAAAGGAGGAAAAGGAAAGGAAAAAATCTTTAGCAGAACTATTTTCTTCTACGTCCTTCCACTTTAAAAATCCACGAGCCGGCACTGATCTTGGCCCCATAATAATAAAACCCTACTATTTGTATTTTAGGTGTCAAATTAAGGACCAACATAAAAACTGGTTTCGGTGCTAGCTAAGTTGAAAAGAGCGTTCAATAATCTTGATGTTTCTATGTTCTAATGAGAACCTAAGATCACACACATTCGTAAATTTAACCAACGATTCATCACATCATTTCGAAGAAAAAGTTCGCCACAACAAGGGTCAAAGACCTAAGGGTTTCCGAGAAAAATGAGTGTAAACTTATTAAATTACCAGTCAAAAAGCTATGAAAAGCTAAAATTAATGTGTGAAAGCACATTTGGCAAATGTGTGGCAATTATTACTTAACGAATAAACTACAAATAAACTCAACTCACATACTAAAAAGATTTTTTTTAAATTCAATATCATGTTCTACATTAGCCCTGAACGATGTGGCAACGTCGCAATATCGCCACGAGAAAAATATTTTAAGATGTCAGTGCATGTATTTAAGTTCAGATAATTTTATTCGAAGATTTAGATTCGATATTTACCGAGAACTAAGGTAGAGCGGGGCTAGTTGAAAAACTTTTCGCTTGATCTTCTATAACTTTAAGAATATGTATCGGATTTCATTGATTCTTACTCTGTTAGGCTCGTAATTTGCTCTTCTCCAAAACGTCTAGCGATGTAAAAAGGATCCGAGTAAATGCGAGAGGGCTCCAAGTTGCTCAACGTGCCTCACTAGTGGGGCTAAGTTGAGCATGGGTATGGGGTTAGTTGAGCAATGGCTAAAATGGACTTGATGCCTGTATAGAATGATCTGAATACAAAATAACTGTAATCAACAAGCAACTATTTATTTATTATGATTATTACATACTCGTATTGTTATTATATCTCTGGAAAAAAAATCAAATCAAACAAAATTTGGATTATTATTATACTTTTTATATTTAAAATTATATATTTGAGAACAATTATAACGCAAATAAATATTAAATTAAAGTAGTAACTAATTATGAGATCAAGAATATTGCTAAATGATAAATAATGCCAAATTATTAATCATATTTGTCTCTATCATAATTAATACAAACATGGGTTAGACCAACGTTCGGCACATATTTAATATGGGACCATTGTTTGCAAATCTGACACTGAATCCAGTTTTCTCCAGGTATGCTCTCAGAAAATTCTAAATTTTTGGTTCCTAGGCAAAAACTTTGTCAGCCACTCCTTGTGTGACATTTTGTTTTGGGTCCAAGTGGCTGGCATTTGAACCTCAAATTTAACTACACACTCGTAAGCAAGACCACGGACTTCTTTAGGCGTATATCCAGAGAAAATTGACGCCATTTGGAGCAGATATTTCTTCAAGAAGATTTCTTGTTCTTGGTAAAATACATGTCTTGGGGTTTTATAACCCATGGATGGAGCACAACCTTCAGACTTTAGTTTAGATCGTAAAATGTGATAATAATCATTAATACAATTATCAATATAAGTAATTTTTATTACTAAACTTTGTGTAGAATCATCACATGCACAAATTAATTGATGGTTTTATTAAAGAAAAATTTTATTTTCTACAATTAGCATCTAATGGAGCTAGTTGAGCAAGCATTGAACGCGGGTTGCTCAACTAGCCTTAATTGAGGCAACAAAATAAAAATTAGGTTATAAAAAATCATAAGAGCTAAAAATAAATAACCATCTATAATCGAAAGAAAAATAATTAAGTAATCTTTAAATACTTACGTGGTCCTTATTAATTGTTTTGTTATGAGTACAGTAAAAAAATTATGATGACCTGTAATATTTTTTTACGCCGAAAAAAAAAACAAAGCGTACTCTTGTTTTATCGGTTTATGTCGCATCGGTAACAATGACCATCTAGCGACCATATTATATTTCGATGAAGGCTGTTAGTGTTTAAAGTGGAGATGTAAGCGATAGAGCTAGTGTTGAGGGATGTTGCTTAAGCCAGTGAGAATGGAATAGATTGAGAGGTGCAATTAAGATTAAAAGTAAGGAGGAGAGAGGGAGAATGATATTGTTGGAAAAGTGATGGACTATATCAAATCTATAATGGCTATTTCTGTTTAATATGAGAGAAGCTAGTCGAGATCAATCGTTTGAGAGGTTGAGACGTGACCTGGTTTTAAGGGAGGCACAACATTCTGTAAGGATTGATGAGTAAAAGCACTGTGTTCGGTTCTCATTCTGAACCAAATTGTGGAGATTCTTCTTGAAGGAAATGACGAAAAGTTGTTGATGTAGAAGTCTGTTTTAATTTCTTTTAATTTGTTACGTCCCTCCATACAGTACCAACTATTTTGTATCTCTTTTCTAACAAGAGATTATGGTAAATGAATGAAGATCAGATGCTACTATAATGGGACAAGGGGATATCGTAGTGGAGGCTATTTTAGCTTCAGTATCCGATCTCTCATTTCCCTTAATGCCACAGTGGCTAGAGACCCATATAAATCGGAGACAGCAGCCGAGAGCGAGGATGTCTTCAATGAGGTCCAAACAAAACGATGTAATTGGATGTTTATTTAACCCTTTTTCGTCAGCCAGGGACAGTCGGGTAGCAGAATTTTAAATCGGATCAATCAATTTAAGATGAGAAGCTGGAGCAGAATGATATACAGTGCAGCCGTAATCTATGTGTGTAAGAAACTTTATAAGTCTGAGAGGGCTTGTGCAGAGAGATCTAAGTTTCGTTAGATGTGGTTTCCATGAAACGCCATGATCAAATGTGAGGTTAAGGAATTTTTCCATAGTCTGTAAAACACTATTGCGGCCCAAGAATGTGAACGAGTGATGCCTAGGGCATGGATTCTTTATGCAAAAGTGCACAATTCAAGATTTGTCAAGTGAAAAATTGAAGCCAGAATGGATGGTCCAATCTGTGAGCTCTCCAAGGTTGTTTTGAATTCTTCTCTCGCATACACGAAGGCTGCGGGAACAGTAATAAAATAGAATATCATCTGCGTAGAAACAGTATTCTACTTTTTAGGAAAATATTTCATAGATGCTATAAATAGCTATGTCGTTCTCCTGAGCGCGAAAGGAAAACATTCGACCTCTTATTCTCACCGCAAAGATGCGGGTAGATATAAAGTTATTAATGTACTTTATAAATGAACCTCTCAATCCCCATTGATGTAGGTGTTTTATGATTTTGTATCTCCAAACTGTATCAAATGCAAACTTCATGTCATGGAACGTAGCAATAAGGTCCTTTGGAGCAAGACTCTTTGATGTTTTGATCAAATCTTACTAGGTGAATCTTACAATTGTGGATCGGTTTTATGGGTATACCCAGAAAGACCTCGGCAAACATTTTAAATAGTACCTTCAGAAACCAATGCAACAAAAACTGAATTGCGATGGATCGAAATAAACAAGATAATGAGACGTTGCCAATTGTTAAAAAAATTAACTTATAGTTCTAACCTGTAAAGAATCGTTCGTTAAATTTTTGTAGATTGGAACTATCCATATTTTTCGGAGAGAAAAAGGTTTTCGAATTAGGACTGTATACATCTATGTATATAATTATTCCAGCAATTCTGATATGAGTCATTTAGTTTCAAACCCAAATACATCAATTTTTGCATAATTGAGATTTTGTCAGAATTTGTAAGGTTAAAGCATTTTTTACATATATCATAAAATTTTATTTTTTAATAATAAAATATATGTTAAAATTTCTGGAATTTTTTGAAATAATACAAAATACCGCCATGGCGTACAAAAAAGTATAATAAAATATATTTTTCCGTGTTGCATTAACCATTACCAGTCTCAACTTTTATAACCTTTATTTTTATTTTCATTAAAATATGAAGTAACTAAAGATTTCTTTTTTATTAGGTAAAAATTAGATTTTTTATCTTTCCTTTCAATCCCCACTATTAAAAAGACTCAAATTTATTTGGCTCATAGAAAATATATTGTATTAAAATAAAATATCATTATTACGTTTATCAACCTTACAAATTTCATGAAACTCCATTTTTCCAGCAGGTTTGTAAACTTTTATTTATATTTGTTCCAATTACCTTACATATTTAAATGTTCGTATTTATGCAATTAACAATTCATTGTATTCTGGGTAGTCTATCCTGCAAGGGGAAATATTTTAAAATATCTAGTTTGATATGGTAGTATACGATAGATGGGGCTATCTGTTGTTTTAAAGTGACACTGTCCTAATGTGCATTATCGTATCTGCATTTTTTGTTCTTTTGTTTTTTATATATAATTTTTTTGTCATATCGCCGAAATGTTTATCGTTTACAGTAGAATTTTAACTTGTGGAATTTTAGTTTCAAAAGCGGTAGTTTATTCAACGTGTTGAAACTATTGTAAGCGAATATATTTGTTTGTTTGTTCTTTAGTTGTATTAACTACATTTGCAGTGATTTTTAATTGATTTGAAACTTTTTTGGTGATAATTAATTGACAGTTTATTTTCTGTATGCAATAGATTATCGGTTTATCGGTTTCGGCGAGTTTTTTGACTGTTGTACATAAGCCTTGGATGTTGGTATAGAATTGGTAAGTTTTATTTTGATTTTGTTTTATTTAGTAATCTTATAGTTATTTTGATAAAAGTCAATTATTATAAGTAATTAATAAAATTCAAGTTTTTATGAACAGATATAACTTATAAAGGTAGATTAAATTGTTTTCAAAAGTTTTTCGTGTTGTGTTGCATCTAACTACTAATCGATGGGTTTTGACATGTTGTTATTTACATTCAACATGAGCCTTGAATGTTGGTAATAGAACTGGTAAGTTTTTTACTATAATTTTTATATATTTAGGCATATTGTTACTATTTTGTAAGTATAAATAATTAATTAATAAAATACATTAATTTGCAGTAGAGGAAATAATTAAACAAACTGATTTTTAAATTCAAGTAGGGTAGCCGATACTTGTTGAAAATTAATTTAAGTAAATAAGCAAAGATGAATATCTCAAATTTCCACTATATATTTAAAATTATATGTATAACAATTGTTTCGACACACAGTGCCTTTTTCAAATACAAACTATGATAAACTGTCTGTGTACCTATATTTTTACTGCATTACATTTTATGACAATCTATAAATAATTTTCAACAAAACTTTATCATAAATTAAAGCAGATTATTAAGTTTTTTTAAGCAGACGATAAAGTTGCGATGGATAAATTTTTCATTGGGGAAAAGTATTTGAAGAGTTGGTTTTGCTGATTTAATTCTCTGTAGAGGTAATGACCAGGTTCAATACAAATAAATTTAACCGATCTTAATCAGTTATAAAGTGTATGTTGAATGTTAATATTCTAATAATAATTAGGGGAGCGGGGGCTAGTTGTAACAATTTTCAGTTTTTTCGATCTATATCCAAAGGCTGCAACTTGTGTGAGCAATGTGTTGGGAATAACATGATAATGTGATTTTATTTGGCCTTCTTTACAAGTTCTAATTTACGTCTTCAAAACATCTAATGTGAGAAGGACGTGATGCTGTTCTGTAGGTTTCACGTGTTGGATAAAGTGGTCAGTGGATTTTAAAAATTCATTTTCAGTCATCATGTCCGAAGAGTTGCCAGCAAATATATCCCCGTACCGGATTTGTAGGAACATTGGAGAAACACTATGGCTAGTGACGTAGCGTTCCTCTTTCGGCGGACGTCATCGCACCAACTTGCTTTTGATCCCCGCAGCGACGATTTTCTTTGGTTTCTGGAACGGTAGTGATTCCAGTCTCGTCCACGTTCCAAATGCGAGAAACAGGAATGTTGTGTTTTTGTAGAATCGTTTCATATTTAAAAAAAAAATCTATCACGTTTGTTTGATTGAATGATGTTGCTATGCTAAGCGACGTAACTTCTCGCGTCCTGAATGATAGTCTTGGATGTTTTTAATGCCAATGGCTACAACGCACTGGTAAGTTAGCTTTTCACTTGTGATGGAAGCAATCCGAAGTAGATATCTGCATCCGAAGTAGATATATTCCTCTGGCCTAAATACTAATGTTATTTTGGCGTATTCAACGGAAAGAAGCTTGTCGTTTTTCTTCTTTTTGATGTATCTAAACAGCAACACATGACAAAGGTCAAAAATTGTTGCAGCTTTTTGAATATGTGTTCACTTTTCTAAAACTTCCCTTGCGGCTAGTTCGTAGACCTCTTGAGATTTAGCGGTCTTTTCTGACTTTCTCTTATACTTTCTCATCCTAAGACACAAAAAGAAATTTGATTAAGATATATTTAAAAATATTGATTAAGTAAAACAAAACGACAAGCGTAGGCGCTTACATGAAATCATGAAGGGGTAAGTTGTAACATGTTACAATGTGCCCCGAAAATTGGTTACAACTAGCCCCATGACAAAACTTTGAACATTTTTGTTTATTGAAAAAAAAAGATTATGTTATTGTCAAATGAAGGTAGTTACATATTATAACTTAATATATTGACTACACAAATTAACAGAAACTCATTTCAAAAAGATATTCAGTAACTTAGCATCAAATTTTACGAACTTAATTTTGTTATGTTACCTGGCAAAAATGGTGCGCCTACTCACAAGCACACACTGCGCTTTCCCGCGTTTCACTAGCTGTGCTTACGTCATAGGCCCCGTTATAAGGAGCAAATTAAGTGTAAATTCAAAGCAAAATATTGGAAACATGCTGAGTAATTAGGCTGTTACTACTAGCTCTCCGCTCCCCTACTAAACAAAGTCAAGAGCTGCCGTGTGAAAATTGAGAATTTGAAGAAATAACATGAAATTGCGATAAATTGGTAAAAATACGAAGCTTAATGTATCTGTAGATATAGCATAGTGAAAAAACATGAAAGGACTGGCCATAATGAAAACGAAAAAAAGAAAGGACGACCAAAAGTAAAATTTCACAAGTCTACATTGGATTTGGTGCCGGAAAAAATAAAACTGTATTTGAATATTATTTTAAATGTATGTGTAGTTTTCCTGCCGGTCGTGTTGGTGCGGACGGTAAAAGCAGCGGCCTGCCCCTGTTGTGCCGAAACCGCACTGGAGCGGTAGTTGGTTCGATTCCAGCGCTCGGATGGTTGTTTTTCTTTCTTTCTTATGTCTGTTTATTTTCTAAATGTTTGTAATGGTTTCTAGGCAAGAGTGTAAAATCCGACTACGATTTACCCCTCAGTCACGCCAGTTAAAGGCTGGGTAAGGCCGGGTGCCTTCTGAGAAGTGTTCTACGTTGGTCACTCGCCAGTCGGTAGGTTTCCTGATAGACTTATGGGTAGGCACATTACCAAGGGTTTATAGCTGATGACCGTGGTTCGGAACCCACGTTAAGCTGTAGGTCCAGTCGCTAAATAGCCTAGTTGCTGATGCGCTTCTAACCCTAACACTTTACCTTTACCTTTTTGTAGTTTTCGATATACGATAGCTGTCGGAAAATACGATGATTTCATATTTTTTACCTTTAGTTACATCATTAAACATGGAAAAACCTTCTTTTTCATGATTTCTTCAAGTGAGTTTCTTCCAGTCACTCACGCATAATATTTTAGCAGTAATCAGCCACCATGTGTTCATTCCATCGACCCTGATACCTTTCTCTTATATTTTTTAGGTCCTGATGAAATCGCTGTGCTTGTTTCTCATTGTAAGGGCCAAGGTTGTCCGCAAATTTGTACAAATGATTGTGGAGGTATTGAACTTTGATGCTCATGTTACATCCAAGTTTTGCACCAATTTGCGACAATTTTCGGACTTATAATTCCCTATGAAATTTTAATATTGACGAAAGAAAACCAGGCTAATGATTTTATCATTTATTAAATGCACGAAATTGTTCTCATTCATCAAAAGCCTAATTTTCGGTCCATAGAAAATGATAGCAGTTTCTCCTTGCTCAAACCAAGAAATTTCTTCGAAATATGATTAAAACAGAAACCATTTTTATCCAGGGCTTTGACAGACTGTTTCATTAATCCAAATTTTACGTGCAATGGAGACAAAATTATTTTCTCTTTAGTAACTAACGCTGTATTTATGATATTTTGTTTCTCAACTGTCAAGCTTTTCTTTTAGATATGGGGATAGGTCATTTATCGGTCCTGGTTGTGATTTTTTGGTTCCCTCCAAATCATAGGCACACCAAATTAATTTCTTTTGCCATTCGTCCATTGCTTAAATATTCACTACACATTTTGCAAATTTTTTTTGGTATCCATGGTTTATTAACGTCTTTGATTTTCAAGTTAACGTAAATACGCATTTGCCACAAATTCAGATATGTTTTCGAAAATTTTTCATTATATATTCGCCATAAACGTTACAAAAAGTATTCGGGTCGTTTAAACATGATCATTTTGACGATGACATTTTCCAGGTTTTGTTTGCTAACTTTTTTAATTGAACAAAAATAAAAATAAACAATTTAAATGGCTACTGAAAAGAAAATAATATTAGAGTTGGCGTCATGTGTTATAGTAAGCGTCGTGATCATCACTGCATGCCATGGAAAAGATCCAGAAGGATCTCATGAGTTGACCCACGACAACCATCAACATCGACCGCAAGACCGTATCGCTTTGGAAAAAAAAACAATGCTGTGCAGTTGGTGAGATTAGAAGGATGTCAAATACCATGAGCTTCTATAACAAAGTGAAATAGTTAATACCGTTCGCTACCGTCAATAGATAATCAATTTGAACCATGCATAGATAAAAAACCAATCAGAATGGGCTACAAAATACGGAAAAGTGATTTAAGAATTATCTGAATGAGTGTGGCGTGTTGATATATTTTTTCTGGTTTTGATTTTTTCGTCACGATCTAAAACTCAAAAAAATATCAAAAATATCTGTTCTTATGTAAATAAAGAATCCCAAAAAACAAAACGGAGGCAGATTTCTCAGTGACTCTTAGGAAATAAATACATTTTGTGTATATGTCAATGATACATTGATAATAATAGTTTTTAATGACAGTGACATACTACCAAAAAATATATAGGTGAGGTTTACTGTGTGATTGTTGTGTATTGAAATACTTAAACGTTTTTAATTGTATTCTTTAGAATCGAGAACCACATTGAATTTAAATCTACCGAAGGCATAGCAATACAGTTATTTTTATATAAATTAATTATAGCGGTTTCTTTTAATCTTCTGTATTTTGTTACCGATTCTTTTAATACCGTTTTGGAATTATTCCAATTGATTTTATGTCGCTATTTTCATGCGTGTTGACAAATTCTAGATTTATTAAAATCGCCCTTTCTAAGAAGGTTTTTATGTTCTTTTATTCTAACAGCTAACGGTCTAGATGTCTCAGCTATATAGAATTTGCCACATTCGCAGTGAATTTTATAAGCCACATTTTTGGTATTCTGTTGTGTTTGGTTTGGTTTGGTTGTTTATTCTGTTTGGTTTGGTTTTTGTTAATATAGATCTAAGAGTATTTTTTGTTTTAAATGTCGTTCTTGTTGTTGTATTTATGTCCTACTATTTTAAATGTGTCAGAAATACCGCGGTTGTATGGAATTGTGAGGTTAATTATTTGAGAGTTATTATTATTATTGTGATTAGTAAGTTATCTGTTGTGTCTGGTATCAAAAGTTTTAAAAGATTTATGTATGAAATTTTTTTGGGTAATTATTTTTTATTAAAATATCTTTGATGTAATTTGTTTCTTTTTGTAGTGTGCCCCTCTCGGTACAAACAAGTTTTGCTCTATCATATAAACTTTTAATTACTTCTATTTTGACTGATTTTGAGTGATTGGAGAAGAAATTGAGACATCTATTTGTGTTTGTAGGTTTTCTGTAAACTGTTTTATTATTAGAATGTCGACTGGCAATTTATTCTCTTTCTCCATCTCTAAACTAAACTTAATTGTAGGCTCTCGAGAATGTATATCTTGTAAAAAAGATATTTAGATCATCAATGCTATGTTGCCATATAGCAAAAATATCATCAACATATCTAAATGATTTTGCAGCACGACACCGCTCCATCACACCCAGCGAAAATGGTCATAGACGCCATTTCTGCACTTGGCTAGAAACTCTTGCCTCACCCGCTGAACTCACCAGACTTGACCCCTTCCAACTACTACTTGTATTCATAGATGCCATGACGTTATCGAGGGCATCCACAAATTGCTAGAGAGATTTGAAAAAGTTGCAGCTGACGATGGAACATGCTTTGAATTAACTATTTTTTACTTTTCCCCTAAATTAAACATGATTTTTTTTTAAGAAAAAAATAAGAATTGTTAACCGCTACACCTAATATTATTAAATGCTCTCGTTATCCCTCTTAAGTAACGAACTCTGTCAATGTTCATCATATTTACAACAATATTAACAATAAAAGAAATATCAATTTCAGTTTAATCTATTAGGAATTTTGAACTGTAGGTTCCTTTTCGACACCATTCAAAGACGTCGTCGTCGACGCGCGTTTCCATGCTTAAGATACGCCCGCACGCGCGTCCCTAAATCGGCCACGAAGGTTGCGGATCGGCCGCCCCCCCGTTGCACCGTCGCCCACTTCGCCCCGCGCCGGCCCCATCATGAATAATAGATGGGGCGGGTTCTAACAATGACGTAACTACAATCGGCCCCTCTCGCAGCACAGATTGGTACGAATCCGCTTTCTCCCTCCTGCTGCTGCAGCGACCGGAATCCTTTCGGCTGTTGGCGGCGGGGCCAGGTCGACTGCCTCACTCCGGGGGTAACTCCGTCGAGGGAGAGGGGTCGGACGATGTTTTTCTTTAGGTTTCTTTTTTGTGTTTCGGAGTATTTTTTCTTGGCGGCCTGAACTGGAAGATTAATTATGAGTTTTCCTGAAATGTTTGAAATTAAATTATTTCACCACTCAAAGTCAAAAAATATCTAGACTTATTTGTTAAGTCAGAAATTCTCTTAATATATCTATACATTTGTAAAACACATTTTCTAAAAATTACATCACATAAACCCGAAGTGGTCAGGAGATTATTAAATTTAATTCTGAAACTAAACTTTGCTCTATTTATATGATAACCGTACCCAATGAAGTGTGTAAAAATCATCGTGAAGTTAACTAAGGGTTACATTAATAATTGAAAAAGTAGACTGAATGGAATTGGTCAATTATCACGGTTCATGATTTTCTTACATGTTCCTATTTGAATACTATCATACGATTCTAAAGCCCTATTATTATTTACATTTTTAACAAGTCTTAAATTATTAATATCTAACTATGTGATAGAAGGCATTTAGTTTTAGATCACTATATTCAATAGAATAATATTTGACGTGACGGCCGTATCGTAGTAACATCTACATCATTGAGACGTTTAAAAATGAATACAAGCCATAATTTGATTTATTTAAACACGGGTGAGTATCGTACAATTTATATCAAAGTGGTTTTTCTTCTACAAAAGTATGATGACGGTATGGTCCAGGGGTCTAAGTACTAGTTGGGTTTTCCTCTTTTTCGACACAAAGTTGAAGTGATTTCGTTTAGATAGTTAAAATGTACAGTTACAAAGTAACGGACCAACTAATCAATTATTAATATCAATATTCATGGTCATGTCCATGTTCGAGTACATTGGACAATACAATCTCATATCTCTATCATATACTAGTATAATGTGGACAATGTATTTTTTATATCTGGTCAATATGAATCTTTTAGTTAGCCTAATATATTAAGTGCCGGAATTATTTTTTTCGATTTTACATGAGATGGCGTAAGTATTTGTTTTTACACACATGGTAATACTGGAACTATTGTGTGTTAAGATATTAACCAAAACCTATAAAATTTTGTATGACATTGATTTCACGAATATACATCATATGTTTCTATTTCATTAAAAATGTCGAAATTTATACCAAATAAACAGCAATTACGGGAAAGTTTAATTTTATACTTTCATCTGAAGAAAACTGCTGCTGAAAGTCATTGTTTGCTTGTAGAAGCTTATGAAAAGCATGCTCCTACCGAAAGGACTTTTGAAAATTGGTTTAAACCTTCCAAAAGGGGTGATATTTACGTGAAAGACAAATAAAGTCCAGGACAACCAAAAAAATGTGGAGATGCAGAATTGGAAGTATTATTCGATGAAGACCCATGTCTGTTGGAAATCGTGTACACAAACTTGAATTCAATCAGAAAGAAGGAAATTCAGTACCGCATGAATTGATTGAAAGACAACAAGAAAAGCGTTTAACCACATGTGAAATGTTGCTTGAAAGGCATAAAAACAAGTCAATTTTGTATCGAATTGTTACTGGTGATGAAAAATGGATTCATTACGACAACCCTAAGCGAAGAAAAGCAATAGTTAAGCCATGTGAACCATCGGCATCAATGTCGAAACAAGATATTCATGGAAAGAAGCCTATGCTATGTATCTGGTGGGATCAGAAAAGTGTTATGAACTGCTAAAACCGAATGAAACTATTACTGCTGAACGTTATCGACAAGAAATGATCAATTGGAATCGAGCATTGCGAAAAAAAAACCTCATACTGCAAACATTGTGAAAGAAATGTTACAATTGCTAGGCTGGGAAGTTTTACCTCACCCGCTTTATTCACCAGACATTTCCCCTTCCGACTACCATTTGTTTTCATCGATACAAAGCGGATTATTGGAACACCACTTCAAAAATGACGGAGAAGCGAAAAATTGGGTGGATTCGTGGATCGCTTCTAAACCTATTAAATTCTTCAAACATGGAATCTATTTATTGCCCAAAAAATGGGAAAATGTCGTAGATGGTAAATACTTTAATTGAAATATAATGTAGCGTTAGTTTTAAATAAATTTGTTTTTATGAACCAATAAATCGAAAAAAAATATTCCGGCACCTAATACCTTCTATCACAATCTTGACATGTACTTGTTTTTATGTGGCTTGTAAGCTATTACCTTAATGTCCACTTTTAAAAAAAATCTTTTCGAGGGTGTAACTACGATATGTGGATGATGGTTTGGCAATTTTCGATTCAAAAAATGAAAAGATTTTGTTAAGAACTTAACTCAAACATCCGTAACCATACTATTCATGTATGAACTCGAGAACAATGACCAATTCTGGATGTTTTAGTAAATAGAAACAATAAAAATAGGTTAGAATTTTATATTTTTAGAAAAAAAAACACCACCGTCTCGTTTTATAGAGGTTTCAGATTATTCCATAGATGGCGCTAGTAGTTAGTTCCGTTATTTACCCGATTATACTGTGAATAGCCGGATACTCGAATCCGAATTTATTCTTTTAACATTCAAGATTAGCGGATATGTGCTTTTCTGTGATTGAAGTGACCTATTGTAGACGTGGTATCGCGACCACACTCCGAACATTCAGCATGATTCCAACTTTCACGATCCTGGGCTTTCCTCTGCCACTTTCATAACGGGTAGGACGCACTGATCGAAGACTTTTTTTTTCAGGCAAAGTGGGAGTCTGCCCTTAAACACTATGTTGAGCCTGCCAAATGCCTGCCAGCCACATTTAACACGCCGTTCTACCCTCCCGGGCGGTATCCCCATCAATTGAAATCCTCTCTCCAAGATATATAAAGTGGCCCACAATCTCCAAATCCCTTCCTAAAACTGAACTTCTCCTGTCCTCAGCGAATTTATTGAACATAACCTGATTCTTTTTCAGGTTTATTTTTACGCCAAATGGTTCGACAGCCCTTTGTAGTTATTGTATGCGTATTTGCAGCTCCTCTGGATCTTGTGAAAGGAGAACGATATTATCTGCAAATCTAAGATGGTTTAAGTTTCAACCATTGATCTTTACACCATCGTGTTCCCAATCCAGTTTACAGAATACTTCTTCAAGGCAAGCCCAGAAAAAAGTAGGCGATATTGCGTCACCCTGCCGTACGTCTCGTTCTGCATTAATTGTAGCTGTAGCTCCATCATATATCGATCCTAATAGGTTTACATATGCTATGGCTAAGCAGTGCATCCATTATGACATGCTTTCAGGTGGAGTTAAATGTTTTTTCGTAGTCGATAAAAGCCAAGCACAGTGGCATGTTGTATTCGTTGTGCCTTTCTATGACCTGCTATTCAACCTGGATGTGATCCATTGTAGTGAATCCTGCTTGTTCTTTTGGTTGCGCGTCATTCAGTTTTTTTGATATTCTTCTAGATATCTTAGTGAAAACTTTGTACATTACTGATAGGAGGCTTATTGGACGGTAGTTTTTTAAATCTTCCGGGGCTCCTTTTTTTATATAAAAGGATCACTTCTGCATTTTTCCATAAGTCAGGTACTTTTTCTTCTTTGAGACAATTTGAGTATAATTTTGCCAGTGTTTTATCTAACGTCCGACCACCAACTTTTAGCATTTCGACAGTTACACTGTCCTTTCCTGGAGCTTTGTCGTTTTTCATCGATTCTATAGCATTTGTTACTTCCTCCACTACGATATCTGGCATTTGTTCTTCCGCGGGTATTGTTGTCTTTGATTGGTTCTGATCTTCATATAACTGGGAATAAAATTTTCTAACCTCTAACATTTTCGTACGTGCCATGTACACTGTACCATCCTCACGCATTAAGGCATTATTTTGTGTTCTTTTGTTTCTCAGCTTCTGTTTAGCCTTGTTATTTCCTTTGTTTTCTTTTACGATTTTTTGCACTAGCTGCATAATGAATCGGTGCGTGTCCTCTCTGATACGTATTCTTATAGTTTTGCAGAGCTCAGCGTACTTGACCCCTGCCAAAGGGACTACCTGCATTTCCTATTGTTCGCCGTTTCTTCATTAAATCAATAGTCTCACTGGAGATTTTTGTCTGTTTGAGATATTTTTCTTCTGGTGCTATTGAAGCAGCCGTTTGAAGCATATTGTTGGTGATTTCTTCATATTGAACTGATATTTCCATCTCCTCCGGATCTTGTTGACACAGCAAAGCGGTTTGACAAAGCAATCTCAAAATCGCTGCCTCTCTCCAGCAGTTCTTCTTTGGCTTTACCATTTTTTCGCGCTCTCTTCGACAGTTGATCCTAGTTTTTGCTCGTATCATTCAGTGGTAACTTCCAACATTAAAATTGTTATGGACAGTACAATCGCAAAATATTGTTTTATCGTTGTTAATGATGTAATCAATTTCACTTGTAAGTCCAGATGAACTTTTCCACGCTCATTTTCTGCTTATATTTTTCTTATAGAACGAATTCATAAGTTCTTGTCCATCAGCAAAATCAACCAATCGGTCACTTCAATTGTCTCTCTCACCAGTTCCATATGGGCCAGTTGTATTTTCACCAGTTCTTGTTGTTCCAATTCTGACATTAAAATCACCCATCAGGATTTTGTACCTACATTTCTCCTTGTATAAAAGCTGGGCCACATCATCATAAAATTCCTCAATTTCCTGATCCCTATGGCTTATGGTGCATAAGCATTGGGCGATTTGAAGCCTAAACTTTTTATTTAGCTGAATGACGCATTGGGCTAGTCGGTCAGATGTACTTTCAAATTTTACAACACTGTCCTTCACCTTTCGATTAATGAGGAATCCAATTCTCCCACATCGTCCATTTTCCGTACCTCGGGTGTAGAGTACGTGACCAGTTGGTTCCAGTTTAATTAACTCTTTGCACTTTCTTCGTATTTCACAGAACCCAATAATATCTCAATGTATGTTTTCAGGTTCGATTAACAGTTCTTGCAATCGGGCCTCCGTTTTCATAGTTCGTATATTAAGCGTAGCGATGTCAAAAGTCCAATGGCAGCCTGATCTAACCCGGTGATTCTTAGCACCCTCTGCCTTGGGGGCAGTTCTTTCCGCTGCCCTAGATAGTTGCCCCTTGGCCTCCGGGAATGAGGGCCGTGTTTGAGGTTATAATGTCATATTGAAATACCATTTTAAAGGTATGGACTGTAATCTGCCACGCTGGTCCAATGCGGGTTGGCAGATTTTGGATCATGTTAGTCCTCTGGCTTAACCTGTCCGCCAGGCGTGACCCTCGCAGGGGTATAGACTCTAGACGGCATAGCTCAAAGCTTCATTGCCCTACGCAAACCCCTCTACCACGTCAAGGTCTGATCCACAAAGGGGATATATATATATATATATATATATATATATATATATATATATATATATATATATATATATATATATATATATATATATAGATGGACAATCAATTCAAATTCGAATTCGTGAATTTTTATCATGGCGACCACTGAATTGTGAAACAATGTGTTGTCTTGGTGAAATAATAATTGCTTTTTCTTGAAATGCGGTCATTTTCCCGTAATTTCTGCCTCCAACTTGTCAAACCATGATGCGTAGAATGCCCCTGTTATTGTTTTTCACTTTTCAATATAGTCGATTAACACAACTCCATGACTATTCCAAAAAATAGTCGCCGTCACTGTCCCGACCGATGGAACGGCCTTTTTCGGAGTCGATTTACCCTTCGCAGTCAACTGTTTCGACTGTGTCTTGGTTTCAGGAGTGTCGTGGTGTATCTAGGTTTCATCTATAGTTATTAATAGATACCAAATCTCCAACTTAGTTTCTCTTAAAGTGCTTCAACAGGGCTTTGGACATGTTTATTCGAATGTGTTTTTGGTCCTGAGTGAGCAATCGCCGTACCCAAGGCGCGATTAGCTTTTTCATGATCTTCAGTCAATATACCAATATATGATAAACGCGTCCTTTCGAGATGCCCCCAGCCTCTTCTGCTATCTCTCTAGCCTTAATTTGACGGACGTCTAGTACCATTTGGTGAACTTTTTCAATGTTATCGATAGTGGTTGCAGTTTTTGGCTGTCCCGAACGTTCAAGTTGAAGGCTCCCTTTCTTTATCAGATATAAAATTTGATAACATATTCCATCTTTTGATACTATGCCCAAAAAAATTATAAATTTGTTTCAGAAAAAATGTTGCATATCAATAACTTCTCTTACTGCATCATTAAGTACCAGATTTAAGTTGTGAGCAGCCCAATGAACATATACCGCATTTGGCTCGATATCTTTTATGAGTTTTTAAACTCCGCCATAAGTGCCTTTCATTGTGTTAGCACCATCATATCCTCGTCCTCGACACTTATTTAGAGGTATATTTTTATCATTTATGGATTTAATAATTTGGTTGGACATTGCTAAGGAGTTTGGTCGTTAACTTCATGAAATCCTAAAAATGACTCTTTAATGGCGAGTGCCTTTGGGATTCCATTTTCGCCTCTTTCGATCGTACAATAACGGTAAAGTTCACACATATGATTTCTTTTTGAAATATCTTGAGTCGCATCGAATATGATAGGTTAAAATGGTGCGGCATTTATTTCACTTATGAGTGCAATTTCTATTTTTAGAACCAGAACAGAAATGAGCTCATTTTGTATTTTGGACTTAACTATTTTATCTGGCCCTTTCGTTTACTTTTGTTCCCGAGTTTTCTCGGGAACTTGGTTCATTGCTATCTGCCTTTTCTTTGTGGCCACGAAAGGCTAAATTACACGTTGAAAGTGTCAGAGTAATATCAAGAAGTCTAGAGAGTACTTCTCGCCAAAAATATTTTTCTTTCTTGATCATGGACTCTTGCTCTTCATCTAGTGTTGTGTGCTCTCCATGTAGCCGCCATTGTTGATACGTAAGACAAGAATCCAGGTGAATTTTCGATTGCTCGTGTCTTTCTATGGCGTTTACAATATATTTACAGTCGTCACAGTCTTCCATCCAAACATTTTCTATTTTTTAGATGCCCGATTTGCGAATAACCAACATGGTTCACAATACGCCTTCTGAAGTATTAAATAATAGGATAGCTATGTATGTTCAAGTTTCACGACAGACTTGGAAACAATATAGTTATGATTTTTTACGAAGGATCTAGGAAAGTCTTTTAAGAAAGGACCCTTAGGTTTACAATGTCCGTTTTCGATCACGAACTGTTTCACTTGATCATATAGGTCTTTAAAATTACCCTTATCAGTAATATATGGTGAATATGCAATATTGTTCACACTAAAATTTGATTCTCTTTGATTTTTGCTTGTACCTTGTTGTGGTTGTTCTGGATCTGGATATACACTGGCGTCGAGGGCTGCGTCTGCTATACTGTTACTTTTAGTTGCAATTATTCACTTTCGGAGCATTGTTCACTCACTTTTCATCAATAAAGTCACCATTCTTAAAGTACTGACTAATTTTAGGTTAGTTTTTTTTTCTTCAGACACCCTCTTTCTCTTTCGTTTTTCGCTCCCACTTAGATATTTTCTAGAAGTAGACATGTTGATATCTAGCTTTCATGTTGATATCTAGCTATGCGTAGTAGAGCCCTCCGTACTTAAAAAAAATAGAAATCCGGGATTCCCCTAAAAGCGTCGCTAGTCCGCCAGCGTCACCAAAAAGATACTTTCTTGGTTAACAAAATGCGGGAATTCCCCTAGCATCACTAGCTCGCCCGCGCCACCAATGTACCGCGACAAAAAATGCAACAACCAAGGGATTCATTCCAAAATTGATCGACATCCTTTTTTGAAGAAGAAGTCTCATTAAGACACAATTGACACAACATGTCTAATTTGTTAAACAATTGACTGACAAAATTTACTGAATGGATTCTTTCATTAATGTTTAGCTACCGAGATTCTGCAAATTCTCAGCTTAGGCTACTCTTTTTTTTAATAAAAGATTAATATTGGAAGAATAATTGAAAAAAAATGCATGTTGATATTTTTTGGCAATAAAGACTTACATAAACTATTTTCTTTCTCTTAAAAAAATCCCTACGAACTTTCCGGACAACCCGATGCAAAGTGATGATTGTACGCGACACTTTTTTTTCAGCAACCCATTGAAGCCAACAATATTTCAACACCATCGACCAGTACGTGCGCTAATCCACTCACTCGACGTCTCTAGGCGTCTCTCACCCCTTCCTTGCCCCCGTTCGCCCCCTCCAGTCAGCCATCGTCCCGCACAAAGAGATCCTTTTAAACATCAACGGCAACGGTAATTACGCCATGATTATGATTAGCTTTGGGCTAGTTAAGCCCCGCAGCTTACCAGCTTCGCTCTCTATGCAGGATAAGGCTTAGGCTCGTAGTAGCTTTAAGCTTCGCCGTTGATGTATTTACATTTATGTTGGCGCCTGCTTTTACGTTGGATTTGGCTGTGTTATTGCTTTGCGGGAGGATGGACGGGGCGGTGCAGTGTAGAGAAAGCAAATCAATGATAAACAGGCTGATAAAACTTAGGTCATATCCAAATTGAATTAATTACGATAGAGTTTTAAAAGATTTTCAAAATTAATCTCTCATTAGAAAAAAATACAAGTACGCGCATAAGCTGTCGTTTTGCAGGATGTGAACGAGTGGCCCGGAAAGTTCGTACGAATTTTTTTAAGATAAAAATAGAACCCCAAATATTGGGTTGTTGCGAAAGTTTTTGTTAGTTTAATTTTAAATGCTGTATTTCAAATACATTTGTATTAAGTTGTTTTGACTTTATATACTATTTTAAAGCGCGTTTTTCACTCGAACTGTAGTGTTAATTTTATTCTAAAATAATTTTGCCCAATTTTTTCGGAGCGTTAAAAGGCAACATGAACAAAAAGCAAATTCGCTCAATTTTCTTGACAAAGTACTAAAATAGCAAGCAAGTCTTTCTTTCAAGTATAAAACTAGGCCGAAACAACTCGCGATATCAACAATGTGTTTAAACCGGAAACCACTAAAGAACGTACTGCGGAATGATAGTTTAAAAAAAAATCATAGCGGTGATGAGAGCCTTGAAGATGATGAGCGTTGTGGTCGGCCATCGGATGTAGACAATGAGCAATTGAGGGCCTTAGTCGAAGCCAATTCGGGTACATCTGTTCGGGAGCTTGCTTCTGAATTATGCGTAACGCATGTGACGATTTCTAACCATATACAGAAGATTGGAAAGTTAAAAAAGTTCGATAAATGGGTGCCACACGAATTGAATAATTTTTTTAAAAAATCATCGTGTTGAAATGTCTGCTTTTCTTTTGCACAATAAAAACGATCCGTTTCTCGAACGGATTGTGACGTGCGATGAAAAGTCGATTCTTTACGATAATCGGCGTTGATCGTCTCAGTGGTTAGACTGCGACGAAGCTCCACAACCCTTCCCAAAGGCGAAAATGCACCACAATAAGGTCATGGTGACTGTTTGGTGGTCTGCGTCCGGTCTGATTCATGACAACTTCCTGAACCCGGGCAAAACGATTACAGCGGAGATGTATTGCCGGCAAATCGATGAAAAGCGTCAAAACCAGCCGCGCGTGTGCCCGGCATTTTTCCACAGGAAGGGACCAATTTTCCTCCAGGGCAACGCACACGTTTCAATGAACGTGCGACAAAAGCTGCACGAGTTGGGCTACGAAACTCTATACCATCCGCCATACTCGCCTCTCGACCTCTCGTCTATCGAATACCATATTTTCAAGCATCTCGACAACTTCCTGTGCGAGAAATGCTTTAAAAATCAAGAGAATGCAAAAACTGTCTTCAAGGACTTCGTCGCCATCAGGATTCCAGGATTAATAAAGTTTTGTCTGAGCTGAGATATGTGCGTTTCAGTTTAATGGTTAAAAACTGCAATAACTTTTTTAATAACTTAATAGTTTATTATGTGAAGGTGTTATATAATGGGAAATTTATATAAATATTTATTTAGTTTATTATGTACTTACTTAACTTGAAGAGATTTACCACTAAACACAAAACCTCTTGACGCACGTTTTGCTAACCATGTTAGCATGATCAGGAGATGATTTAATGTAATTCTAAAACTAAACTATGTTCTATTTATATGAAAACCCTACCTAACAAAGCGTGCAAAAATCCTGAACCGTGAAGTTTACTAAGCCTTACATTAATAATTGAAAAAGATGACTGAACGGGATAGGTCCTTTATCTCCGTTAACGATTTTCTTACATTTTTCTATTTGAATGCTTTCATATGCATTCAAAGCACTATTATTATTAACACTTTTAATTAGTCTTAAATTACTAATATCTATACTGTGGTCGTGTTCGATTGCATGTTGGTTAGCACAAGATTTTTCATTTCTCCCATATCTAATGTGGGCAATATGTTCTTTATATCTTGTCAATATGGATCTTTTTGTTTGCCCAATATACCTTCGATCACAGTCTTGACAACTAATTTCGTAAATCCCCGACTTTTCATGTTGATCTACTTTATTCTTTGGATTGTCCGGAACTTTTCTTAATTTATTATATGGTTTGTACACAACCTTAATGTCTACTTTTTTCAAAATGTTGTCTAGCCCTCTTTTTAACTGAGCATCAAATGGTATTACCATGAATTTATTTGTGTTCTAGTCCTTTTGAAAAGTCGAAGATTATATCTACAATTGTAGATAAATTAACTAGAAAACATAAGTTCAGAAAATTATTAATGTTTCAAATATTTTGAAAACCAATAAAACCATTTTCAATGATAAATACTTGTTTTTATTTATTATTCCGGATATATAAAGAGCAGCACAGGAAGAGGAAGAAGAAGATATTGTAGTCTACCTCATCAAAATCCTGCTTAGTCTTATCCATAAGTTTTATCCAGACAAACCAACACATTGGCATTTTTTTATTATCATTATTATTTTTTGAAGTTTGGCAGGAATGTTCCTCATGCGTCGTAGATGTTTGCTAAGGAAGAGGGTTCATAAAAATGTACTACTAAGTGAGTTGCGAGGGTTGCGGATAAATATACTCCGAAATTTGGGTTTATATCGTTGTGAATCGCTCGCAATTTTGTGTTCATGAAATTTATAGAAAAAAATTACAAATAGCTGGTAAAACCTACGGAATTCTAAAAGTAATTTTAATCATAAATAATTAAATTATTACTAAGTATTTTGTTTAAAAATTCGCAAATTGCTGTATAATATGTGTAATATTTTCAACTCTGCACTGTTCTTGGACCTCTCTCTGATGCGGAGCCTAGTTCTTGAAATTGCTTGAGTAAACGATAAATTGGCGTTGGCGTTTTATGTTGTGTTGCAATAGTTGAATAATCTTTTAATGAAGGGAAGAGTTGCCGAATGTGGATCACTTAAACATTTTTTTATATATTTTTTATATATAAAAGCATTTTTAATGAAAATATTTAGGTGGAAAATAATTGTACTATTGCAATCTTCAAACTAACATAACTATTTTATTTTTTTTATTTATTATTGTAAAAAATTAATTTTTAAAAATTGAGTGTTCGGTTCATCCAAGGAAACTGATTTCTTGCGATGGACCACTGGTTCCTTAGAATGGACCATTAAATATAATTAAAACAAAAATACTTCTTTGGTTTGATCTTTGGACTCACACCAGCACATTTATTATGAACCCAAGCGTGACATGTAATGCATTGAATCATCTCTTCTTCCCTTATTTTATCACATATGGTACAAAACCACGTAATTTTCATTTGTACTCTTTGTTTTTTTCTTCTTTGCCACATCTTCGCTTCTTTGCCACATCTTTTCTTCCCAATATTTTGTGGTTTTGTCTTTTTAATATTTTCTTCGATGCTACGTTTCAATTCCAGAACGTTATCAATAGGTGATAACAATTGTGTTTCCTGAGCAATACTTCTTTGTACTCGAGAAGACGATGGACTGTGGATCTGTGGATTTTGTGTTGGTAGTGGTGATATTTTATGAAGAATATCATCAAAGTTTTTAGGCTTTTTCTCCTGAGAAATATAAACAACAGCGGAATCACTGCCGCTTTCACTATCATTGGGTATTGACATACTTGCTAAATTTCCAGTAATTATTTCGATTTCAGCAACATTACAACAATGTTGAGGTTGTAGCATATCTGATGGTGCAAACCGGTGATCCTGAAAGACATGTCTGTTAACTGGCCAAATACCCGTGACACGAAAGGCATTTTCAGCTACTTTCACAGTTGCTGCTCTGCCATATGCTTCATTTAATTTAGAAATTTGAGTTTGATATATCTTATCACCTTTATATTGACGAAGAAAAGTGTTTTGTGCCTGAACAATATATTTCTGTAGCGGCCAAAAGAAAGCAACATCTAGAGGTTGCAGACGATGGGTGGTATGCCCAGGCAACTGCAGTAATACCATTCCATTTTCTCTAGCGAAGGTACAAGGCCTCCTACTTGACGTTTAGCTTTACAAACAACCTTTTGTAGAGTTTTTTGTACTGTCAAAAATCCCGATTCATCGGCATTAAAAATAGTTTCTGCGGTGAAATTAAACTCGTCCACAGTTTTTTTCGTGCTCTCTATTGAAGCCTCGTGCTCTTACCAGTGACATACCTTCAGGTTTTCATATACACATCTGTGGATTTCAGCGCATAAATGAGTAGAACCATTTTTTCCGTGCTATTTTCTTTTCTTTATCTTTTCAAATGATTGTGGCAAAGAGTATTTTTCAGCGAGTTCGAAAACTAGTTTTCGCACTTCTCGGATAGTCAAATCAAAAAAATATTCCTCAAGTTGAAGAATATGATTAGAATTGTTTCCATGACTCTAGTAATTATGGGATGTCTACCGAGTGCTTTCTCTTTATTTCCAGTAGTTTTTTCTTATCCGCATCTCTTTATAGTTGCTTGCAACGTTCGTAATATCCTCTTTTAGCCATATGGACCCTAAAAGGCGTAAAAGATTAATTCGGAATAGTATTTTATCAGGGTTGCCTAAATTGAACCAGTCCATTTTGGGCAACTGCGATATGATCCAATCCAAGCAACTTGACTCATAATGCCTAAATATACTGCATAACCGAACTTTTAACTTGGCTAACAAAACTATCACACTAATTTGTACCTGAATAGATTTGCTTTTAAAATAAGTAATACAATTTGTTGTTACTTACTTTAACAATGACCAAAAGTGTTTCGTTGTTTGTTAAATTATTTAGTTCAGATCTATTAAAACACTAATTCTCCTCCTCCTCTTTTCACTGCCATTAAAAACAATTACTACTACTACATTACTACTTTTTGCAGCAACGTGGTTGTTTAATATAGTGCCCAGATTAGGACATATATGTGTTATCCGACCTAGATATAGTGGTGTTCCAATCTAGGCGGCAATCCAAATTCGCCGACTCTCTCCTATATTACAACTTCGCTATCTTTCTGTAAGGAGTATTTATCCATAATAAAACTTAATGTCTGCAGTACTCAATACCCAAATCCAAATTGTCATAAATATTACCAAAAGAAAATGGCGTCAAAATAAAATGGTAACCTGATACTCGCCACACTTTATGTATATAAACAGCAAACACGAATTTAATTAATAAAGTACAATTACAACAGGTACTAAGTACGCTCTCACAAAATTCCAAGTGTGACTTGTAAGAAAGTTAAAAGAATCATGAAAAATAGAAAAAATCCCTTAATTGATTTCTCTCCAATTAAATCGACTGCCGTTCAAACTGTCCGAACTTCCGATTCTGATCAATTTAAAAGTGATCTCGTCTCCTGCAAGACGTTCCGCCTCCCACGTCCAACGTAATTATCCAGGGAGAAGATACTCTAAACAATTACCCGGAGCAAGTCGTTTTGATGCGTTTCGTTCGGGTCCCCGGAGACGTCGTCAATGTCCCTTTTAACTGTCAAGAAATTCCGGTCGTTCCCGGATTGTTCCGGGCTCTCGAAGTTTCCGAAAGTGTCTTTTTATTTTAAAAGATGGAAAGACGCGGATATGTCGTTAGACACCGATCTGGGGGCGAGCGAGGATTTATGTTTTTCGAACTGATTCGAAAATGATGATTTTATAAAGTTTGCTTGCCGATAACGCTGAAGGTTTGATATTTGAATTTGTTTTTTATAGTTGAAGGTAACAATAATAAGAATTTTGTAATGCTACGACTCGTAATCGACAGTACGTGAACTTTTCTAATGCCTAAGTAGCTCGGTATGTGAATTGTAAATGCATTTGCACCTAGCAATTGTGTTACTGTTGTTGGCCACCAAAAATTTAGAAAAGGCCTTGTCCTTAATACCCATAACGAGTATCAACCAGTAAGTACAGTTACGATCTTCGCATCTATGTCTCAATGCCCGATGCTCCGAAAATGATCTCAATTATCATAGCATAGGCCAATGTCAGACGAGATCTCCTAAATGGCGGAATCTAGGATTCATCATTTTATATATATATATATATATATATATATATATATATATATATATATATATATATATATATATATATATATATATATATATATATATATATATATATATATATATATATATATAGATATACATATATAGATATACATATAGATATATATATATATATATATATATATATATATATATATATATATATATATATATATATATATATATATATAAAAATATATAGTTCGTACAAAATAAAAACCGTAACGTCATTAAGCACGTGATCGGCTGCCCTGTTGCCATATTGCGATTAAACATCATAACCTTACTTTAGCTTTTTACAATTTAACTTTAATAACAAATACAAATTTAAATTATGATAAATATTGAATGTTTTGCAAGTGCAAAACATTTAGTACGTTTAGATAGATTCAACATATGTAAAATGCTTCGTTCAAAGACCATGGGCATTTTTTAATATTTCAATAGTTATTAAAATAAAAAGATTATATAATAACCAATGACATTTATTGATATATAATATACAAGTATAAAATAGAAGAAAACAATGAAATATCTGCATGCACTTATATTTTTATTAATATAATTATTTATTTTCAATCAAATATATGCTCTCTGTCATTCCATTTCATTATTTCATTTTCTGTAAGCCTGATTCTTTTTTCTTGATTAAAGCTATTTTTCTTCTTAGTTTTAAAGCAACATTGGGAAGCTCCATGTTTATGGAGCTCTTCGTCTTGGATCATCTTTTTTCCATTTAAAACCTACTTCTTTCAATATCTTGCACAGTGACATACGACATCCATCAAACAGTTGTACCTCATTTAATTGCTCATGTAAAAAATTTAAAGTTACATGCTGTCCTGAAAATGAAAATAAAACTGAGTACCTACATATAAACTACATATGAATTTAAAAACAGACTTTTCTGTAATTAAATAAGCAAAGATTAATATTTAGAAATTTCAATTATATTTAAAATTGTAGTGCTTATTTATTTAAAATGAATTTCTATCAAGTAACAGCTATCTCAGATAATTTTTTTCAGGAATTCTTAGGTTACGAATACTTACTGTGTTCATACATGATGTAAATAGTATCTCGAATAGAACTTGCATTCAAAGTTGCAGTATTAGTTACCCTTTTAGTAAAATTACGCTTTCTAGATGATTTTTAAACTTGAAAAACTGTGAAAAAGTACTAACAATAGACATACTTAACCTTAAGGCTTCTGAAACACTTTAAAACAATTATTCTAGTTTCTATAATATATATGACTTAAACTAAACATATTTAATTATTAGCAATTAACTTAACATACCTCTCTAACAGCTGGTAACAATGGACCATCATTGGCTCATTCTTGTTCAAAATACTGTATCGGAGATGCTACAAACTCTTGACAACGCATTTAGCATTTCACAGCCGCGATTTTGACAATTATAACATTGTGGTAGTTCATAAAAGAACTGTTTTCGATCGTAAGGTAAAAAATAAAAGTTAAACGTTTAGAAATAACCTCCAAACGTGTCAATAAATATCAATACGAACAATTTTAAACTCCACAACGTCGCAACGTGCTGCCAACCGAATCCAGCTTTAAATTTGAAATTTATTGAATACATTCCATATGATTATTTTATTATTTAATTTGTGTAGTGGTATTTCCTGTTCATCAATAGCATCATATATATATATATATATATATATATATATATATATATATATATATATATATATATATATATATGAATTATATATATTAGAATTACTAGGTTCTCGGGTAGAACCGCTTTTTAAATTTCTAAAATCTCGAAGTTTCGGCTGCCACTCTGAAGCCTTTATTAAGAGAATCTAGTTGATTTACTCCGAGGCCTCAATCACAACTCACAACAGAGTTCACAACTAAAAAAGAACGTGGTCGGCGTAACCTCTGTTTTAATAGGTATGGTTGGGGGTGGAGCACTCGGTTGAGGAGTGGCGGTGAGATGGGAGGTGGACGTTTGACTGGAAGGGTTTCGGATGGGCAATTTGGAAATAAGAGGTTTCCATGTATTTGGGATTGTAAAACCGTGGTCCCTCTTGTTTAAGCAGTCTGAGCGTTTTTCGATCTCAGTTGCTTTACGAATTATGCGGAGTTTGTGAGAATATATAGGGGCGATTATTTTGATCTTATCGAAATCTATTTTATTGCCCGTTTGGATACGGTGTTCTGCTAGAGTTGAGGAAAGATCCGATTTTCGGACGGCGAGAGAATGCTCGTATATGCGATTTTGGATACGTCTGTTGGTTTGGCCGATATATGATTGGGAGCAGCTCGAACAAGGAATCTCATAGACACCATGTGACTAGTGTGGAATATTATCCGTCAATATTATCCTTGCCTCGTTATTTTCAAACATTTCCCTTCCAAAACTCTAGACATTCTAAAAAACAAACACCATACGTCAACGGATATTCTTGGTCTTATTGAACATTGCAGGTCCAATACATATTTTATCTTCAAAAATAAATTATTTAAACAAATTCGTGGAGCTCCTATGGGCTCTCCTCTTTCTCCGGTCATAGCCGATATTTTTATGGAACACTTTGAAACTCAAGCCATTAACAGCAGTCCGTTGAAACCTACTTGTTGGTTCAGGTACATAGATGACACCTTCATCATTTGGCCACACGGAAAACAATTTTTAAATCTGTTCCTTTCGCATTTGAACGGTATACACCCCCAGGTCCAATTTACAATGGAGACTGAAATCAATTCTGCCCTCCCTTTGCTTGACGTTCTAATATCAAAAAGGCCAGAACAAAGCTTCTCTTATTCAGTTTATCGTAAACCCACCCACACAAACCGGTATCTAAATGCGAACTCCCTTCATCATCCATCCCAAATAAATTCGGTGGTCAAAACATTAGTTACGTCATCTCTAAGATTGTCGGACAATGAACACATGGCAAACAGAACTTAACTCCTTAGAAACGGCACTAATTCAAAACGGCTATGACATACGTCAAATAAAAAGGCATATTAATAAAGTTCAGACATCTGTTCGTACCAACCAATCCACTAGAGAAATATCCCAAAACCCCAAAGTTCTTTTGCCATACATCAAGGGAGGTACTGATAAATTTTGTCACTTATTCAGATCCCGTAATATCGAAACGATATTTACAACACAAAGAAATATATCCAGTTTCCTTAGACCAGTGAAGGATAATATTCCACAAGAGTCACATGGTTTCTTTGAGATTCCTTGTTCGGGCTGCTCCCAATCATATATCGGCCAAACCAACAGGCGTATCCAAAATCGTATATACGAGCATTCTCTCGCCGTCCGAAAATCGGATCTCTCCCCAACCCTAGCAGAACGCGTCACAAAATATATTTCGACAAGGCCAAAGTAATCGCCCCTATATATTCCCACAAACCCCGCATAATTCGTGAAGCAATTGAGATCGAAAAACGCTCAGATTGCTTAAACAAGAGGGACGACGGTCTTAGAATCCCAAATACATGGAAACCTCTTATTTACAAATTGCCCATCCTAAACCCTTCCAGTCAAAGGTCCACCTTCCATCTCATCCCCACCCCTCAACCGAGCGCTCCACCCACAACCTTACTTATTAATACAGAGGTGGCGCCGACCACGTTCTTTTCTAATTGTGAACTCCGGGGAGTAGGCAGATTGAGGCCTCGGAGTAAATCAACTAGATTCTCTTGATAATGGCTTCAAAGTGGAAGCCGAAGCGTCGAGATTTTACAAATATAAAACGCGGTTCTACCCGAGAACCTAGTAATTCTAATATTACCGACCACGGAAACCTTTCCGAACATACACAAGACAAAAGTGACCGGGAGTGACAAAAAATTTTTGTTTGTTATTCAAAACAAATCTATATTATCGCCTTCAAAATAGGCACCATTTGATTTGATAAGTGCATACCAACACTTGATCCAATAATCTATGCACTTGGAATGTTGCTCGGCTAGAATGGCATTCAGTTCCTTCAGCGAATTATTGGTAATGACCTCAATCGAGTCAAAATACGTTACACGAAGCGGATATTTCAGTTTGGAGAAGAGAAAAAAGTTGCACGTAGCTATATCCTGCGAATACGGTGATTGAGCAATCATTTTCGTCATATGTTTAGACAAAAAATCACGCACATTTAGAGCTGTATGAGATGGCGTGTGGTCATGGTGAAAAATCTTTGGGTTGTCAGCCCACAACTCAAGTCTTTTTTTGCGGATACTCTCACGCAAACGCTTCACAACGGCCAAGTAGTACTTTTTATTGACTGTTTGACATTCTGGCAAGAATTCATAGTGGACGATACGGTGATAATAGAAAAAAAAACACTCATAAGAACCTTGATTTTCGCGTGGTTTTTTCGGTCTTGGTTCATCTTTGGCGCGCCATTCGGATAATGGTTGTGGAGTTTCGATGTCGTACTCATAGCCCCACATCGATAAGTTGAAAAGAACCTCTCTGGCAAGTTCAATTCGACGTTCTTTTTGCATGAAATTCAGCTTTTTTAGATCTATCTTGGCTGCGACGTGTTTCATGTCCAGAATATCATCCGAAATGTGCCGAGATGATGCATAAGAGTTGCCAAGATTTCTGCTATCTCACTAATGCCAACATGACGATTTTCAAGCATAATTTTTTATATTTTCTCTATGTTATGGTCGTTAACAGATGTTGAGGGCCGGCTTGGTATGAGGCAAGTTTTCAACGATCTCACAGCCTTTACTAAATGCTCTGCTACTCAAATACTGTAGTTGTTGAGATAGCAGAATCCCTACAGGCTATCTACAATATTTTTAATGCATCCCCGTTGCAGAAATTCCATTGGAAACACAAAATGTCACAAAAATTCTTTGTTCAGTTTTTATCCATGCTAAAAATCGTCATATAATATCATCATCATCATTATCATCATCATCATCGGACCGTGTAGATCCATTGCCTTGGTCCATCTGTCATCCCATCGCCTCGCTATATGGCCTGCCCATCTCCATTTCAATTGCTTTACTCTTCCAATGATGTCACAGACTTTTGTTTCTCCCTGATCCATGCGCAGGACTTTCTGTCTCGTCTTGTAATGACAAGCATACGTCTTCCCTCTGTGCTACCCGAAGTTTTTGAATGGATTGCGATGTGAGTGTCCAGGTTTCACTTCCGTATGTCATAACGGGTAGAATGCACTGATCAAAGACTTTTCTTTTCATGTAGAGTGGAAATCTGCTCTTAAACACGATGTTGAGCCTGTCAAATGCCTGCCAGCCACATTTAACACGCCGTTCCACCTCCCGGGCGGTATTCCCCTCCATTGAAATCCACTGCCAAAGATATATAAAGCTGTCCACAAGCTCCAAATCCCTTCCTAATACTGAAATTCTTCTGTCCTGAGCGAAGTTATTGAACATAACCTTACTCTTTTTCAGGTTTATTTTTAAGCCAAATGGTTCGTCAGCCCTTTGCAGTTCTTGTATGCGTCTTTGCAGCTCCTCTGGGTCTTATGAAAGGAGAACGATATCATCTGCAAATCTAAGATTGTTTAAGTTTGCACCATTGATCTTTACACCATCCTGTTCCCAATCCAGTTTACGGAATAGTTCTTCAAGGCCAGCCCGGAAAAGAATAGGCGATATAGCGTTACCCTGACGTACACCTCCTTCTACATTAATTCTCACTTCAAGATCATCAAGGTGAATTATGGCTGTAGCTCCATTATATATCGATCCTAATAGGTTTACATATGCTTTATCTACCCCTTGGATAAACAGTGCATCCATTATTGCATGCTTTGAGATGGAATCAAATGCTTTTTCGTAGTCGATAAAAGCCAAGCACAGTAGTATGGTGTATTCGTTGTGCCTTTCTATGGCCTGTTGTACAAGCTGGATGTGATCCATTGTACTGAATCCACTTCTGAATCCTGCTTGTTCTCTTGGTTGTGCGTCATTCAGTTTTTTTAATATACTTTTAGAAATTATCTTAGTGAAAACTAAACTTGTACATTACATTATATATATATATATATATATATATATATATATATATATATATATATATATATATATATATATATATACATATATATATGTGTATTACCACAATTTGTATATATTGCAGTAAAAAATTATTATCTTCTTTATAGCATCAATTATCGTCATCTTCAATGACAGGATCATTAAAAAAAAAGAGTTTCTAATCAGGTGCTAAATCAGGAAAATTTGACGTGTGTCCGACACAATTTTTATAATTTTTTAAGGCCAACATAGGACTTATATCTCTGCAAAAAGTGTTTATCGTAACAAAACACAAGATGTGATCATATGACATATGCTTTAGGTAAATTTTTTCATTTAATATTAAGTTATTAAAAACCAGTTTCGGAATTTTATGTTCAGAAGACAATCTAACAAACTCACCTCAGGTGCGGTTATAATCTAATACCATCTACTACTGAAAGGAACTTATATAAATGCGTTCCAAAAATATCTTAAGATATCGAAATTTATTTGTCCATGTTATCCATATGATCTTGAATCCTGAAGTTTGGACACTGTATTATACTTTTTGATTAAAAATGTTTAATGTAGATCTGAACAAAACTTGCTGTATCCAAAGAATGAAGCAGGGGGGGGGTGACTTACAACGACAGGTTGTATTTGTAGGATGGATGGGGTGGATTTGAAGTCGACCTGTTCAAGGGGATAAGGGGGGTTTCGAAACGTCAGAGTCCCCCCTGGAGTTTGAACGATGTTATTAGGGGGCGCCGTATAATCTATAGGCCCTGTCGGAAGGGTTGTTTTAACCCTGCGTTATGATTGCCACCGTGAATATTTAATGGAGTAATTAATGCAAGAAATTACCTATTATGTGGATGATTCGAGTCTCTCTAATAATTGTGAAATATGAGCGGCACGGCGTGTAGAATGGCATTTTCAAAGCGCCACAGGCGGTAAAAGCATACATTTTTAAAGTGAGTTTGGATTATGCCAATATTCGCAGTATCGATAGCCTTATGTGGTGTGATATGAAGAACAATAATCATTTTCGTTCTCGCCCTAATGCTATCTAGATATCTCAGTATCAGGTTTTTAAAATACACAATGTAAAATATTGGATATACTTGAACAATAACACTTAATTTAATTTTTTTGAAAACGGAAATCACCTAGAAGCTTCGTTATTTGAGGTCCATATTTATTGGACTTTCTTTTAGTTTTGCATCACTTAATTGAGGAAATATTTCTTTTAGGTACTTGAAACCCTTTTCTTCTTTCTCCATGGCTTTGACAAAGTTTTTCGTTAATCCAAGCTTAATATGGAGAGGCGGAAGAAGCTTCTTTTTTGGGTTAACAAGGGGGGTAAATTTTATGTTTGAAGTACCAGGTTCTAAAGAAGTTCTATGAGGCCAATGTTTTTTACTGTAATGTTCTTTTGTTGCTCCACTATCCCATAGACGCAAAAAACAGCAACACTTTGTAAAACCTCTTGAAGCCCTAGCAATATATCTATCATTTGGAGATCCACACAAATACTGTTCCCACTGATACTGTTCATATTTAACGTGATTTAGTATGGTTGCTAAGTTGCCATAGATTTCTATCATTGTCACTGAATGGGATTAAGGAATAGATGGGGTTTTGTTTCCATTATGAAGCAAGACTGCTTTTAGACTGTATTTCGACGAATCAATACACCACTCAGAAGGTACATGTTCCATATTAAGCGTATTCATTTAATCATCAATATTACAACACACAGCGATGTTTCCATTTTATAGAAAATTTTAAAATGTTACATTCCGTTTTCGGTAAAGTGAAACACTTGCATTTTTATCTAACAGGTTCCACTGTTGAAGTCTCGAACCAAGAAGTTCCGATTTTTATTTTGACAATCCCAGGTCTCTTACCAAATCATTTAACTCATGCTGAGTTATTAAGTGAGGTTCACTGGTTTAAATGTTGTCCAGGTTTAAAGGCGCAATCGGTACCGGTTTTTCCTTGCTGTGAGGAACTGGCCTAAGTGCAGAAGGCGAATTTGGATACTGAATTTTGTCCCTTTGTTGTTTTGAAATCCCTTCTGTTGTAGTGATACAAAAGTAACAATCACTTATATGGTAAGTAGGTTCTGTTACTTCTACACCATAGGAACACCAAACACCATAGAATTTTTCTTGCGATGTATCCTCTGCACTTATCCGCTGGATTTTTGTAAAATCGACGGTTAGAACTTACCATTTTATATAAAGTCGACTTGACGAAACACTTGATGAAAAATAACTACTTACAAATAGACAGGTAGGTCAAGATATATAAAACATTGATCATGGCTGAGAGAAGTGAACCCTTACAAAGAAAACAAGAAACTCTTGCAGTATTTGAAAGGACAAGAGTTTTTGGTAGTGTGAATGATAGTGGAAATTGGAAGATCAAGTGTTACTTGGAAGTCAAATAATTATGCAATGATCTGGATATAGTAGACTCTGTGGGGGTTCAGCGATTCAAATAGGCGAGACATATGGCCAGAATGCCGGAAAGAATACCCCACGGAGAGACGAATTAACTAAAAGATAAACAGACCAGAAAGTCGAATGTCAAAGGAAAATCATGGAGAGGCAACTAGTGGATAATAGACAGAGAGGTAGCCCAAAGAAACGGTCGCAGGACAATGTTGGAAGAGATGCTGAAGAACCTCTGAACATCTAAAACTGACAAAAGGCTGCTGGAGTTGGATTCGAATGTAGTCGAAGGCTACGGCATTACGGGAAGAAGAAGGGGGAGCCCTTGTAGGGCTGGTGAGTTTAGTTTAGTTGATTTAACTTTATGATAAATTCTTTCCATCTCTTTCTGTTTTCCACTTTTTTTTATATTATTCAAGTCAGTTGTCTTGCTGTTTAGTAGATTCACTGTTTCATCGTTTCCACGTTTTTCTTGGTCTCACTCTTCCTTTTTATTGTTTTTATCCTTTATTATTTGGCATTCTTGCTCTATTTTTCAACCAGCTTGTCTAATCTAAAGGCGTTAAATCACATGACCTTGGTGGACAATTAACAGGTCCGTTTGCTTTGGGTGTATGACATCTGGAGCCGTCCTGTTAGAACAATACCTCCTGCAGATCAATACCATTCAAATTCAGAATTAAATAATCATTGATCAACGCTCTGTAATGATTCCCATTACGGTAACTGTAACGTGCTTTCCAGCTTAATTTTTAAAGAAATACCGCGCAATGATGCCACAGGCGTACAATCTGCACCATGCGGTGCATTTTTCTGGATACAACAGTAATTGTTGGATCATTTGCGGATTATTTTAATTCCAAATGCGTAATTTTGTTTATTAACGTAACCGTTCAACCAAAAATAGAGCTTCGTCCCTGAACAAAATTTTGCGGTTACATTCTGAATCAAGTTGTAATTGATTTAGAGCCCATTCATCGAACGGACAATGCAAACGATGCGCTTGCGGCTTGAGTTGGATCTTGTGAGGCACTAGGACAAGGTCTTTACGCAAAATTTTCCACGTAGTCGAATAACATAGCCCAACTTCCTGCGAACGGTAACGAATTGATAATTTTAGATCTTCTTCAACACTTCCAGCAACAGCGGTGATATTTTCTTCGGAATGCACGATAATTCGGCGAATACATTGCTCGGTTGGACGTTTATGTGCACCATAGATTTCACGAAGTGCTCTATAAGTTTACCGCATAGAATACTGAGTTTAATAATAAAATTCGTCAATTTGTAAGCGTTACTCTAGTGTTAAACATCCCATGATGATTTGCTTGCGCTGGAAATCAAAGCGTGTTACAAGTCATGTTATTTCGATACGTGTAAGTGTGTTTATTTTTTTACAGTGTTAAAAAATACAATTTTAGTACATAACGTGCCATATCAACACGTGTGCAATATTGACACAAATATGTGTATTAGAAACAAAACACATTTGGTGGTACGACAAGAGAATAACACGCCTATCACAAATACATAGGTAGATGTGTTAAAATAACGCATGCAACATTATTGTACACTTTTATGAGTGTCTTCAGAACTGAGAAATTTAAAATAAAACGTGTTTAAATCAGCAGAAATACTATTTGAAAAATACTTATGATTAATTTTTCTAATTATTGATTGATTTGTTTCAATCAATCTTTCACAATTCCACTATCTGAAAATAACAGAAAAATAGAACTGCAAAAAAAACTAATAGCAAAAAATAACTGCTTCAAAGAAAAAGCAATTAATTACTTAATGAATAAAAAACGCGAACAATTACTAATTCATCAAGTATATCCAAAAGTAAAACAAACAAGTGATAAAAAGTACTGTAAAATTTCATATTTCGGTCCAATTTCAGAACAAATAGCTCGCTCTTTGAGGAAACATAATTTGCAAATAGCGTTTAAAACCACCCAGTCAACCACTTTTAATGTCAAAAATAAAATATCACAAAATACAAAATCTGGAGTTTATATGTTAAGTTGCAACGAGTGCAGTAGCTGCTATGTTGGACAAACCTCCTGGATCCTGGATCTCCGAAATTCTCTACTATTTAAAATATTGTAAAAAATTAACCCCAATAAAAGTATAAAATTACGTATATAGGATAGATAAACAGCTGTAAAAAGTAGTGTTTGAGAATGTAAAATCGTTTTACGAAACTATAGTCACACAAAATTGTAAAAATAAAAGTGATAGATAGCAAAGTATAAAATTGTTTTATTCGATTTAATTAATTTTTCTATTCCAAGGATAAAAATCAGAAATTTATGAAATAACTGATGAAAGTGTATTTAAGTGTAATAACTAGAAAATGTCCGGATGATTGTGGCGTGTTCATATATATTTTTCCTTTATTTGGGTTTTTCGCCACTATCTAAAACTCAAAAAATATCAAAAATACCTGTTCTTGTTTAAATAAAGAATCACTGGGTAAAAGCAAAAAACCAAACGGGGACAAATTTCTCAGTGATTCTTTTTTGTAATATATTTGTCTAACGAACAAAATTTTAAAGATATAAAAATGTTATAAAAAATTTTGCAAACTTTTAACGTTAACGTTTCGGATGGTACTCTCTCCCCGTTTTCAAAACTAAACTAAAAAATAAATTATATTAATTTGTAATATATAAAGTAACGAGTGAAAGTAAATATATTTTTTTGTATATGTCAACGATACTTACATTGACAACAATAGATTTTCATGACAGTGACATACTACCAAAAAATATATATAGGTAATGTTTGCTGTGTGATTGTTTATTGTGCTGATTGTGTATTCAAATATTTAAATGTGTTTAATTGTATTCTTTAGAATCGGGAACCATATTGAATTTAAATCTACTCAAGGCATAGCAATACAGTTATTTTTATTTAAATTGATTATAGCGGTTTGTTTTAATCTTCTGTATTTTTTTTGAAAATTTTTTATAACATTTTTATATCTTTAAAATTTTGTTCGTTAGGCAAATTTATTACAAAAAAGAATCACTGAGGTATTTGTCTCCGTTTGGATTTTTTTGTTTTCACCCAGTGATTCTTTCTTTAAATAAGAACAGGTATTTTTGATATTTTTTTGAGTTTTATATAGTGGCGAAAAACCCAAATAAAGGAAAAAAATCACTAGAAAATGGTGAAATTTCTAGAATGTCAACAATGATGAGATTTAATGAGTGATTAACGAGTAATAAAGCTACTAAAAATAAGAACAACATGTCAGGTAATCAGGTAATTTAGTAGATTAAAAGGAAGAGTAACTTTTAAGCAAAATAGCAATTTTTATGTGTATCTTATGATAGGTTATGAGTTTAAGAGCAATTCTAACTACTAAACCAGTAGATGCAACATAATCTGTGGTTTATATCGATGAAAATAAAATTTCATGTGCTTATATAGAGGCTGATGGGGAAATCGGGATGGAGATCAAGAATCCAACAAGTACAAAAATTACTTGTGGACTGATGGGCACTTATTTCGTTTGGCATCGTGAATATGCAACTAATTATTCTAATGCACTGCAGTATATTGAGTATGAAGTATTTCAAATTGTTTTAAAAAAGTTTTCTTTCAAATATAGTAAAATATAGTAATATGTTTAAATGTTACACTTGTAGCTTTTTAATGTTTCAAACATTACAACGTTAAAAAGCTCCAAGTGTATTATTTAAAATCCCTTTATTTCGACAAACTACACTTGTAGTCCATTATGAGAAATATTGTAACACGTGTTACGAATTTAACACGTCTTTTTGTGTGTATAAAACGACTACAAGAAAAAGCACGTGTAAGTGTGAAAATTTAACACTTCGATTTGCAGTGTACTGAATTATATCGACACAAGAGGCAAACTCACAGTTCGTTTGACAGCGACCCCTATCGAGTTCTGACGCTCTTAATGAACAATCCTATATAAACGAAAAAGCATCATTAGCTTTTCCTAGTTTAAAGAAGTCAACAACTTATCCGACTGCGTGATATATTGTTCACTCAAATTAAAAACAAACTACCACCGGAATATTCCCAAGACAGATTCATTGTCATCTCGAATAATTATAAAATCGTTCACCATCATACATTATCATCGGACAAGAGCGGACTGACCGCCGTTGTTGTTAGCCCTTCATAAATCATGTCTGTATCGATCCGGCAGACGTCTTTTTGTGTATAATACGAGCGCGGATTCCGGTCTTTCCGGTGGCGCAACTTCCTGACCGGAAGCGGCACAGGTGTCCTCCTCCGAAAGCAAACTGAAAAAGTTAGGGGGAGCACCTACCGGCTCTGGCAACAGAACCGGGGACCCTCGTATACATATTTCGTGCCGGAGCCCGAACTTAAAATCAACAACCCGAGTTTCGGTTGTCAGTGGCGTAACGGAATGGAAAAAATAATTTTAGGTTGATTCATGTTTATTTCGTTGATTATTTGTTCTTCCTTTTTCTTCCCGCCTTTACTCTCTTTTAGTCTCGTGATATAAATTAATTTTTCTGTCGCTTCTACTTTTCTTTATGTCTTGATGATTTTTTCTTTTTCTACAAATAGTTCTTCTAATTGTTCCGTTTCACTTCCACCTCCAATTATCTCTTTTTATTTTTATATCCATTTGGCTCTTTTCACTTCCTTTATTCCTTTCATCAGTGGAGCGGGCATCCCTCTGATTTATCTCTATGTTGTGAAAGAAGACTTTCTTTTTAGCCATACGTTGACATTTAGCCTAAATATCCTTCTTAAATAGGTTCAAGGCGTTAGTTTTATTGTGCCAGATAGTGGATTGGCACCACACATTTCACCACATTAAAAGCAATTAAAAATAGCTGATTTGTTCAGACTCTCTAAATACCTTGATTGCGTGAATAGTGCTCGTCACTACTCATCCATATTATCAAACGATTTGCTTAAACCACAAAACGCTTTCTCTCCAGGCCTCAGAATCAGATTCTTATGGATCCCAGCCATATGGGGATTAAAGGAAATGAACTGGCGGATAATCATGCCAAACTTGCTTCCAGTCCGAATGCTCTTCCTAGCTCTTTCCTGAACCATCGAGATGATTCATGTCGCATGAGAGAAGTTATGAGAGATTTTTATTCACGCCGATTACGACCGATTCTAGGAAGTTAACCAGCTAAACCCCCATTAACCCTAGACCGGGCGCGTTTGATATGAGGAACCTATTCGGGCGCGTGGTTGACTTTGTCAATGCCAGCGTTTTATTCTATTTTATGGTACTTAATCAAACAATAAACAGTTAAAAAAAATACTAAAAATAAAATAATATCATATTCGCTAACTAAAAACAACGTTTGAGCCTTCAGTCTTCGAGATCTATACCGTTTTCACAAGAAACACATTTTATTACGTTCTTTGAATACTTTTTACACATAAAATTATTACAGAAACCGCACTTCATTGTAGTTACTTGATTATTTTTACGACCCCATGGAACGCAGCATCATTTCCTCACACATTGTTGTTTTTTACTCAGGTTCAACTCATCTTTATCCTGAAATGTTTTTAGGTATAAACGTATATCCATTGGCAATGCAATTATGATAAGGGCTCGGGAAATCATCCTTTCATTAGTGCATATGATAATTGTTTGATATAGCACCTGTTCAGCACTCTGTTTCCCGCCTTGCGCTTGCCGTCAGTATGTGTCACATACGAATTTATTCCACTTACATTTAGCAGTACGAAAAAAAGCACATGGTCCATCTATTGCTCTTTCTTGATACAAATGCCTCCATCTGGTCGCAAGCGTCGACCCGGGGCGCTCGACGCGTTTTATATAATATTTAATATAAGTATTGCATGTGGTTTCATCGTAAGATTATCAATAGAAGCAAAATTGTGAATTAAAGAAAGCAAAATAACGGTCTTATTTTTTTTAGAGACTTATGATAACATCATAAGCTCAAACTGAAACCCAAATATAGTTGAATTTACAGGACATTGTTTATTAGGTGCAAATTGGTTTGGAATTACAGCTTTGTTTTTTCGTAAAGTACCCAGAGTAGTTATTTTATCATCTAAAAGACTGAAAACAAGGTCATACGACGTGTACCAATTGTCAATCATGAGATTTCTGTTTATTTTCCTTTTATAATATCAATCAAACAGTGTTTTATATCGTTCGATTTATGTGAAACTTCATAGGGCCCTAATTTTAATCCATATTTTCTGACTTACTAAGAATGTATTGGATGAATGAACAGCAGTCCCGAAAAGGAACTTATTTCTTATTAATTGTGGCAAACTCACTGGGACTGATACAGCAGCTTACCGATCAGTTTTCTACCTTTGAACTCGTATACTTTTATTATAAAATCGCATAAACCTCAATAAAAAAACTTTTCAAGGACATGCAACTTCCTTTACGCGGATATTTTATCCTTTTTCTCAATAAAAATAACAGACCTATCAATGCCATTATTTCATTGCGGCTTGTCAATTTTGCATCACGATCACGGCTATACTGCACTTCCTCGCGCTTACGAGAAATATACAAATTGCTACAATAAAATATTTGATCAATCATTTCAGGGTTGATCATCTGTAGAAAGCAATCAGTTTCACTTGTTCCTTTTTTTGCATGATCTTTTTGTCCAGGTAATATTTTCACAACATTTTTTGAACTTTTCCGCGATGTAGTTTTACAAAAATCGGTGGTGGATCACTTCATCCCATATTTCCACAAAAAAAATATTTGCATCATTCTCTTCGATCTCATAATCTGCCTTCGTACTCATTATTATTATTATGTTCTTCATCTGAATAATTTATCACTTCCTCTTCATAGTCAGAAAAAGGAAAATCAGTATTATCTTCTAATGTGATATTTTCTTTTCCCCATCTGACAACTCATGAAATAAATACAAAATTTCTTCATCATTTTTATACTGAGCTTTATAATAAAACTTTTAATTACAAAAAAATTAAAATCCAAGCACAAATTGACCCCAAAAAATTAAAAAAGTGTAATTTACATGCCCCGCGCGTGATTGATTTTGTCAACTAGTGTGCGCAAATACACTACTGACTGAACATTTATTACTAGGAGATAAGATACTGAAGTCGGTAGCCGGACAATATTTGACCTGCATAAATAATTACGTCACAATGACTCAGTCATTATCAAAGTCAACCAGCGTGCTTGGTCTACAGTTAACCCCAATACTAGAAGATTCTCCCTCCTCATCTTAAACCTATGCTTACAACTATCGGACACTGCCTTAGGATTAGGCATTGCTGGTTTTCCTGTTTACATCTTCTAGGAGGAGAAGCCCCACCCACCTATGACGACTGTCATGTCCCTCTCTCGGTTAGCATATCATTATATGCTATCTGAACCTCTTCCTCCATCGAGAGAGATACAGCCATAACCTCAGAGGCATGACTTTCGAGCAGCTCTATCAAGAAAAATGTATATCCTCTTTTTCGTTTTCTAAGAGATGCAGCCCTCCTTGAAAAAAAATGTATTTCCTGATTAGCCTAGAGATACATGTGTTTTTGAATCACATTTATTTATATCTTTTTTCTGCCGACAAAATGGAGTCAAATCTAAAATTTCCTATGGCGCTCAATAGTCATTTACTATTATGCTTTTTTATTTTTAAAAGGGCAACGACGAATGGCTGTCCAAATAAAAAACAAGATTTGCGCCGTTTACGGAAAGAAAGTTCTGTTGGGAAACCACCCTGACCAAAAGTTCAAAAGTGATTTGATCCGTTCTTGGTCAGATATTTTGACCTGGTAGACTGTCATGGCTCTGGTTGTACCTTAAGTACTGATATTGAAGAAATAAATAGCATAATAGTCGAAGAGCCACGCACTACGACTGTTTTTGATCATCTGGAAAAAAGGTACGTCTTCTTATACGATGTGTGGGTCTTTCACGAACTTACTGTACGAACTCTGCTCCTCGATCGAGTCTTTTCGGCATGCATTTTAAGATACTTCCATGCAAACAAGCCTTTAAAATCAACATCTGCTGTTCAGAATTAGACCAGCTGAATTAGCAAGCAATGGAAGAAAATCGTCCAGAATTAGCAATCAGGAAAGGCGTCGTGTTTTATCATCAATATGCACGATTACACATTTCAATCAGGATCCGACAAAAATAGTTGAGTTTCAATTGGGATATTTTTCCCCATTCACCGTACGCACTAGATATTGCACTCTCGGATTATCATATATTCCACTCGTTCGAAAATTGTTTAAATGGAAAGTCCTTTAAAACGGAAGAAGAGGTGAACATTTTTTTGCACTGTTAACATTTTTTGGCAATAGAGAAGAGGCTAATTTTTGGCACAGAGGCATTATGAACCTACCACTATATTTTCAAAAAGTTGGAAATAAACATGGTAATTACATAATATTTACACAAACTATTTGCGTTTCTCTTTTTCTTAAAAAAAATCCCTACCAACTTTCCTAAGAGTACTTAGGAAACTACTAATTCCTTCCCTTTCCGAACTACCCGAACTACTTTCTCTAAAGTCATGATTATTATTGGCCTGTTTATTTAAAGTAACGTCCAAATATTTGCATATTTTAAGACATCTTAATTTGCTGTATATTGATTCAGAAGCAATTTGATACTCTTCTTTGAGTTTTATGATTATCAATTCTTCTATTGGAACCTTCGGTGTGAAACACTAAACTCGAAGAGATTTACCACTAAACACCAAATCATTTTTTGAAACTTCTCGACGCACGTTTCGCTAACTATGTTGGCATCATCAGGTGATGATTTAATCTAATTCTAAAACTAAACTATGTTCTATTTATATGATAACCCTTTATCCAGGTTCAAGATTTTCTTATATTTTTGTATTTGAATGCTTTCATATGCATCCATAGCCCTATTGTTATTTACACTTTTAACCAGTCTTAAATTACTATTTTCTATATTGTGATCATGTTCGATTGCATGTTGGGCAACACAAGATTTTTCATTTCTCCCATATCTAATGTAGACATTGTGTTCTTTATATCTCGTTAGTATGGATCTTTTTGTTTACCCAATCTTGTTTACTTCATCACAATCTTGACAACGAATTTAGTAAATTCCCGACTTTTCATGTTGATCTACTTTAGCCATTGGATTACCCAGGACTTCTCTTTATTATTAATGTCCAATTTTTTCAAAATTGTATCTAGCCCTCGGGTTGATTGGGCATAAAACGGTATTACCATGAATTTAGTTTCGTTCTGATCCTTTTGAAAAGTCGAAGATTCTTTCAATAATTTTCTAAACTTATGTTTTCTAATTAATTTATCTATAATGTTCTTATTATAACCGTTCACTTCAGATAACTCCCTAATTATTTTGTGTTATAATTATCTTTATTTAAAGTAAAATTGATTAATCTATTTACCATAAAATTTAAACTAGCCATCTTATTTTATAAGCTATGATTCGAATCGTTAGGAATGTATTTCGAAGTGGTGTTTTTTTTCTAAAAATATGAAAATCCAACCTATTTTTATTGTTTCTACTGACTAAAACATCTAGAAATGGTCAACTGTCGTTGTTTTCGAGTTCATCCGTGAATACCATATTTACTATTTAAGTTCTTAATAAAATCGAGTTTTCATTTTTTGAATCGAAAATTGCAAAAACGTCATGCACATATCTTAACCATACCTTCGGAAAGTAACTGAATTAATTGCCGTTCCTTCTTGTTGTTCGTAAAATCTCTTATTAAGCTGAAAACAATTTTGCTTCATACATAGTTTTGTCAAGGAGGTGTACTTAGAAACAATCTTGTTATTAAAACTGTTTAACTAGAGTAAGTCCCTCAGGTATTTCAAGGTATGTGAAATGGGGACACTCGGAATTGTTTCCGAGTGTCCCCCGATGATACGTCAAAGGAAACCAAGACCTCACCTTCCTGTAGATGTGTGTTTTTGACTTTTTTCTGTAAATTTTATTGAGTATATCACAGAACACGAAGGCAGTTGGTTTGGTAGATTTTTAAATTCCTTTGTTAACCATTTTGCCAAGTTGTATATTGGAGAATCAATGGCTGATACAATTGGCCTCTTTGATTTTCCTGGTAAATGAATTTTCGGTAGAGCATACAATCTTTTTTGGTAGAGCATACACTCTTGACACTTTTGGATTAGAAATATGCAGTTTGCTTTTCAGAGAAGAAGAAATAAGGGCGGCAAGATTTGAATGTATCTCTGACTTCGTTAACCATTTTTGATTTCTAGGTAATCGTTTATATCAACAGTCTTGAATGAATTTTTCAACGCGTTCAAAATAATCAGATCTGTCCATTACTACAACCTTATTTCCCTTATCCGCTTTTAAATAAGAACAATCTTTCTATAGCTAGACAACCTTAGAAATATTTGGCATCTTTTGTCTTTTATTTGAAATATTTTTTGCAATTTTACCTTTACATGACTCTTTGACGAAAGCTTTGGAATACTCTGGTAAGTGTTTCATACAAGTTTCAACTATTCATGTAGCATATCATAGAAATATTTGACATATTTTGGCTATTATTTGAAATAATTTTTTTTAATTTTAATTAAAATTTTATGGTAAACAGTTTAATCAATTTTCCTTTAAACAAAGATAATTATAACAAATAATTAAAATTAATTAGGTAGGTATCCGAAGTGAATGGTTATAATAAGAACATTATAGATACATTAATTAGAAAACATAAGTTTAGAAAAATTATCAGAAGAAAAATAAATTCATGATAATACCGTTTGATTATTATTATTGCGCAATTAACACGAAAACTAGACACTTTTTTTTTAGTGGTAAGTTTCTTCGAGTTTAGTTTTATGACTATGTTTTTCATAAACAATTGCGCCTAAAACAATTGGCCTAAAAAAAATGCGGAAAACTGTATAAGACACTTATTTCTGATAAATTTACATATTTTCATATTCATCCTAATAAAGATTATTTGCGTTAGTACACCACTGTTTTGGGCATTGCCAGTTTAAGCGCTGACCGCATTATAACCAGAAAATTTGCCTTAATTACACACTCCAAAACAAATACCATTATGTGAAGTACACGCTTGTATTTCTGACAGGTGCGTCGGGGTAGTTAATAACTACATATTCCTGCGGTTTTTTCTGAGAAGGGGTACTAAATGCCACTTCGGCTGCATACAGAAAACATATTGTACTGATATATTTTCAAAATTTGATTATTTGCAGTCAAAAATCAAGTATTTGTTTCAGATGTTTGCTTCTGCTGGGTTGTAACAAAAGTATTTGCGTTTTTTCGTTTGTTTATAAATAAAGGATCCAAAAGGTTTATAAATAAAGGATCCTAAAGGTTTATAAATAAAGAATCCTAAATGTTTATAAATAAAAGTCCTCAAAGATTTAATCCAATGTCAACGTTTTGCTCCGACAATTAAACATTCCTTCTTCAATTCTTCTATTAGAACCTTCGGTGTGAAACGCTAAACTCAAAAGAGATCTATCACTGAACTCAAAGAGTTTAGTGGTAATAGTCTTCACTATAAATTTGATTTCACTTCGAAATTTTCAGTCAACTAATTTCAACAAAAACGTTAAGAAAACGTTAAAAAATTGAAGTGGCGAAGTAAAGGCAACGTTAAGAAAGTATTAAAAAAAAGCTTTAAAAAAGGCTTTAAGAAAATGTTTCAAAGTGACTGATGCGGCGCGTGAGATTTGCAAAGTAGGGGGCAGGTGTCGTATTAATCCGCACCTCTCAACTTTGGTTCAAAAAGTTCCGGGAGGGAGACACGAGTCTTGAAGATAGGGGATGATCGGATCGACCACGATCTCTCGATGCTGACGTTTTATGAGCAGACTGTGGCTGCAGATCCTAGAACACACGCAGAGGAATTATGAGAATCTGACACTATCGTGTACAGGCATTTATGAGGTATAGGAACGGTTCCAAAGTGCTGTAGAAGCATGAACTGTCACGGCAACAAGCCAAGCTGCGCTACGTGTGTAATGGATTGTTACTTTTGATAAAAAATGGGTTTATTTCAATAATCCTAAAGCAGTAAGCTACGTCCAGGCTACCAATTATTCCTGTACCAATGGGAGAAAGATTTGTTAAAAAGGTCATACTGTATTTGGAGAAATTTTGAAGGAATAATTCACTTTGGGTTGGTTCCGGTACAGTACAGAACCAGCTTCTTCAGACTATTTAAGCCATATTTTGAGAGCATGACTAGACGGTATTGAATTATTGTGGATTAATATTGTCATTAATAAACATGAAATAATTTCATCTAACTTCTCATGTTAGCGTTTCGCTAACCATGTTAGGATCATCAGGAGATGGTTGAATCAGAACTTAACTAAACTTATTTGGTGTTTAGTGCTAAATCTCTTCGAGTTTAGTGTTTCGCATCGAAAGTTCAACATGGTGATGATACTGGCCTGAATGTTTCGTTTAAAGTCGATAATTGTCCGAGGTTTATTTCTGTAAATTAGAGATTTAACCTAACTCTATAAAAAAAAAATCCGAGAGCGTGAGATCGCGGTATGATTTTGTGAATTAACGCGTTCAGGAGATTTTTCTTGCAATAAATCGATTGTCTGTTGAAAAGTATGACAAAGCACACCGGCTTGCTGAAGAAAACATTGTTTGTATCCACATTTATCAGTTCATGCCAACGATGTTAGAGTATTGTCATAGCCCCCATAGCATTCACCATTAAGAGTAACACGATTTCCGTAGTACCTTACCAACCGTAGTACCTTACCCAAAAACCGTACCGAACAATACCTTTCTGATGATGAAGAGGTAACTTGTGAATCACTTGAGGATTTTCATCTGCCCAAATCCTGCAGTTATATTTGTTCAACAATTCATTAAGCCAAAAGTGCACATCGTCGAAAAAGATGTCGAAAGTGAGGGTCATCTTCCAACTTCCAATATCTGCCTGCTGTTGAATTGTGTATCTTTCTATAGTGAACCGACATCATATACTGCTCACAGTGACATGAGTGACATTTACATTACAAACCGCAAAGTGTTGCCGCTAGTACGTTTCAAAGTGCTGACACTCTTATTGGAAAAATCTTTATAATGACGCATATTTAGTGAAGCAAGTCGCTTTACCCTTGTTCGAGTAATGCGCGAGATATTTCACGTTAAAAATCACCCACTTCTATGCGGCTCCCTGTACTATTACTACAAAAATGACATGAAGAAATTTATAAAACGCTTAATACACGCATTATAACCAATTAAGTTATAGACGTAGCGTAACCAAAAAAAAACGCCTTTTCTTATTTGCTAAATGAAAAATTAACGGTAACGGTCAATATCGATGCCTAATTACCATTAATTGATCACAAAAGCATATTTGTAAGTTTTTATTGTTGTACCGGCTAATTAATATGTCGTCTGGGCGTTTGTGTTTTATTTTTCCTTTTGTTTTCCTGTTACGTGCCCGACGTTTTAGTATTTGAAAACTAATTATTCATATTTATCGATAATGTGTGCAATATTTTTAGGTTTTTCTTTAGCAAGTGATAATTAAAAAAGATTAATAGTTTGGTGTATATTTTTTGTTAGAATAAAAAATGGCGAATTAACAAAACTTTAACCACTTCTCAAAGTGTAACTACCAAATGTCACCAGTGTTAAGGCTAATATAATTTAAATATATAAAAATATCTTTCCAGCGAGCATTTTTTTGAAATCTGGGAACAGAAAATAGCCTCTGGTGACCAGATTTGGAGAATACGGTGGATGACGAAGCAATTCGAAGTGCAATTCATACAATTGAGCCATCGTTGCCAAGGACTTGTGACACACTGCATTGTCTTGATGAAACGGCACTTTTTTGCGATCTCGTCCTTCAAACGCACCAATAACGCTATGTAATATTCGCTATTGATGATTTTACCTTTCTCGAGATAATCGATGAACAATATTCCATGCGCATCTCAAAATTCAGAGGCCATAACCTTGCCTGCCTATGGTTGTGTTTTTGGTCTCTTTGGACGGCTTTCACCGGCCACTTGTTTTGTTGTCCACTCAACTGACTGCCGATTTAACTCCGGAGTGTAGTGATGGATCCATGTTTCATCCATTGTCATATGCCGCATGAAAAAAATCCTTTTTATTTCGCTTAAACAGCTCCAAACACTGCTCAGAATCATAAATACGTTGTTGTTTTTGGTCCGCTGTGAACACACGTGGTATACATTTCGATACCAATTTACTCATTCCCAAATGTTCATGCAAAATGATGTAAACATTTTCTTTTGATATCTTCATGACATCAGCTATCTCCTGCGGTTTTATTTTACGGCTTTTACCTTATTTGGACATCAGAGGGTTCGTCATCGGTGCTTGTACGGCCACGTTTGAATGCATTATACCAATCATTTATGGTTGATTTTTCTGGGGCAAAGTTATGTTTATCAAGCCATTGTTTTGCTTCAACCGTGTTTTTCTTCAACAAAACGCAATGCTTAATCAACACACAAAATCCTTTTTTCCCATTGTTTTATCCACAGGTAACATGGACGTTTTAGCAGGAAAGCCTTGAGCCTCCAGAGGAAACTAGATAGCTCTAACCACTCGTTTGTGACCTACCGGGAGTATCGGCGGACCAAATCGCTGTACGAGCTATAGCGTTTTCTAAGGCTCCGAGTAACAAATAACACAACGCTGACATTAAGAAACAACTGATAATCCACCGCCAAACAATAGGAGCCCACTCTGATTAGTCCAGATCATTCACCGTGGAAGAGGTAGATGAAGTACTGGAAGACACCAAATCTGGCAGGGCTCCTGGTTTCGATGGAATTCATTCCGGATCCACAAAAACTGCGGGAAACTTACAAGAATATGATTGAGTAAATTCTACTCCGACATCCTAGTAACAGTACATATCCCCGTAGAGCTCAAGAAATCCAAAATAATCTCAGATTCGAGACCAAAAAACCAAGAACTTGCCTGAGAGCTACCACCCGAAAGCCCTATTAAGTTCCTGCTAGAAACTTCTAGAGATAATGTTACTAAACTGACTAGGCCCATTGATACTGGAACATACTTCAGTTGAACCGGCTGGATTTAGGCGCCATCGTCTCAGCTTAACTCAGGCGCCATCAACTCAGCTTAACAACACATATTGAGGAAGGGTTTCAAGCATTGTTGAAGACCGCAGTGGTGTATGTTGACTTGACTGCAACATATGAGACGATTTGGAGCGAAAGTCTTCTATACAAATTCCTCAAGCCGGGTAACAACTCTACTAAACAACATGTTCTGATATAGGCTCTTGCTAGTAATAACAGGAAAGCGCAAAAGCAGACTGACACACTTTAATAACGGGCTTCCTCAAGGCTCGGTACTCGTGCCTGTCCTGTTTAATCTGTATATCTCAGACATGCCACAAACAACGTCAACAGAATTATGGTATACTGACGACCTGGCTCTTGCTGCACGCAGTAAAACCATAGAGGACTAGTAACATATTATCAGAGGACCTGTCAGTACTGAGAAAATATTTCGCTGACTGGAGACTAACCCCAAACATTAATAAAACTGTAGTGTCGTGCTTCCACCTCAATAACAAACAAGCGCTCCTGTAACCCCAAGTGTTCATAAATAATAACTCGCTACGTTACAATCCTTATCCAAAATACATAAGAGTAACAATGGATTGAACACTTTCGTATAAGAAACATCTAGAAAATACCGCAGTTAAAATAAGCACCAGAAATAATATAATTCACAAATTTTGTGGTCCAACGTGGGGCGCAAATGCATCTACCCTTAAAACATCAGCTCCTAGCCTGGTCTATTCGGTTGCTGAATATTGCGCTCCTGTCTAGCTAAACAACCGCTACTTAAAGATGATTGACACCAAACTCAATGAGACCATGATAATAATAAATAGCCGTTTAAAAAGCACACCTCTAGCTTGGCTCCCCACTCTGAGCAATATTCTCCTCTCACTATCCGCGGACAGGAAAGACTAGCCAGGGAATACAATAAAATACTATCAAATCCTTACTCTCCGGTACACAATGACTTGCCTGTTGTCGGCTTGCAGAGACTGAAATCTAGATCCCCCCACTGCTGTTTGTAGAACAATTCTTGGGAGAAAATTTCAACCTTAATGCTAAATGGAGGGAATTCTGGAACATTTCGGGATCGGGTCATTCGGGTCATCGACCCTACCGCATCCTTACCAGAAATGGAGCTGCGCCGCCAGGAATGGAAAATTCTTAAGAGAATTAGAACGTCCCATAGCATATGCTGTGACTCTGTTTACAAATTGGGACTAACTGGGTCGCCAGCTTGTAGCTGAGGAAAACCCCGCCAAACCCTTCTTTACATTCTGGCTGAGTACCCCCTTACTGCATATAGTGGAGAAATGAACGATCTCTCTGAAGTCACAGACTCCGTCTTGGACTGGATTAATGGCCTCGATTTTAAAATATAATGTACTTAGTGTAATTTTAATGTATATACCTGATATTGAACTAAAATCCATATAAGCCATACACTAAATAACCACAGGAATTAATAATATGTAAATAAACATACTAATCCAACACTTATTTTTGTTTGCAAGTCTTCAAATAGCAACTAATGGAAAATTCTTACGAACTTTCTGAACAAGCCGATATAATTATTCCTTTTGTGTCCAAAAAAACACTCAACTGTTAAAAAAACTCCGGTTCGAAAAGTTTTTTGTCGCAATATTTAGTTAAAACTAAATTACTTTGTATTGTAAATATTCCCTAATATGTTCACACTATTCTACCTCATCGGGGTTTTAATCTACCACTCTACTAAGCAGAGTACTATTTATTGGAAAAATATCACTAATATTGTTGGCACCATTCTAGTTGATTTATAATCGAACTGCTTATCGGAGGACCATTGAATCGTCTGAGGAACAGCGATCATCCTCTTAATTAGTTTCAAGGATCATAAGTGATAAATTTCAGTACCGAGTTAAGTAGTTGTAGTTGTATCAATTAAGGCTTGTAAACCAAAATCTTTATTGGGTTAGTAATGTTTATTTACATATTATTTATTCCTATGGTTCAGTTAGTCAAGTAATTTTTTAGTGTGTCCGAACTTCCGATAGGATCAAATCATTATAAGAATCACCGTGGCACATCAGAACAACGCTTGCATATTGTTGTGTACGATAACATGCAACGAAAAATAAATATGACGGTTTCCTGGGTTAGCATTTTATAAGACGAAAATTATGGTTTGTATTTGGTGAGTTTCTTCTACACAACCAAACCATCAACACCGTCCTCTACCGTCTACAATTAGAGGAGAATTAACAAACAGGAATTGTGTCGTATTTCTCATCATAACAATGCACGACCACACGTTTCAATTAGGATTCGACAAAAATTGTTGAGCTTCAGTTGGAATGTTTTGTCCCATCCACCTTACTCATCGGACATCGCACCCTCGGACTACCATCTATTTTGCTCCCTCCAAAATTATTTTTGGGATAGAGATGTTAATTTTTGCCAAAACTTGACCACTATGTTGGCAAAAAGTTATAAATAATAATGGTAATTATGTGATACGAGGGTGGCTATTTATGTATCCGGAATAATATATAAAAATATATATTTATCATTGAAAATGGTTTTATTGTTGTTTAAAAATTTTTCCCCGATGATCGATACACTTTTGCACACGTTTGAACCAATTGGGTTTTTGAATAAAAAATAATTATAGATTTTTTTAGTTTATTTTAAGACTTTATCATAAATAATATTAATAATCAATGCGAAAAACTTGTTACAATTAATTATAAATTAATTAAAATGTACAAAATTTTATATAAAATCACGTGACTACGAACGCGTCGCGATTGGCTGCTATGTTTGTAACGTCAGAATACCAGTGTTTTCACATCAGTAATGTCAGCGGCTTCTATTCGTACATATACTGTCAAAATTATTGTTGGTTAAGTACAAAATAAAATATTATTAATTACTAATTTAATTCAGTAATGTGTAACAAATTGTAATTCTGATAATATACCTGCTGTGGATATTTTTATGGTCACAGATTTTCTAAAAAAATGACATTCGGTTCAATTCAGCTGAAGTTCGAGGTGCTAAGGCATCGATATAAGTTTTTTAAAAAATAGTAATAATGTAAACGTAAATAGGAAACAAAATATTTCTATTAAATATAATTAAACTATTTGTAGGGTGTCACGAAAGTTACGGTGACAAGGCTATAGGTTTTGTTCAATTTAAATGCAAAAATGGTATTTGCAGGGTAAAAGGACGTGTATGTTCAGAACATAAAGTTCCGAGTAAAGCTTATACAGTTACCTTGATTATTAATGATAAATTAAGAAATATCCAAGAAACTCAAAATTTCACGATTGTACTACAATACTCAATATATATATATATATATATATATATATATATATATATATATATATATATATATATATATATATATATATAATGTTATAAATAGTAATATTTTGTATATATTTGATGACAGGTGGTTGTAAACATGCATTAACACTACTTATGTGGACACATCGGAGAAGTGAAGATCCAACACCCACCGAAGAAAAATGTTAAATATTGAGTAACCAAAAGATATTTTCTAGTTTTGTAATTATTTTTTGAGCAAAAAAAAACAATATAAATCATAATTAAAAAAACAAAACATATACATAGTGTTTAAATCACTAATTTTATTTCAATAAAAATACACTGTTAAATATACATAAAATTTCACCCATCTAGGATAATATGGATAATATATTACAGTAGATTATAATATGGAAAGTACATTAATCATTAATCAATTCAGAATAAAACAATCACTACCCAAAATTATATACATATTTGTTTGATTGTATTCATTGAAGTTTGCAATACTTTTAAAACCACACAGGTTCTTCAAACCATCACACTAAACTCTATTAAGAATATTTTTAAAATACTACATATTGCTTTAATTAAGGTTTTCACTATTTTTAAAACGATGGCGATTTTTCACCTTACATGTTTTACAAACCACCATATTAGACTCTTGTTTTAATAATATTTGCAAATATAAATAAATCTGGTTGCTAACTGTAATGCATGACCAGCCACAGATTTCCCAAATAAGAGAAGGCAGCTAAACAATTTTTTTTAGTGAAAAACTTATAGTCAAAGTGTGGGACTCTCCTGTTAAGCGTACCCACTGGGAAACCTACTGTCAGCTTACTATCAGTCGTCAATGCCTATAATAAATTTCTAACCTTGGTTGTTTAAATATACTTTATCAAATGAATATGTTCAATCAATAAATGAAATGTACCAAAATCCTGAAAAACACCAAATATTTTAACTGTTTTGTTTTTATTTTAGCATATCAATATACTTTTTGTTTGGACAGTAGGTTTGCTTTTCTATTTTTCTTTTTTTTTGCATACTCCTTCAAATGTTTTTTTTGATTCCATGGAAAACTGCTTTGCTAGTCCTTAATTTAAGTAGTTGGTGTTATCCAACTAATCATACAAATTTCAGTATTATTCGATCATCTACAAATTAGATTATCCTGTAAAACTTTCATAAGTATAAGACTTTAAATATACGATTACCTTCCAAATCGGTAGTCGAATTTTGTTCTTGTCTAATTTTTGAATATTATTATTCCTATCCTACAAAATTGACAATCCTATTGGGCTTTTTTATTGTTACTACTCTCAGTTGTGTTGCTACATCTAGATTCTTTGCGGACACACAGGAATATTCCTTCGTATAAATTTAGCACGTTAATTTGTTATTCCTACATGAATTAAATAATACAAATAAAAGTTATAAAAACGATTGCAAAAAACAAAAGGAACCCTAATCTGATTTCATTCTGAACTTACCTTTAAGCCTCCATATCTTATGTAAAGATATATGAGAATTACGTCGGAAACAGCACCGAAAGCCTAAATAACAATTAAAAGCAAGTATGTTTTCAAATCGATCGCAAACCAACAAAAGCAGTCAAAGATATAGGTTAAACCTATAGAGCGATGACTAAGATGGATTAATTGTTTTATTTACCCGAAACTCCGATTGTTTCGGAACGTCTGTTCAGAAAGAGGGCGAATTGCCGCGAGCCGAACCGATTGGCCTTCGGTACATTGTGTGAGGTCACAAATTGCTCCGATTGTTTTCGGGAATTGTCGGCGTGTCATCGGTACTTGGTTTAAAAATTTATTTTCAATTTGATATAACTTTTTAATTATAAGGAAAAAAATTAAAATAAAAATTGTTTTGTTATAAAACATTTATATATGATCATTCAATTTATGACAAAAAATTTTTTTGTTCAAAAGCCCAATTTTCATAGCACTTTTTCTATTCCGATTAAGGTATCCTCAAAAATGAATTTTAAACTCATCAACCGCTTCTTCTGGCGTCGAATATCGTTGACCACGTAGTTGTTTCTTTACGGTCGGGAACAAAAAGAAATCATTGGGTGCTAAATAAGGACTGTACGGCGGATCAACCATCAATTTAATGTTTTTACGGTCAAATATTGAGTTGTTCAGTCCAATGTGTGAGAGCTCGCGTTGTCGTGGTGAAGAATCGCTGGTTGTTTTTACTTATTTCTTCAAACACTTCTGGCAAACAAATGGTTGTGTACCATTCAGATTTGACCGTTCTACGATTATCTAGTGGCACTGTAACCATATGCCCATTTATCCCAAAAAAGCAGACGAAAGACATACGCATAGATCCAAGATTCGTCAGCTGTGTCGATGTTATACACGGCTTTTGATGCACCGCGATTGTATTTTTTGAGTATTTCTTTGAACCAATTGATTCGAACCTTTTTTTGAGTGATTGTCTACTGAATCCAATGCGCGCAAACTTTTTCATGGCTAAATGTTCATGTAAAATATTGTGTATGCTTGTCATACCAATGCCCAGGGATGCCCCAATCTCACGGTATGTCACATGCTAATCTTGCTTTATCAATTCGCGCACAGTATCGATGTTTTCTGGTACAGCAACCGATGGTAAACGACCTTCTTTAAATTCGTCTGTGAGCGATCGACGGCCACTATTAAATTCATTAAACCAGTTATATACAGTGGTTTTTGACGGTGCTTCATTACCAAAATCGAAGTGAGTTCTAAACGCCGAAAGTCGTAGTAAATTATATCACAAAAGTTCTCATGAGTTAATTCTATTTTTTGACTGCGATGAAATTTTTAAGTCACTAAACAACACAATTAGCACCCGTATAACAAAACGTTCTGATTACGTAAACAGCCAACAATGTCAACTTTACGATGTATATGTCAGATGGCGCTTAGCAACAGCATTGTTGCCAATTCCGGATGCATAAACAACAACCATCGTAGACTAAATAAATATTTACATAAATTATATGCATTGCTTAAAAATCTTACCAACTTTCCGGATAACCTGATGTTTTTTTAAACGATACTGTTTAAGTTGAATTAAATAAGTGGGTTATCAACAGTAAAAATTCTGGTTAAACGAATGCTGTAAATGGTTTAACAATAATAATTTTAGATTAAGCCAAGCATTTACTGTCATTATATCATTAAACATTACCCGAAAACTTTCTATATTGAAATTTTTATTCGAAATGCGTCACAAAGTTAACTGACCGTAATTAAAGAGCCATCGTTTGCCCAAGTTGAAGCGTAAAACTTTTTCGGCCATCTCCGCAAGCGGCCATCCTTAAAACATTCATGCCATTTCGCCAACACGTAAAACCGACAATTTATAAAGTAATATTTCTTTTCTTATTTTAAATTCATGGCCGCGAACAACTTCAGCAGTAAATTAAGGAATTAACTAATTCCCCGTCGCGCTTTTTCTATTGTGGTTTTACTTATTCAACAATCGGTATGTGCTGAACTTTCTTTAGAACGCTGATAATTGTGTTCTTTAGTTTCGTCTGAACACAGTTTGTATCTTTTTTATAATTTAAAGTTTTATTATTCTGATATTAATGTTTTTCTTTCGCTCTATTTAAAACTCTTCTTGATAGAACATTTTCTATCTCTCTAAAATATATTGTGTATGTTTTTTTTTGAAAATAGGTCATTTTCCTATATCATTTGATTAGATCTATGAATTTCCAAATTTTCTGGTTTTGTAATAATTTATATCGTTTTCTGTTACTTACGAAAATTTTGTATATGAGACGCAACATAATAAAGTTTTTCAATTAGAGTTTTTTATCTCTAATTAACTAAAAACATGTTTACTTAAATACATTTTAAAGCTCTACAGATACAGTCCAACTAAAGCACTTCATTGAAATCTTAATCTACAACAGCTACCAAGGAGATTATTAACCATAGGTAAAATATCATCAATATTTTCGCTCCCATTCTTATCAATTTGCAGTCGAATTGCTCATAGGAGGACCATTATAGATCTAGGAATAAACGTTTTTGGTGTTTAGATAACAAATATTCCACAATATACTGCAATTTTTATTTGAAATACGCCACTAAGTTAACTGACCGTAATTAAAGAGCCATCGTTTGCCCAAATTGGAACGTAAAACTTTTTTCGGCCATCTCCGCAAGCGGCCATCCTTAAAAAATTCATGCTATTTCATCAACATGTAAAACCGACAATTTATAAAGTAATATTTGTTTTCTTATTTTAAATTCATATTCTCGACTTCAGTAGTAAAATAAGAAATTACCTAATTCCCGGTCGAGCTATTTCTAGTGGTTTTACTTATTCGGCAATTGGTATGTACTGAATTTTTTTTAGAGCGCTGATACTAGTGTTTTTAAACTCCCCGTTTAAACATTTTGTATCGTTTTTTTAATTTAAATTTTTATTCTGATAATATTATTCTGATTCTGATATTTCGTTCTATTTTAAAACTCTTCCCATTCGAACATCTTAAATACTGTCTACCATATAATATAATGTGTATGTTTTTTGTTCCATTGTCCTTTTGCTAAGTGATCTATGAACTCCCAAATTGTCGGGTTTCATAATAAGTGATATCGTTTTCTGTCCATTACGATTTTTTTATATAAGATAAAACAGAATAGAGTCTTTTGATAAGAGTTTTTATCTCCAATTAATTAAGAGCATGTTTACTTTAATATATATTTTTTTAATTTAAAAGTTATATTTTAAAGATAACATTGCTTAAAGCTCTGCGGATACAGCCCTGCTTAATCACTTCATTGAAATCTTAATATACAACAGTTACCAAGGAGATTATTAACCATATGTAAAATATTATCAATATTTTCGCCATTATTCTTATCAATTTGCTATCGAGTTACCCATAGGAGGACCATTATAGATTTAGGAATAAACCTTTTTGGGGTTTAGACAAAAAATTTCTACAATATACAGCAATTTTTATTTGAATTACGTCACTAAGTTAACTGACCGTAATTAAAGAGCCATCGTTTGCCCAAGTTGGAACGTAAAACTTTTTTCGGTCATCTTCGCAAGCGGCTATCCTTAAAAAATTCTTGCGATTTCATCAATACGTAAAACCCACAATTTATAAAGTAATATTTCTTTTCTTATTTTAAATTCATGGTCGCGAACAACTTCAGCAGTAAATTAAGGAATTGCTTAATTCCCGGTCGAGTTCTTTCTACTGTGGTTTTATTTATTCAAGAATTGATATGTACTGAACTTTCTTTAGAGCACTGATAATAGTGTTATATTTTTTCCATCCTTTTTAAACTCCCCGTTTGAACATTTTGTCTCGTTGTTATAATTTAAAATTTTAATATTCTGATATTAAAGTTTTTATTTCGTTCTATTTTAAAACCCTTGTCGTTCGAACATTTTCAATCCTGTCTATAATATACTGTGTATGTTTTTTGTTCCAATGTCCTTTTGCTAGATAGAATGTATGTTTGAAAATAAGTAATTTTCTCATATCATTTGATATAGATCTATGAATTCCCAAATTGTCAGGTTTCATAATAATTTATATCGTTTTCTGCTCCTTACGAATTTGTTTATATAAGATAAAACAGTAGAGTCTTTTGATAAGAGTTTTTATCTCCAATTAATTAAGAGCATGTTTACTTTAATATATATTTTTTTAATTTAAAAGTTATATTTTAAATATAACATTGCTTAAAGCTCTGCGGATACAGCCCAGCTTAATCACTTCATTGAAATCTTAATCTACAACAGTTGCCAAGGAGATTATTAACCATATGTAAAATATCATCAATATTTTCGCCATCATTCTTATCAATTTGCTATCGAATTACCCATAGGAGGACCATTATAGATTTAGGAATAAACGTTTTTGGGGTTTAGACAAAAATTTTCTACAATATACAGCAATTTTTAGTTGAAATACGTCACTAAGTTAACTGACCGTAATTAAAGAGCTATCGTTTGCCCAAGTTGGAACGTACAACTTTTTTCGGTCTTCGCAAGCGGCCACCCTTAAAAAATTCATGCGATTTCATCAATACGTAAAATCCACAATTTATAAAGTAATATTTCTTTTCCTATTTTAAATTCATGGTCGCGAACAACATCAGCAGTAAATTAAGGAATTGCTTAATTCCCGGTCGAGTTCTTTCTACTGTGGTTTTATTTATTCAAGAATTGATATGTACTGAACTTTCTTTAGAGCACTGATAATAGTGTTATATTTTTTCCATCCTTTTTAAACTCCCCGTTTGAACATTTTGTCTCGTTGTTATAATTTAAAATTTTAATATTCTGATATTAAAGTTTTTATTTCGTTCTATTTTAAAACCCTTGTCGTTCGAACATTTTCAATCCTGTCTATAATATACTGTGTATGTTTTTTGTCCCAATGTCCTTTTGCTAGATAGAATGTATGTTTGAAAATAAGTAATTTTCTCATATCATTTGATATAGATCTATGAATTCCCAAATTGTCAGGTTTCATAATAATTTATATCGTTTTCTGTTCCTTACGAATTTGTTTATATAAGATAAAACAGTAGAGTCTTTTGATAAGAGTTTTTATCTCCAATTAATTAAGAGCATGTTTACTTTAATATATATTTTTTTAATTTAAAAGTTATATTTTAAAGATAACATTGCTTAAAGCTCTGCGGATACAGCCCAGCTTAATCACTTCATTGAAATCTTAATCTACAACAGTTACCAAGGAGATTATTAACCATATGAAAAATAACATCAATATTTTCGCCATGATTCTTATCAATTTGCTATCGAATTACCCATATGAGGACCATTATAGATTTAGGAATAAACGTTTTTGGGGTTTAGACAAAAATTTTCTACAATATACAGCAATTTTTATTTGAAATATGTCACTAAGTTAACTGACTGTGATTAAAGAGCCATCGTTTGCCCAAGTTGGAACGTAAAACTTTTTTCGGTCATCTTCGCAAGCGGCCATCCTTAAAAAATTCATGCGATTTCATCAATACGTAAAACCCACAATTTATAAAGTAATATTTCTTTTCTTATTTTAAATTCATGGTCGCGAACAACTTACAACAAGTAAATTAAGGAATTATTTAATTCCCGGACGAGTTCTTTCTACTGTGGATTTATTTATTCAAGAATTGGTATGTACTGAACTTTCTTTAAAGCACTCATAATAGTGTTATATTTTTTCCATCCTATTTAAACTCCCCGTTTGAATATTTTGTATCGTTGTTATAATTTAAAATTTTAATATTCTGATATTAAAGTTTTTATTTCGTTCTATTTTAAAAATCTTCTCGTTCGAACATTTTCAATCCTGTCTATAATATACTGTGTATATTTTTTGTTCCAATGTCCTTTTGCTAGATAAAATGTATGTTGTTTTAAAATAAGTAATTTTCTCATATCATTTGATATAGATCTATGAATTCCCAAATTGTCAGGTTTCATAATAATTTACATCGTTTTATGTTCGTTACGAAATTTTTATTAAGATAAAACAGAATAGAATGTTTTAATAAGAGTTTTTTTATCTCCAATTAATTATGAGCATGTTTACTTAAATACTTTTTTATTTAAGTTGAAAAATATATATTGAAGATAGCAGTGCTTAAAGCTCAGCAGATACACTCCAACTAAATAACTTCATTGAAATCTTAATCTACAACAGTTACCAAGGAGATTATTAACCATAGGTAAAATATCATCAATATTTTCGCCATCATTCTTATCAATTTGCAATTCAATTGACCATAGGAGGACCATTAAAATATAAAATTTTAAAAAATTTTTCGTATGTAGATAAAAAATATTCTACAATATACTGTAATTTTTATTTGAAATACGTCACAAAGTTAACTAACTGTAATTAAAGAGCCATCGTTTACCCAAGTTGGAGTGTACAAACTTTTTTCGGCCATCTCCGGAAGCGGCCATTCTTAAAAAAATCATGCGATTTAGCCAACACCTAAAACCGACAATTTATAAAGTAATAGTTCTTTTCTTATTTTAAATGTATGGCGTTGAACAACTTCAACAGTAAATTAAGGAATTAACTAATTCCCGGTCGAGCTCTTTCTACTGTGATTTTACTTATTCAAAAAGCGCTATGTACTGAACTTTCTTTAGAGCGCTGATGAGTCTCTTTTTTTCCATTCTTTTTTAACTCCCCGTTTGAACATTTTGTATCCTTTATGTAATATACTACTCTGTATATTTTCTTATATGATTTGATGTAGATCTATGAATTCGTAAATTTTCGTAAAAATTCGTAAGTTTCGTAATGATTTATATCGTTTCCTGATTGTTACAAAAATGTTGTATATAAGATACAATAGAATAGAGTCTTTGTATAAGATTTTTTTATCTCCGATTAATTAAGAACAAGTTTACTTAAATACTGTTTTATTTAATTTTAAAGTTATATTTTGAAGATAACATTATAACTGCAGATACAGCCCAATTAAATCACTTCATTGAAATCTTAATCTACAACAGCTGCCAAGGAGATTATTAATCATAGGTAAAATATCATCAATATTTTCGCCACCATTCTTATCAATTTGCAATCGAATTACCCATAGGAGTACCATTAAAAAGCTAGGAATAAGCGTTGTTGGTGTTTAGATAAAAATATCCTACAATATATTGCAATATTTATTTGAAATACGTCACTAAATTAACTGACTGTTATTAAAGAACCGTTGTTTGCCCAAGTTGGAGCGTAAAAGTTTTTTCGCTCATTTCCGCAAGCGGCTAGCTTTAAAACATTCATGCGATTTAGCCAACACGTAAAACCAACAATTCATAAAGTAATATTTCTTTTCTTATTTTAAATTCATGACCGTGAACAACTTCAGCACTAAATTAAGGAATTAACTAATCCTCGGTCGAGCTCTTTCTATTGTGCTTTTACTTATTCAACAATTGGTATGTGCTGAACTTTCTTTAGAACACTGATAACAGTATTCTCTTTTTTCCGTCCTTTTTAAGCTCCTCGTTTGAACATTTTGTATAGTTTTTATAATTTAAAGTTTTATTATTCTGACTGAGTCTTATTATTCTGAAAGTTTGGGTTATTTTCAATTTTTGCGAGCTTCTTGTTGTTCAATCGTGAAAATTTTAGGCACCATTTTGGCTCACAGCTTTTGCATGTTAAAATTGTTACGTAAAATTTGCAGTAAGCATTCTTTGTCAATTCCTCAGCAGTTTCAGCAATCACCCGAATGCTTAACCGACGGTCAGATCGAACCAGATTACCGATTTTTATCTGTTTTTGACGTCGATATTGTTATCAGTTTTTGACGTGCAAGAACGACCCGAGCGAGGATCATCTTTAACGTCTTGAAAACGCTTAAACCACTCAAAAATACGTGCACGTGATAAACATTCATTTCCATACACTTCTTTCAATAAATTATATGTTTCAGTAGCGTTTTTCCAATTTTCAAGTGAAATTTCATAACAATTTGTTGCTCTATTGTTACACTTCCGGCGAAGCAAAAAAAAACAATTCTGATGCGAACGAAAGTTACAGTTATACGGATTTGTTTACAGAAGCGAAAGGTACTGTATTCAAAAGAGAATACTTCACGCTAAACAGCTCTTGGTCGTTGGTGTTTGGCGCATGCGTACTTCTTCTGTAGCAGCGTCAGTCTCGTTATTTAATAGCCACACCTTGTAAATAGAACACAATTTAGCTTTAAAATTATATTAAATTATCTCCTGATGATGCTAACGTGGTTAGCGAAACGCGCGTCAAGTAGTGAAAAAAAAGTAATTTTGTGTTTAGGGGTAAAATCTCTTCCAGTTTAGTACTTCACTGCGAAGATTCCAATAGAAGAATTGATGTAATAGCGAAATTAGATATGCAAATGATTTTGCTTTTGCGAAGCCAGAATGATGTTCCTCTTTACTATGCTCAGAACTTTGTAACCCGTCTTTCCAATTGAGCGTTTTTTTTTTAATTCTTGAATAAAACACAGATGACGTTGCCTAGGTCTAATCTCATTTCAGAAGTGTAATGTATGATATTTACAAAAATGGAGTCAAAAGTGTTGAAATATTTTATGAAAATGGGCGTTCAGTGAAAACTCTTTTTAGAAAATTACGTGATATTTACGGTTTAGCCTAATCGTCCATCTAGGGCCACTATTATTCGAATTGTTCAAAAATTTCTAAAAACTGGTTCGGTGGAAGATAAAAGAAGAGCAATATATAGTTGTAGTGGTCGTTCACAAGAGCATATTGATTAGGTACGTGAAAGTGTTGCTGAAGACCCAGAAATTTCCATTAGTCGACGTTCATAAAATTTGGACTCAGCGAATCCACAACATGGCGTATTTTATGAAAGGATTTAGCTCTGAAGGCATATAAGGTTTAAATAATACTGGAACTAAAGCCACTGGAATTCAATACGTCGTACATTTGTCAATTGGATCAAAGAACAAATAGATGAATCTCTCATAGATGATGATTTCTCATAAAACCATCTTTTCAGATGAAGCACATTTTGAAATTGGTACCTATGTTAATAAACAAAATTGCTGTATTTGGGATGAGGAAAAACCGCGATTGATTCATAAGAAACCTTCACATCCTAAATGAGTCACTGTTGGATGTGCATTATGGTCAGAAGGTGTAATTAGGCCGTAATAATAATAATAATAATAATAATAATAATGATAAAAAGGCAGGGGGCGGATAGACCGCTTGGTGAGTGGTGCCACCATCTTCCCGAGCTGAGAGGAATACACCTCTGGAAAAAACCCCAAGCTCAAGGTGGAAATCCATCGTGCCGAGGAGCTGAATGGCACAGGGTTAAAGTGTCTCTTAGCTCTAAAATAGCTTTCTTTCTCTAAAATAGCTCTCTCTAAAATAGCTTTCCTATGGTAAATCGGGGCTCTGCCTTGGGTGACCGTTTTTTCCCTTGAACCCAAAAAATTTGTTTATGGAGATTGAAACATATAATGATATTATACAAGGTGGTAGGGTTTTGCGGACAAGAACCCTTCGGAACCGTCGGGAGGATTTGTCCGGGGTTGGTGAGTCTGGAGCGAGTGGCAACTCCCAACTCTATGGCACCACAAGAATGGCAATGAACAAGGCAACTGAAAAAATCCATCCACAATTAGAATATAATAGTCAATCAACACCAGAGACTTCAATACAAACCCAACAAAAAGCAGGAGCTAATAATCAGGTACCGGTTGGCTCGCCCCCCATAAGGAGGGCTGTCAGCAGGACCGAGCGCACTCCACATATTAGATGGACACGTGAAATGAATATTGAAGTAATGAGTGCAAGTAAAATTTGCAGTAAGCATTCTTTGTCAATTCCTCAGCAGTTTCAGCAATCACCCGAATGCTTAACCGACGGTCAGATCGAACCAGATTACCGATTTTTATCTGTTTTTGACGTCGATATTGTTATCAGTTTTTGACGTGCAAGAACGACCCGAGCGAGGATCATCTTTAACGTCTTGAAAACGCTTAAACCACTCAAAAATACGTGCACGTGATAAACATTCATTTCCATACACTTCTTTCAATAAATTATATGTTTCAGTAGCGTTTTTCCAATTTTCAAGTGAAATTTCATAACAATTTGTTGCTCTATTGTTACACTTCCGGCGAAGCAAAAAAAAACAATTCTGATGCGAACGAAAGTTACAGTTATACGGATTTGTTTACAGAAGCGAAAGGTACTGTATTCAAAAGAGAATACTTCACGCTAAACAGCTCTTGGTCGTTGGTGTTTGGCGCATGCGTACTTCTTCTGTAGCAGCGTCAGTCTCGTTATTTAATAGCCACACCTTGTAAATAGAACACAATTTAGCTTTAAAATTATATTAAATTATCTCCTGATGATGCTAACGTGGTTAGCGAAACGCGCGTCAAGTAGTGAAAAAAAAGTAATTTTGTGTTTAGGGGTAAAATCTCTTCCAGTTTAGTACTTCACTGCGAAGATTCCAATAGAAGAATTGATGTAATAGCGAAATTAGATATGCAAATGATTTTGCTTTTGCGAAGCCAGAATGATGTTCCTCTTTACTATGCTCAGAACTTTGTAACCCGTCTTTCCAATTGAGCGTTTTTTTTTTAATTCTTGAATAAAACACAGATGACGTTGCCTAGGTCTAATCTCATTTCAGAAGTGTAATGTATGATATTTACAAAAATGGAGTCAAAAGTGTTGAAATATTTTATGAAAATGGGCGTTCAGTGAAAACTCTTTTTAGAAAATTACGTGATATTTACGGTTTAGCCTAATCGTCCATCTAGGGCCACTATTATTCGAATTGTTCAAAAATTTCTAAAAACTGGTTCGGTGGAAGATAAAAGAAGAGCAATATATAGTTGTAGTGGTCGTTCACAAGAGCATATTGATTAGGTACGTGAAAGTGTTGCTGAAGACCCAGAAATTTCCATTAGTCGACGTTCATAAAATTTGGACTCAGCGAATCCACAACATGGCGTATTTTATGAAAGGATTTAGCTCTGAAGGCATATAAGGTTTAAATAATACTGGAACTAAAGCCACTGGAATTCAATACGTCGTACATTTGTCAATTGGATCAAAGAACAAATAGATGAATCTCTCATAGATGATGATTTCTCATAAAACCATCTTTTCAGATGAAGCACATTTTGAAATTGGTACCTATGTTAATAAACAAAATTGCTGTATTTGGGATGAGGAAAAACCGCGATTGATTCATAAGAAACCTTCACATCCTAAATGAGTCACTGTTGGATGTGCATTATGGTCAGAAGGTGTAATTAGGCCGTAATAATAATAATAATAATAATAATAATAATGATAAAAAGGCAGGGGGCGGATAGACCGCTTGGTGAGTGGTGCCACCATCTTCCCGAGCTGAGAGGAATACACCTCTGGAAAAAACCCCAAGCTCAAGGTGGAAATCCATCGTGCCGAGGAGCTGAATGGCACAGGGTTAAAGTGTCTCTTAGCTCTAAAATAGCTTTCTTTCTCTAAAATAGCTCTCTCTAAAATAGCTTTCCTATGGTAAATCGGGGCTCTGCCTTGGGTGACCGTTTTTTCCCTTGAACCCAAAAAATTTGTTTATGGAGATTGAAACATATAATGATATTATACAAGGTGGTAGGGTTTTGCGGACAAGAACCCTTCGGAACCGTCGGGAGGATTTGTCCGGGGTTGGTGAGTCTGGAGCGAGTGGCAACTCCCAACTCTATGGCACCACAAGAATGGCAATGAACAAGGCAACTGAAAAAATCCATCCACAATTAGAATATAATAGTCAATCAACACCAGAGACTTCAATACAAACCCAACAAAAAGCAGGAGCTAATAATCAGGTACCGGTTGGCTCGCCCCCCATAAGGAGGGCTGTCAGCAGGACCGAGCGCACTCCACATATTAGATGGACACGTGAAATGAATATTGAAGTAATGAGTGCCTATTATTACGTGAACCAGTGTGCAGATATACGGCTACCTGGATGGAGAAGTGCACTTCACCAAGAATATAAGAAGAGGTTTGCTGAAACACAGTTATCGGAACAAAACTTAGCAGATCGTAAAAATCTTATATTAAGAAAAAAATATCTTACCGAAACAGAATTAATGAACATCAAGAGAGAAGTCGGTAATAAATTACACCAAAGCATTACATATGACCCACCTCAAGAAAATAACATGGATATCCTTAACTTGAACACAGAGAACCAACCGGTAGTACAAACTCCAATTTTAACAACAGAAGTATCATCAACTCAAAATGAAGAAACAGTCATGAATGGAAACTTTTTTAACATACGAGAAAGATTTTACAGTCTATTGGCTCATTTTACTGGCTCAAATCCACTAAATAGGCCAAAAATACCGATTCTGCGCAACATTGCAAAATCCCGCTTTACTATAATGCAGGTCAATAAAGTTTTGGAATCGCATTTATCGGGGATAATGCACCTTAGTGACATACAGCTTGCGTTGTACTGTGCAGCAGTAACTGTAATCGAGGTTTCAGGTCAAAAAACTTACACCCTCAATGCGACAAGGCGTAATATCCAAAAACATACACCTGCCTGGAAACTGATATCAATGATTTTCGAGCGAAGGTTGACATTATTTCTGAGTATCTTGCTGGAAATACATCTAGCAAAGTGACGAAAAAAACGAAAATAATTGCTAAAAAATCTGGCATTGGATTTGAAGAGTCAAACTTTCGCGAGAAATTATTAGACCTGAAAGATCGATTTAGACAGAAGGCTAAAACGAAGGGAGCCAGACTAGCCAGATACAATGAGACAGAAAAACGAAAACACCAAAATGCAATGTTTCAAAATAGCCAGAAGAAGTTTTATAGAGAACTAGAAGCTCAGGTAACCAGTCAAAACATGAAAATGTGAATGTATCTACCTTTGAGAAATACTGGAAATCTATCTGGAAAAGATCTGATGATTATGAAAAAATGGCCCCGTGGGTTGCAACAATTCGAAAACAGACTGATGCACTTCCACAAATGGAATTCAACGGTCTTGAAGCGATTGACATCTGCACTGCCATCAAGAAAACTCAAAACTGGAAGACACCTGGGCCAGATGGATTACACAACTTCTGGATCAAAAACTTCACAGCTGTTTACCAGGTACTTGCTGATGCATTTAAAGAAATAATGGTGAATCCTGATAATTTCTCCGACTTTCTGATGGAGGGAAATACATATTTGTTATATAAAAAGGGTGATGCTAACCAACCCAGTAACTATAGACCGATAACATGTTTATCCGTGTTGTATAAATTATTCACAGCCCTGCTCAATGAAAAAATTTACCACATTGTGACTATAATAACATATTAGAAGATGAGCAGAAAGGGTGTATTAGGGCAGGTATGGGATGCAAGGAGCAACTGACGATTGATGCTGTAGTTCTTGCGCAAGCCCGGACAAAAAAGCGCAATTTGAATATGTGCTATATAGATTACAAGAAGGCTTTCGATAGTGTCCCGCATGACTGGTTATTAGAAGTTTTGAACATCTACAAAATTTGTCCGCAGATTACAAGCTCTTTAAGGTATCTCATGAGTAAATGGAAGACTAATTTATTTGTCCACCAACAGTACATTGGAACAACAAATATCGAGAGAGGAATATTTCAGGGAGATTCATTTTCCCCTGTTTGGTTTTGTCTAGCGTTGAATCCGATGTCCACATTACTTAACAATAGCAATATTGGCTACAAACTTGACATGAGAAATTCCAGGAAACTATCTCATTTGCTATACATGGACGACTTAAAACTCTATGGAGAAACAAGAGAGAAACTAAATTCATTAATAAAAAGAGTCGAAATATTTAGTAAGGATATCAAAATGTCATTCGGACTCGAGAAATGCTCCACTATCAGCATACAAAAGGGAATAATAAAAGAACAACATTCAACAGTCTGCGGTATACAAGAACTAGCATCAGAAAACTCATACAAATATTTAGGAATGCTTCAAAATCATAAATTTGATCATAGCCTATTAAAGAAGAATTTTTCCGCTTTGTACCAAAAACGACTGACAAAACTCTTAAACACCAAACTGAACGGTGGAAACCTCGTTAAAGCGATCAATGGCTGGGCGGTGCCAACTCTGACATATTTTTTTGGCATTGTTAAATGGTCTGAAGCAGATCTTGATGAACTGGATAGAATGACACGAAGAACATTGACAAAGTTCCGATGTTTACATCCCAATTCGCCCATAAAAAGGCTATATATTCCAAGAAAGTTGGGAGGCAGAGGGCTTGTGAATGTCAAGAATCTTTGTCTCAATCAGGAGAATAGGATGAGAGAGCGCTTCATTAGTTTACATAGCACACTAATGAAACTGGTTGTTAAGAAGGACCAGGGTTTCACCCCACTAAATCTAAATAAACAAAATCGTGTTGATAGTAGAACAGCACTGAAGGATATCGTTCAAGAATGGAAGCAACAGACATTACATGGGAGATTTCCTAAATCACTGCAGGATGACTCCATTGATAAATATTTGTCTCTAAACTGGCTTACCGATGGACTATTATATCCAGAAACAGAATGCTTCGCGACAGCTATTCAAGATAAGGTAGTAAGAACAAAAAATTACGAAAGACATATTCTACACATGGATGTTGTCGACAAGTGCAGGCAGTGCGGTGGTGTAGGAGAAACAATTGAACACCTTGTTGGAGGGTATCCAGTCCTTGCCCCTAATGCTTACCTAGGGCATAATCAGCTGGCGAAAATTATACACCAGCAAATCGTTTTAAAGCACTCGCTATTTGATAAGATGCCTCCACCATATACCAAGTACACGACTTCCCCCGTACTTGAGTCAGCCGATACAATTCTTTACTGGGATAGACCAATTACAACAGATCGGACGGTTGAGCCGGATATTGTTCTAATTAACAAAAAGCAGAGGAGAGCTTTCATAATTGACATTGCTATACCACTCTCTCATAACATCAGAAAAACTGAAATGGAAAAGGTCACGAAGTACGAAAATCTTGCAATTGATCTGAAAAATCAATGGAAACTCCAGAAAGTGGAGGTGTTACCCTTTGTTATATCCGCCGAAGGCCTAGTAAGCAAAACCTTTTCCAAAAATCTGGAAATTCTTGGTGTTCAAAATCGATTACCATAGTAGGACAACGAGCAGTTCTCTTACAAACTTGCCACATTGTTCGTAAGGTACTAAGCTGAATGGGAGGAGCTGAACTGCTTTCTCATTTTGGCATTGTCAACCCGGCCAGCCTAGGAGATGATCGATGAATCATGTTTGTGATAATAATAATAAGAAAAATGGATAACAAATTATTCCAAAACTCAGAAAGAACATTTACAGGAATCAGAAAGATTTTTTTCAGGAAGACTCACAACTGGAAGGCGCCTGGACCAGATGGATTGCATAACTTCTGGATTAAAAGCTTTACGGCCGCCTATCCCGTACTTGCAAATGCATTTAAAAATGTTTTAATAAATCCAGACATTTTCACCGATTTCCTAATGGAGAGCAATACATACCTACTGTACAAAAAAGGGGACGTTAGGTAACCCAATAACTACAGACCAATCACATGTCTGCCAGTATTATATAAACTATTCACAGCCCTACTCAAGGAAAAAATCTACCATCATTGTGATAAAAACAACATTTTTTAAGAAGAACAGAAAGGATGTATAAGAGCAAGTATGGACTGCAAGAAACAGTTGACGATCGATGGTGTAGTTCTTCAGCAAGCGCGAAAAAGAAAACGCAACTTAAATATCTGCTACATAGACTACAAGAAATCATTCGATGGTGTCCCTTACGATTGGTTGGTTGGTGATTTCTATAAAGTTAGCCCCCAAATTATTCATTCTCTAAAGTGCCTGATAGGGAAGTGGAAAACGAATCTTTTTGTCGATCAACAATGCATTGCTTCTACAAATATCGAGAAAGGAATATTTCAGGGAGATTCCCTTTCTCCAAATTGGTTCTGTCTAGCCTTGAACCCTTTGTCCACACTACTGCAATATTGGATATTAACTTAACATGGGGAATCCAAGAAAGCTCGCTCATCTACTATATATGGATGGCCTTAATTGATATGGAGAAACTAGATAAAAACTAAACTCCTTTGATAAAAACGGTCGAAACATTTAGTAGGGATATCAAAATGTCATTTGGACTGGACAAATGTTCTACCATTAGTATTCAGAGTCAACATTCAACATTCTGTAACATACAACAACTGGTACCAAAAGAATCCTACAAATATTTAGGAATACCACAAATTTTTTCCACTCTATACCAAAAGAGACTTACAAAGCTTTTAAACACCAAACTGAACAGTGGAAACCTCAAAGCGATCAACGGTTGGGCAGTGCCACCTCTGACATATTCTTTTGGCATTGTTAAATGGTCAGAAACTTGATGAACTTGATGGGTTGACACGCCGAATATTAACAAAGTTCCGATGCCTGCATCCAAAATCATCTACGAAAAGACTATACTTGCCAAGAAAGTTGGGGGGTAGAGGCCTTGTGAACGTGAAAATCTCTGTCTCAATCAAGAAAATAGGATGAGAAAGCAGTTCATTGATTCAAACAGTGCGTTGATGAAATTGGTTGCAAAGGAGGACCGGGGTTTAACCCCACTAAACTTAAATAAACAAAACCGTATTGATTAACAACACTAACGGACTGCGTTCGAGAATGGAAAGGACAAACATTACATGGAAGGTTTCCTAAGTCACTCGAAGATGACACCATTGATGAACAGTTGTCTGTTGAAGTTGAAGTAGCTGACCGATGGATTGTTGTACCCAGAAACAGAAGGTTTTGCAATATCTATTCAAGATAGGGTAACAAGAACAAGGAAATATGAAAAGCATATACTGCACTTGGACGTAGTAGATAAGTACAGGAAATGCGGTACTTTGGGGGAAACAATTGAGCACCCGGCCTTTGCTCCTAATGCTTATTTAAGACGGCATAATTAGCTCGCAAAAATTATACATCAGCAAATTGCACTAAAATACTCGCTATTAAAAAGCGCACCATATTATATTATAAGTACTCCATATTATAAGTACTCGCCTTCTCCTGTACTTGAATAATCCGATACTATTCTTTACTGGGACTGACCAATCACTACTGATCGAACGGTTGATTATAACATGCCAGATATTGTTCTGATCAATAAAAAGGAGAAAAGAGCTTATATAATTGACATTGCAGTGCCGCTCTCTCACAACATTAGAAAAACCGAGATGGAAAAATCCACAAAGTATGAAAGTCTGGTATACGACTTGAAGAACCAATGGAAACTGAGTAAGGTAGATGTACTGCCCTTCGTTATACCCATCGAAGGCCTGATAAGTAAGAGATTTTCAAAGAACTTCGAGAGCCTGGGTATCTCGAAATCGATTGCCATATTTGGACAACATGCCGTGCTCTTGCAGACGTGTCACATTGTTCGTAAAATACTATTTTAGAGTGAGAGGAGCTGAATTGCTTTTTCATCTTGGCATTGGAATATCGACCCGCATGAGCTGAAATTCAACAGCAAGGATGAGCATAATAATAATAATAATAATAAAAAAAATGGATAACAAATTATTCCAGAAATCAGAAAGAACTTTTCACAGGAAAGAACTTTTAACTTTTTACAATTTAATTGCTAGTAACCCGATTAATGGTTTCTTGACTAAAGAATAGATAGAGGAATGCTGGGGCAACCAGTTCAGTACAAATATTTCACACAACAACAACGCTTGCTGGATAAGAGAGGAACCTCAGGTCTATCAAAACTGCGAAGAAATGAAAGATGAACCATTTACAATCGATGAGGTTTCCAATGTAATTAAACAACTTTACAACTGGAAATCAGCAGGGCCTGACGGACTGCAAAATTATTGACTAAACACATGATGAATTAACTAATATCATTAACGTGATGCACACATGATAATTTAATTAATATCATTAACGAAATATTAGTTGAGCGACAAAATGCACCATTGTTTCTAACTCAAGGAACAACATACTTTATACCAAAGGACCATTAAAATACTCAAGACCCTTCAAAATATCGGCCCATAACCTGTCTCTCCACGATATATAAAATCATATCAGCTTGCATTGGTGATCGAATATACGCATATTGTGAACGCAACGATATCATTGCCGTGCAGCAGAAAGGCTGTACTAAAGGAGCAATGCGATGCAAGGAACAATTGTTTATTGTTTCAGTCGTTTGCAATCAGGCGTATGGAAAGAAACGAAATATCAATATGGCATATATCGATTATAAAAAGGCTTTCGATTCTGTACCATACGAATGGTTTATAGAAATCTTAAATATCTATAAAATAAATCAGCCAATAATAAATCTCTTGAAGAGCTTCATGTCAATGTGAAGAACCAAAATCCAACTTAGAGAAGGTGACCATAATATAACAACTACCGAAATTCCTACCAGAAAAGGTATTTTTCAAGGAGATTCGCTCAGTTCTCTTTGGTTCTGTATCGCCATGAACCCATTTTCAAACCGACTGAACTAAATCAAATATAGTTTTACCTTCGCTCTACATGGACGATCTGAAATTATTTGCCTCATTAAACAGTCACCTACAGCAAATGCTAAGAATAGTGGAAAAATTCTCCAGTGATATACGAATGCAATTTGGATTGAAGAACATTAAACATCAATAGAGGAAAACTGCTGAATAATGCTTTTGAGACACGAAACGGACAAAAGATCGAAACAATGAGTGCTGTAGAGACATACAAGTATCTGGGTATAAAGCAAGCACGTCAAATTGATCACGGCTTCATGAAAGAAGAGCTTTGCTGTCAATTTATCAAAAGAGTAAAACAAGTTTTGAGGACAGACTTAAATAGCAGGAATATGTCTGAGACTGTCAACACCTGTGCATGTTCAGTGCTAAACTGTTAGTTCGGGATAGTTAACTGGAGTGCAACTGACGCATCAAATTTACAACGTCAGATCAGAACATTGCTCACAAAATCGCAGAAACACCACCCTAGAAGTGCACTGGATCGCACAACATTGCCGCGTAAACAAGGCCGTGGGGGATTGGTCGGTATTAGTAAGCAACTGGACCAACAAATAGGAAATCTGCGGAAATATTTCTTGCAGCAGGCGGAAATGTCTATATTACATAAAGTTGTATGCCCGGCTGATGGATCAACACCACTACGACGGAACGAAAATCAAGTTCAAGTCTATGCAAAAACAGAACTTGAGAAATTACAATCATGGGGGGAAAAGCCTGCATGGGAGACATTTGAATGAGGTCTCTCAGGAACAAATCGACATATTAGCGTCGAATTACTGGCTGACTGCCGGACAGATGTTTCCGGAAACAGAAGGTTTCCTACTGGCAATACAAGACCAGGTTATACCTGCCAGAAATTACCCCAAGTACATAGTTCGGGATGGAAGTGTGGTAGATGATCCATGTAGATATGGGTGCCGGGTCTCCGAGACAATCCAACATATAACAGGGGGCTGTGAAGCATTTGCAGCAACATAATATAAAGAAAGGCATGACGCAGTGGCGAAGATCATTCATCAAGAGTTGGCAATAAAACTGCAGCTAAAGGAATCAGAAAAAATGCCCTACTACAATTACAATCTGCAACCAGTTCTGGAGAACAACAGTTACAAGATGTATGGGGGCCGAACAGTGCTTACCGAGCAGAGATTAAATAACAATAGTCCCAATATTGATGTAATCGATAAAATTGTAATAAAAACATTATTTATAGATATAGCTATCCCAAACAGCAATAATTTAATTGCAAAACATACCGAAAAAAATCTGAAGTATAAAGTACTGCAAGAACAGGTGAAAAGACAATCGGATATGAAGTGCGTCGAAACAATAGCTATCATATTGTCATCAACTGGAATCATCCCAAAGAACTTGGTAAATAATATTAAAATATTGGGCCTCAACGATCACTTTTTTAGACCCATGCAGAAAGCTGTATTACTTGGAACAGCCCGAACCGTTTGAAAGTTTCTGGACAACAATAGGAAACGAAAGACATCCACCATCACCACTCCAACTGTGTGGCCCGAAAACATGGAAAGGGCCCCCACAGAGCTTAATCCTTCTGATATCTAAGATATCTGGGATAAGTCAATGTTCCCCTTGGAGTCGGTTCTGCAGTGCCGGGATGTGCCAAGTGTGGACTGTACCTTGGGTTTTGCTCCGCGTGTGGCTTGTGCCTGGTGTATTCTGGTGTTATAGGGCCGGTCCTTGGAGGGAGTACGAATGCCTTTAGGTTAAATCCATAATAATAATAATAAGTTTAATAACTAGACTAGGCGGTGCTAGATTCAGCCAATTTCAGGTTATATTAAGACCGAACAATAATAACTGACAAAACCGTGCACTGTAATAGGCCAGATATTATATTGCTGGAGAAAAAGAAGAAAACAGCATTCCTAATCGACATAGCTGTTCCAAACAAACACAACATTCAAAAGACGGTTGAAGAAAAAGTACAAAAATATACAGACCTTAAGTTAGAAATGAAGCGGCTATGGAACTTGAACCGAGTTCATATTGTGACATTGATAATTTCAACAACTTGCATTATACCAAAGAACCTGAAAAATAACATAAAATTTCTGGGACTAAAAGAAATTCTATTTAAAATAATACAGTGGGCGGTCCTTAATACCACTCGCATCGCCCGAAAATTTTTGGAATGAAGTTATTTTGGCTACTGCCCGCACCTCATTTAAAATCGATCGAAAGAAACGTAATAATAGTTTAATAATAATAAGTTTATTTGCTGTATCAGTGATTAAAAACAAATACTATAACTAAAAAATATACAATAGTATAATTATAATAACTATAATAAAATATAAATGCATTATCCATCCATTATTATACACTAACATCTACTAAAAAAAACCCTCTCTGCTTACAAACAGAAAAAAGAAACCAAAATATCAATTTCCCTATTTCTAGCCCTTTATAACCTTTAATTTTTGATGCTGGAGGATACTTTATCCCATGTTTATTTTATAATAATATTTAAACGAATCTGGTGATAATTTCTTTAGTTTGCGCGAAACATTATTATGAAGTTTATAAATATTATACGTAAACGGTCTCTTAAAAATTTGTAATCGATGTGAAGGAGGCAATATGAGGCTTTCAAACCTAAGATTCAAATTATATCAATATATTAATCGATACGAATTTCTGTTAATGAGATATGGAGGGCATTTGTTACAAATTATTTTATGAAATAGAACACTAACACCCTGTATATATATATATATATATATATATATATATATATATATATATATATATATATATATATATATATATATATATATATATATATATATATATATATATATATATATATATATTATCCGATTTTGCGTGAACTCGCAATTATCCGATTTCGCAAATCATCCAAATTCTTCAATGGAGTAGCGTAAACTAATGACTTCAGATATCCCCAGAAGAAATAATCCAGGGGGTTTAAGTCCGGGGATCAAGCAGGCCATGCATGTGGCCCACTTCGACCAATCCAGCGACATCCGTATGTTGCTGTTAAAAAATCACAAGCAACCAAAATGAAATGTGGTTGTGCACCATCGTGCATAAACCACATTTCATGCCTTGTTGCCAATGGTACATCTTCCAGAAACTCAGGCAGGTATTGCTTCCAAAAAGTTGCAATACACCTCGCCAGTAAGTCTTTGTAATAGAAATACCGGTCCAATCTGGCAGTCACCTACAATTCCAACCCAAACATTCAACGAGAACTGATGTTGAAAACTATCTTCGCATACCTCACACACATGGTTATTATGAAAATTCCTTATTGCGTTTCTTGCGAAAGTGGCTTCATCGGTGAAAATAATTTTTAATTTTCAGATTTAGAGGGATGCGATGTAAAGTTTGCAATATCCATTGACATAATGCAATACTTGAAGGAAAATCAACAGGTAGCAGTGCCTGAACGCGTTGAATGTGCTACGGATACAACAAATTGTCCTTAAGAATTTTCCAAACTGTCAAGTGACTCACATTCAAGGTATTTGCAATTTTTCGCGTACAACTACCAGGCTCTTCCGCTATCATGTCCAGCACATTCTGTTCCAATTTTACCGTTCTTACAGTCAGTGATCTTCCTGACCCTTCAGTTCGTTTCAATGTGCCTGTTTCACGAAGACGTCGATGAATGTTTTCGAAGATTTTTCGGTCAGGAAATCGTTCACTGTACAATCGCCTAGCTTGTAATGCATTGCCATCAGCAAGTCCATACATGAAGTGCATATCAGTCATCTCGGCGTTTGTATACATTGTGATAGAGGACTTCACTCACTATTTAAGACACGTCAGGCAGCCAAACGTCACTCAATCTGTGTAAACAAATACGACCGACGAAATCCACTTACTAGATAAAACAGCCGTTCCAAGTGTTCGAGATCGGAAAAAAAAAATTGTACTTGATAAACTCATTGACGTACACCCTACTTTTATTTACATTAATGATTTCAACAAATATCGAATATGGTTGTCGCAAATTTTGTTCGAAACAAAGGGATTTTTCAAAAATTATGATAGGACAAGGAATAACCCCTTGCATTTTTGCCGCATGTTTACCTAACACCCTGTATAAACACCCAGAACCCTAACCCTGTATATATATATATATATATATATATATATATATATATATATATATATATATATATATATATATATATTTACCTAACACCCTGTATAAACACCCTAACACCCAGAAAGATCCTAAGGATTTTCTATTAAAGGCTCTTTAAAATATATTTTTTATTTCAAAAATGACTAGAACGCTTCGCAAAAAAAAATGATTTGTACCGTTTACCAAGGATTCTGTTGGGGAGACCATGGTGCAAAAGTACTTTGGTTGATTCAGTGGTAGAGATTTTGACTTGGAAGATTTCTATCGCTCTGGCCTTAGACAAGAATTCTGCACACTCCTCTGTATACGAGCAATATATCCTTGAACACGGATCATACACTGCATCAGCATAGTTAAAACTTGAAAGGACCAGAGAGCCCCTCAACTTATTTTTAATATAGTGTACAAAAAGTGTCTATGTGGATATAGCATCTGTAAATTAGTATACGCCTGCTTAACACAATGATCTGTGGCCGAAACCTCAAATCTTTGTCAAAAATTAAGCCCAAATTTTTAGCTATGTTAACTCCTTTTAGAATAATTATTGATTGATATGTCCGTTACTTTGTGATAGTTCATTTTTTAAAAAGGAATAAAACGATTTTTTACTTTGCTATCTATCACATAACAAACTTATCTATCTCATAAGAAAGTAAAAAATTGTTTTATTCCTTTTAGAATATTATTATCTATGGATAATACGAAATTATTTAAAACTGGACCTGTCATTCTGGAAAAAGGCATATAACTGGACTTATTATTTTATTCTATATTAATTTCAAGTTGGTGTTTATGTGAAAATTCACACAGTCCTTCCAAATCATTATTAACAGACTTTATAGCCTTATCAATATCATTGGGGGAAAAAGAGTTCAAAAATTGGGTATCACTAACGTACAGTCATATAGAACAGTTATTGACTGAATCAGATATCCTGCAAGTGTACATACTAAATAAAAGCGGCCTCAGTACAAATCCTTGTGGCATACCATTAATAATCTCTTTGCTAAGTGATTTCCCTTTATCAGTAACAACATATTGCTTTCCAGTATCTAAGTAACTATATAATAATTTAATTGATTGCTCAGAAAAGCCCAGATGATGAAAGATATGAATTAAAATACCATGATTTATTTTATCGAAAGCTTTTGTATAATCCAATAATATCATAACTGAAGTACAACTAAATTCTTTACGAAATCCGGATTGATTATTTGGTAGTAAATTGTATTGGTCTTCTTAATTTGATAATTCATTATATTTTCAAAGACCTTAGAAAGTATAGGAAGTATACTTATAGGTCAAAAATTATTAAATGATTTAGGACTTGATAGTTTAGGCAACGGCAATATTTTAGCAATTTTCTATTTTTCAGGAAACTTCAGAATCTAATTGGCAATAATGTAATATTTGTAATGAAAGGAAGTATTTCATTCATACACAATAACACAATGTCCAAACCAATCCCATCCTCCCCAATTGCATTAGATTTAACTTCAAAAATATAATCCATTACAATCTCGTCCATTACTGAACATCCTTGAACATTACTGGACATCCGAGTGCATGTTTTGCCTACAGTATGTTAAAATGTCAGTGTCAACTTCAGACTGATTTTTTGAATGTTTTAGAAACTTGTCATTAATTTTATTTGGTTCATTCAGTTTTTCTGGAATAGCCCAATGAAATGCCTTATTATAAATATTAAGCTTTCTTAAGCCATTTCCCAATATTCTAGAATTATTGCCATTTTTGGTCAATCAAAGTTTCTAAATATATTTTTTTCCCATTACGTATAGCAGCGATATTGGCTTGATTCCTTAATTGACAATAATAATCCCAATGTGACCTGCTCCGACTTTTCTCGAATTTTTTTATATGCTTTATCTTTTAATTTAACTATAATTTTGATCGTGTCAGTAAACCATGGCATATTCTGTTTGTTTACCTTTTTTTCTCTTTCGGGGGTTAGAACGTCAAAGATATTCAGTTAAGTTTTATTGACAAATTCTATTTTCTGGTTGACATACATTAGGCATATAAAAATGGCTGTAAAATCTTTCATAGTTAAAAAAGGATTTAATAAATCTGTATCGATAGATTTTATATTTCGATACAACATATTTGTTCTTGCCCTATCCACTACAAAATGAACTATGAATGGTATCCGATATCGTGAGATGGTGACTGAACTATTTTCTTTGGAGTTACGTAAAAAACCAGGTTTATAAGAACAATTCAAGACTGATGCCTAACTAAAGAATTATAATAGAATAGAATAATAGAATTATTCTAGTCATTGGTGAGATACAGTAACAGTTATGCCAAAATGTCATCCAAAATGTTGACAAAAAAGTGGACGTTTGTCGATTTGCTAGAGGTGGTCATTTGACAGATATTGTCTTTTATGTTTAAATATCATACACTATGCTTTAATTATCAATAAAAGCTTTTTGAAATCAACGCAAATTCTGTGTTTTATTCAAGAAATAAAAAACTGCTCAATTTGAAAAACCCTTTATAACACTCGTTAATAGTGTTATAGCTCAGTAAAAATAACTTTTCAGCGTCACCTTTCTTATGATCTTAAATGTCTTAAATGTCACCTAATTCCATGGTTCTGGAGGATAGATTATGATTTTGATTCGATTTCATCACGTTCGATCTGTAATGTTTAGATGCTTGAAATTGGAAATAATTTAATTGGACGAAGTTAGAAAGTTCACACCGATATCGATCTGAAATTATAAACGTCTCCCCCTTTTTACATCGGCAGCGGCAGGCAGCGAAGACCTTTTATTTTCGGGCCGAAGGTATAAGTCGGTAAATAATTTATTTTAAAAGCAGATCCTAACATGGTGCTGGGGACGAATGATGGCCGAAATGAGCAAACACGGTCGCGGAAATGGTTTTTCGATGCTCCTGTTCCGGCGAAAATTGCTTCTCTGCATGACATTGACATTTCGCGGCCCTCAACTTTCCCCCGAAAAACTGTTAAGTTTGTTTTTTGTCCTTTTGTGTGTTTTTCTCCATTTTTTTATTGCTACTTTTTCGTTTTTCGGTACGTCATCCTGTCCGTCTGCCGGTCAACCGGTTGTATTCCCTTTTAGTGAGTTTTGTCAGTTTTGTTTTGATCTTTTTACGTTTTACCTGGGGTATCGATTTGGCATCAATGTTCCATGTTCCGCGAAACAACGCATTGCCGGAAAAAAATGCCGCACTGTAAGCTAAAAATTTTCACAAATAAATTACTTGACTTGTATTTTTTACACAGAGGGTGCATTTAATCCTGTAATCAACGTGACTAGTTAACTGTAATCAACGTAACTTTCATTTTTTTGTTTTGAATTATTTAAAGCTGGTACCATTTGTCACTAGAAATATTACTAAAATTCTCCTAGAGCTGTCAAGAAATTTATTTGTCACGTGTTTTGAATTTATTGAGCAACAAAAAATATTTTAAAAACACTGTTTTTGTCACATGAATTTTGTAATCATAATTGTACTTATCTACTTTCATTACAAAAACAATTTTCTTTTTTCCAGTTACCCTCAGGTTTTTTGACAGTTCATTTAATTCCTCATTTTTTATTCGCTCTTTTAAACCTCATACACGTTTTTATGATTAAATAACGTCATTTATGAAGTTAGATAGCTATCATAGTGGACAAATTTAAATTTATTTATATTCGTTAAGGCTGTAAATGTGTCACAAAAGTCTTTAAATCACCCAGATTGTTTTTGTTATGTGTGTGGAGAATTAACCAAATATTATTTGGATTACTTTGGTTTTCTTGTTCACCATCAAGATAAATCCTGGGCACCACATATATGCTGTGTAATATGCGTGAGATTTTTGCTGGATTGGGCTAAGGGATTTAGACATATGCCCTTTGCTGTGCCAATGATTTGGACGGAACCAACGCAAGTGATTGTTACTTTTGTTTCACTACTATAAAGGGTATCACAACGAAACCAAAACATACTATAAGTACCCAGACCTGTCATCTGCAAAAAGACCGATATCAAATGGTACTGAATTGCCTTTGCCAACACCTCCAAATCAATTAGAAACGAATTAAGAAGCTGCTTGTAGTCAAGACGGTAATTTAGAGACAGAGTACGACCCCCAAACTTATGAACCAAGTACTTCAAAAGAACCACATTTATTGACACCAGGAAACCTACATGATTTGGTATTTGATTTATATTTATCTAAAAAACAGGCTGAGCTTTTGGGATCTATATTAAACAGCTGAAATCTACTTGCTCTCAGTACAAACATTTCCTATTTTCGCCATCGCAATCGATGAATTGAAACCTTATTTTTCTCACGCAGATGATTTGGTCTATTGTACTGACATTCGTGCACTTTTGATCTCTTACAAAACTTTGCGGTGCAAGAACAAAATGGAGACAAATTTCTCAGTGATTCTTTTTCTGTAATGAATTTGCCTAACGAACAAAAAATTTAAAAATACAACATTTTCTAAAATAAATACAAACTTTTCAACGTTAACGTTTCGGGAGGTATCACATCCCGCTTTCAAAACGAATCTAAAACCAATTCAAACGAATTATTTATATTAATTTCTATATAATACTCTAAAAGATAGTAAGTAAATATATTTTGTATATCTCAATGATACTTACATTGACAATAATATTTTTTACTGACAGTGACATACTACCCAAAAAAATATATAGATGAGGTTTGTTGTGTGGTTATTGTGTATTGAAATAATTAAACGTTTTTAATTGTATTCTTTAGAATCGGAAACTATATTGAATTTAAATCTACCGAAAGAATATCAATACCTTCTTCCTTTCCTTAATGTTAACAATCGCTGCTGTTCCCGTTCGTAAGCCATTACTAAGAAAGAACAAAACATAAAAAACAGACCCAAAAACATCAACAAAAATATATCTGTATACCCAACACCAACCCACTCTTGCTAATCGTTTTGGTAACGTCGGTGTCCGAGAATGTAAACGAAAAAAGTGCAGTATTTAGGATGTTCGCACTGCAACTACCGCGGACTACTTCTACCTCTTCTTTTATGGATGTTAAATGTTAAAAAATGTGATGATATACGATTAAAGAACCCAATTTTATTCCTAATCTTTCTACATAGATAACTGACATGATTACAAAATGTTAACTGAGGATCCAATAGTACTCCTAAGTTCTTAATTTCATTTAGAATTTCAATATCACAATTGTTTATATTTATTTTTAACTTGAACTCATTAAATCTTTTGCAGTTTGCACCTTGTTTTCAGTTCGTTTAGTTTGTTTGTTTTTACATAGCCATCTAAATAGTATTACCAGTTTACTATTTAATGTTTCAACCATTTCAGGCAAATTATACCCAGACACATATATGGGAGTATCATCTGCAACAAGACTAATAAAGCATTCATCCAATAATGTAGAAATATCGTTGACATATCGTTGAACAGTAATGGGTCCAAAACACTACCCTGAGGTAAAAACATCATCAAAAAAATATCTGTATACCCAACACCAACCCACTCTTGCTAATCGTTTTGGTAACGTCGGTGTCCGAGAATGTAAACGAAAAAAGTGCAGTATTTAAGATGTTCGCACTGCAACTACCGCGGACTACTTCTACTACTTCTTTTATGGATGTTAAGCTGCCTCGAAAGCCTTTACTTTTATACTTTTATTTCTCAATTATGCAACCGAGACTGCAGAATTGGCTGGTTTTATGCACCGTTCTTTTTGGCGCGGATTTTTAACCGAAGAAGAACGTCATTCTGGTGTGCGAATTAATGGATTGTCCATGATTGTGGAAGTTGGAAAGGAATGTCTGAAGAGTTGGTGTATTGGTTTCCCTATGGATTTGCGCATTCCTTACAAATCAAGGTGCAAAGCGCACGAGAAACGTCCGAAGGCGTTTAATCGATAATTTAGAGAGAAAAGGGAACTAAGCCTGGTGTCCATAGATGAGGACCGACCGGACCATGGTTTTATACAGAATTATTTCATTTTTTATAGAGAGCTTACTTCTGCTATTTATTAGTGGAAATAAAGCGAGTAACATGCTGCTTTAAGCTGCGGCTTCCACGTCAAGGCCTTTTTATATTCAAGGCCCAGGTAGTGTTCATTGGAACTCCATTGATTATGATTCTCTGGTATAACAGTGGTCTTCTCCTGGTGAAGAATATGACTTGGGATTTTTGACGGTTGATCATTAATCTCCAAGCAATCAACCATTTAACGGTTTTCAACATCTGCTTTTGGAGTCTAGATGTAATCATCTCAGGGGCTTGGGCAGACGTATAAAAGGCCATGTTATTGACGTAAAACGCCGTTTCTGCAAGCCGGATTTTAGGAAAATTGGCCATGTAGATGTTAAAGATTATGGGGACGAGAGAAGAACCTTGGTGAAGAACCTTGGTGAACGTTGATTGACTAGCATTTGGAAGACGCGTTGAGTCAGAAATGATGTTATTAATTTAATTAGATCAACAGGTATGCCGAACCTTAGCATTCGGATAAAGAGTATGAGGTGCCAGACTCTGTCGAATGCTTGTGTTAGGTCTAGAAAGACCGCATCTGCATGTCTAGTTCTGCGGAACTGATGACTGACGTCCTAGTTATTTTTATTGAAATTAATTTTAATTTCGTTTTGGAATTATTCCGATTCTCATGCGTGTTGGCAAATTCTAGATTTATTAAAATCACCCTTTCTAAGAAGGTTTTTATGTTCTTTTATTCTAACATATACCGGTCTAGATGTCTCGCCTACATAAAATTTACCACATTCGCAGGGAATTTTATAAACCACATTTTTGGTATTCTGTTGTGTGTTGTTTGGTTTGGTTTTTACCAATATAGATCTAAGAGTATTTTTTCTTTTAAACGTCGTTCTTATGTTGTAGTTATTTCCTACTCTTTAAATTGTGTCAGAAATACCATGGATGTAAGGAATTGTGAGGTTCATTGTTTGAGTGTTATTGTTATTGTTATTAATAAGTTGTCTGTGAATTTTTGTGGGTAATTGTTTTTTTTATTAAAATGTCTTTAATGAAATTTGTTTCTTTTTGTAGTGTATCACTATCGGTACAACCAAGTTTTGTTCTGTCATATAAACTTTTAATTACTCCTATTTTGACTGATTTTGAGTGAGTGGAAAAGAAAGCGATTTACTTAATATATCATTCTCGAGCTCCTCCATAAATATATTACTTATCAAAGGAGAGGGAATAATTTTTTCTAATTGAAAATATGTGGCTTTGAAAGTTGTTTTTTAAAATTGTATTTATATTTAGTGCGGTCTGTTAATATTTTATCATGTTCTAATCTCTTTCTAATTATCAAAACTGATTTATCAACTGGTGCATTAGTAAATAAACTCACCACGTCAAAATTAACTTTGGTTTGTAATTTTAATGTTGGGAATTTTATCTAAAAAATCTGACATATATATATATATATATATATATATATATATATATATATATATATATATATATATATATATATATATATATATTGAATAGAAAGAGAGACATCGAGGACATTGAAAAGAAGGAAAGAAAAATCATAAGAAAAATCCTAGGCCCCAAACAAATAAATACAACAACATACCGACTTCGAGAAAACCAAGAAATCAAACAATACACAGATATACATAGCGATATGAGAAAAAGAACACTTAAGTTTTACGGACACATAAAACGGATGAATCCAAATAGGCTAACTAGACAAATAGTCGAATTTTATGAAAATAGGAGTAGAGCTAAAGTAGAAATAATTAAATGGATTGCTGCAATTAAAGAGGACCTAAGATCAGCAAATATTACACAAAGTGAAATTCAGGATAGAGGCTGTTTCAGACACAAGGTTGACGTTTGGAAGGTTGGCCAGAGAGAAAAATGTAGGAAGACTGGAACAACTTGGTCTGACGAAAGGAAAAAAGTTCATAGCGAAAGAATGAAATTAGTATGGGCGTAAAGGAAGGCTAACAACAACAAACGCCTCTAATTGTACTTCGCGTGGTCCACCAGGGCCCATACGTGAATAATAATAATAATATATATATATATATATATATATATATATATATATATATATATATATATATATATATATATATATATATATATATATATATATATATGAATTTGGTTTAACCGAAAGTTGATTGAAAATGTTTAATAAAAATTTTGCTAGTTTATAACATGCGGAATCTATATTACTAACTATACGGCGAAATGGTATATTAGTTTTGTGTATTTTTGGTAGACCATAGAAATGAGGTGGTTTACTATAATGTGGTATAAGTTGCGATCTTTCAAGATCTGTAAATTCGTGTTTGTGTTTATATAATGTATTGTAAATTCGTTTCTCTATTTTGGTAGATAAAAGTTCCATTTTTATAAATGTTATACATTACACTTCTGAAATGAGACTAGACCTAGGAAAATTCAGAACGCCACCTGTGTTTTATTCAAGAATTATAAAAACCTCTCAATCTTAATGACCAGTTAACTGTTTACTGAGATTCTAAAAGCTTAAAATCTGCCACATTTCGTCTATTTCATTTTTATAAACGCCACAATTCACCGTCCTCCCACCCCCCTCTTGTTGTTTCAAAGTGCTCGATCTCACCCACCGAGTCCGACTCCACAATGAAAAATTAACCCGTCGTAAAGCTTTAAGGCGGAGAATTTACGATCTACTTAAACGCGAATTAAAAAACTTATCACCGCGTAAGGGGCGGCATTAACGCCCCCACCCGGAAAAATTAATTTGAGGACGAGGTCCTTAAATTTAGCCATTACCTAGGGCCGGAACCGTAAAAATTGTCTTGTCGTGTTGCCTTATCCCTAATTTTTTTTCTGTTTTCGGAGGCGGTGGGCAATTAAAAAAGTTGTTTTGTGACTCGTTTGGGACACATAAAGAACGGATCCCACCTCTGCGCGTGGAGGGGACAAAGGAAAAACAATCGTTTTATTGGTTGCTTTCTCGGTAATAACTTTCTGGGAACTAATTGCGAAAAAAGTTGATTTTGTTGGGGTAAAGATGTGCTGTGAGCTGCTTGAAAAAGTATTAGATGTAGAATTAATTCTTGTTAACTGTTAAACATTGTTGGTGAGAAGTTATATCACGAAAATATTTTAGTTTATCTATTTGCATTGTTGCGTTGCTAGTGATTGTTATGTTTGATATCATTTATTGATTCATTATTTTTTTGTACAATATATATATATATATATATATATATATATATATATATATATATATATATATATATATATATATATATATATATATATATATATATATATATATATAACAGGGTGTCTGCTAAGTCTGCTAATTAATGGTACACAGCAAAACTGCAGATTTTTTGGGTAAAAATATTGCGAAGTAATGCAACTCACCTTAGTCCAAGAATTAATAGTAACTAACCAAGATACCGGGTATTAATGTTATAATTTTATTTTAAATTTTCGTCAATAAATTTCTTAAAAACTATTCTTCTTGAATGAAATTTGGTAGTGGGGTTTTTTTAAGATAAGAAATTTAAATGTCTCGAAAATGTTTATGTAGATTGTAGAGGGCGCTGTCTGCGAAACTTTTCTACGTTTAAAAGGTCACAACTTTTTTGCGCCTTTTTTTGCGTCAACTTTTTTGCGTGTATTCTCATTTTTAATGCAAATATTATTTTGTCCACCTTTTTTACGTAAATAAGGTATACCTTGCAAATGTTGCTCCGAGTTACCGTTTTCTAGATATCTGCGTTTAAATTGTTCATTGCGCTCTTTTTAAATTGTGCTTTTGAATTGTAACACTTTTCATGAAGTAAGTAGGCTGTGATTAAAAGAAGTACATCAAGACGCTTTGGAAATTAAGTTACTGTCAAACTTTTGCATTGATTGTCAATATTTAATATGGTGGGTATTTAAATAATAATTGAATAAATAATAATTTTAATACATTATAGTAAAATAGTTTTTGAAGGATTTTCACTTATGTCGTGAACAAAATAGAGACAGACCCCAGACATAAATTGTTTTCTAATGAAGAGATGCGCGATTTGATAGGTATATACCCGCAGGAAAATGTTAATAGACGCCTTGCTCATTTAAGAAGACTGCTGGATTTAAAGATTTTCAAAAATCTATTCGGCAGACTGAGTGAAACAGGTTCTTTACGACCGAAACGAGATTTCGCAGGTCGTCTGAAGACTCTAACCACCGACCAGGAAGAAGAAATTGTGAAGCAACCTAAAACCCTGAAGTAAGCATAAAGTGCATTGCTGTGGAAGTTGGGGTAGGCAAGTCCACCGTTTGGAAACTTTTTCACGAGGAGGTACTGTATCCGTTTCACTTCACACCTGTGCAGAATCTACTGGAAGCTGATTTGTCAGCCAGACTGGAAATTGCCCGTTTCTTTCGTACCCAGCAAAATACCGACTCCATGTTTAATACGTACGTCATAATTAGTAACATAATTAGTATCATGTCATAATTAGTATCCGAATGTCGTTTCCAACAGGAATTTAAAATTAACGTTTGATGTGGTCTTATTGGTGATAATGTATTGGATCCATTCGATTACCACCTACTTTAAACGGCGAACTATATCTTAATTTTCTTCAAACTCAGTTACCCGAATATTTAGATGACATTCCTCTAGATCTAAGACAAAAAAAGGGAAAGCAAACACATAAGTTATGTTTCAAAAGTCGAGTTTAAAAGAGTGTAATGAACAATTTAAACGCAGAAATATACTATTAAAGAAGGATACTATTTAAGAAAGTTATTGACGAAAATAGAAAATAAAATTATAACTTCAACATCCTGTAACTTGGTTACTATTCACTTTTGGACTAAGGTAAATTGTACGCAAGGTAAAATCGTACGCAAGGTTTTCATACTTAGTGGTTTTCTCCAACTCGGTTTTCCTGATATTATGAGAGAGTGGCACTGCGATGTCAATTATAAAAGCCCTTTTCTCCTTTTTACTAATTAGAACAATGTCTGGTCTATTATAATCGACCGTTCAATCTGTTGTGATTGGTCTGTCCCAGTATAGGATTGAATCAGATGATTCCAATACGGGAGAAGGTGAGTACTTATAATATGGAGCAGGTGCGTTATCTAATAGCGAATACTTTAATGCAATTTGCTGATGTATAATTTTCGCCAGCTGATTATGTCTTCCTAAATAAGCATTAGGGGCTAGAACTGCACACCCACCGATAAGGTGTTCAATCGTTTCCCCCACTAAACCGCACTTCCTACATTGGTTGACAACATCCATGTGTAGTATATGGTTTTCATAGTTCCGTGTTCTTACTACCTTGTCTTGAATAGATGTCGCAAAACCTTCTGTTTCTGGGTACAACAGCCCATCGGTCAGCCATTTTAGAGACAATGGTCCATCAATGGTATCATCCTCGAGTGACTTTGGATACCGTCCATGCAGTGTCTGTTATTTCCATTCACGGACACAATCCGTAAGTGTTGTTCTACCATCAACACGATCCAATTTATCTAGGTTCAACGGAGTGAAACCCCGGTCCTCCTTAGCAACCAACTTCATTAGCGTGTTGCTTGAATTAATGAAGCGTTCTCTCATCTTACTCTCCTGGTTCAGACAAAGGTTCTTAATGTTCACGAGGCCTCTGCCTCCCAACTTTCTTGGAATATACAGTCGCTTCATAGATGAATTTGGATGCAGACATCGGAATTTTGTCAATGTTCGACGTGTTAATCTATCCAGTCCATCAAGGTCTGTTTCTGACCATTTAACAATACCAAAGGAATAGGTCAGAGTTGGCACTGCCCATCCATTGATCGCTCTAATCAGGTTTCCTCTGTTCAGTTTGGTATTTAAAAGTTTTGTAGGCCTCTTTTTGTACATAGTAGAAAAGTCTTTCTTTAACTGGCTATGGTTAAATTTCTCGTTTTGAGGTATACCTAAATATTTATAGGATTCTTCTGGTGCCAGTTGTTGTATGTTACAGTGTGTTGAATGTTGATTGTTGACTATTCCTTTTTGAATGCTAATGGTAGAGCATTTATCATCCATATATAGTAGGTGCGAGAGCTTTCGTGGATTCCTCATGTTTAGTTTATATCCTATATTACTGTTGTTCAGTAATGTAGACATAGGGTTTAGGGCTAGACAAAACCAAACTGGAGAAAGGGAATCTCCCTGAAAAATTCCTCTCTCGATATTCGCTGTTGTAATGCATTGTTGATCGATATTATTGAAATATTATTATTATTATTATTATTATTATTCACGTACGGGCCCTAGTGAACCACGCGAAGTACAGTTACAGCCGTTTGTTGCTGTTAGTCTTCCTTTGCGCCCATACTGATCTCATTCTGTCACTATGAGCTTTTTTCCTTTCGTCAGACCAAGTTGTTCCGGTCTTCCTACATTTTACTCTCTGGCCAACCTCCCAAACGTTAAGCTTGTGTCTGAAACAATTTCTGTCCTGAATTTCACCTTGTGCAATATTTGTTTATCTTAGGTCCTCTTTAATTGTTTCTATTTTAGCTCTACTCCTATTTTCATAAAATTCAACTATTTGTCTAGTTAACCTACTCGGATTCATCCGTTTTATGTGTCCGAAAAACTTAAGTCTTCTTTTTCTCATATCGCTATGTATATCTGTGTATTGTTTGATTTCTTGGTTTTCTCGAAATTGGAGTGTTATACTATTTATTTATTTAGGACCTAAGATTGTTCTTTCTTTCTTTTCAATCTCCTCGGTGTCTTTTTGTCTATTCAAAATAAGCGTTTTTGCGCCATACAGACATTCTGGCTTAACTGTGTTGTAATATCTCAGTTTTGTGTTTTTAGACATGCATTTTTTGTTAAATGTTAAATATTTTGTGTAAGCAGTTTCCATTTGTTGACATCTACCCTTATTGGCCGTTTTTCCCAACTCATATTCCATGATTATTTCACCCCTAATATTTAAATTGAGAGACCCGTCTGATGTTACCATATTTTGTTTTTAGAAATGGTGTTGCAGGCCATGTTATGTCTTTTCAAAGGTAATTTGGAGTCCTACCTTTTATGCTATTTCTTTTAGGATTTCAATTCCTTTTTGTGCCATTAATATATTCTTGAGCCAAAATTGGTGTATCATCAGCAAACGCCAATCTATTTTGATGTTAGTTCTCCTCAGCTTAATGGGCTTGTCATATTCAGGGCCAATTTTTTACACGTCACTCCTGTATTACTTTTTCTAAAACGCAGTTAAATATGAGTAGCGAGAGTCCATCCCCTTGTCTCACTCCAGTTTTAATTTCAAAAGGCTCTGAGATGTCACCCATGAATTTAACTTTTGACCTTGTGTTAGTTAGTGTTGCTTTAATAATTGCCAACGTTTTCAGATCTAGTCCTTGTTCTTTCAAGGTTTGGAATAAAGATTCGCAGTCAATAGAATCATATGCTTTTTTGAAATCCACAAATGTAAAGACGAACTTTAGATTCAGGATCTGTTCCGGCACAATCTGCCCGGTCGAAAATCTGCTTGATATTCACCAATGTTAGATTCTAACTGTCTAGTAGACATTGAGATAGAATTTTATAACAAACTGGGAGAAGAGATATCTCTCTGTAGTTGTTAACATCTATTATATCTCCTTTCTTATGTAGTGAATCGATTAGAGCATCTTTCCAATTGTTCAGAATTCGTTCGATTCACCAAACTTCTTGTAGAATTTTGGTTATTTCCTTAATTGTAACTGGACCAGCGAATTTTAAAAGTTCAGCAGTGTTTCCATCTTCACCAGAAGCCTTGTTATTTTTAAGTCGTTTGATTTGCCTAATTATTTCATCTTCATTCGGTGGTAATGAATCTGTGTTTGTTTGTTTAGGATTTAGTGTTGGTAATCTGTTTAAAGTCTCAGGACAGTTTAGTAGTTGTTCAAAATATTTGGCAAGTTCTTTGCAATTGTCACAAAATAGTGCGCTTTTGATAGAACTTAAAAATTCAAGCTATGTAGGATTTTTAAATAGAACACCCTGTATTTTTTAAAGCAATAAATTATTATTTTAAATTTAGAGCAATAAATTCTGTATTTTTTCTCCATTATTTGGGTTTTTCGCCACTGTCTAAAACTCAAAAAATATAAAAAATACCTGTTCTTATTTAAAGAAAGAATCACTGGGTAAAAACAAAAAACCAAACGGAGACAAATTTCTCAGTGATTCTTTTTTGTAATAAATTTGCCTAACGAACAAAATTTTAAAGATATAAAAATGTTATAAAAAAAATTACAAACTTTTAACGTTAACGTTTCGGAGGGTAATCTCCCCCCGTTTTCATCTAAAACTCAAAAAATATTAAAAGTACCTGTTCTTATTTAAAGAAAGAATCACGAAAAATCCAAATAAAGGAGAAAAAATATATGAACACGCCACAATCATTCAGACATTAAATAAATTCTGTATCTAATAGTATTAAGTGATGATATACCTATTTTTAGACTTATAAGCAAAAAACCAAAATAATGCAATTAACGCAAAGATAATGGTTTAGTAATAAATAATAATAAATAAATAAAGTAATAATAAATAATATTTTAGTAGTTGGCCATGGCCGGCTAGGGTGACATTACAAATATTAGGAACATGTATGTATTTGACATTATTAGTTTGATTATTAACGTATTTCGGTAAGTAATTGTCTCAGTAAAGAATGAATGTAATTAACTATTCGAATGCAGTGATCATGAATTTATTTATTTTATATAGACAATGTGACAAAATTATCGACCGCACATGCTGACAATTTAACGCAATTTATTCTAGTAACATGATGATTTTTACAAATGACTTTTTGTAAATTCAAAAAATGACCTTGTTAAAATGTATCAACTTTTTTTTTATTTCATTTCAAAAAGTTAACTTTTTAGACCACCTGTTATTACCTACTCTTTTAATGGTGGAAATTTTGGAAAAACGAAAGATGAAACAAACGAAGAGGAGAAACGGAGAGAAAAAAATCGCGTTTTAAGACCATCCCCACATAATCGTCTGATATTATTAAACAATCTATGGCAAAAATAGACGCAAAATATTTTGTCGTAGTTTTAGTTTCTTTAGTGGCATTCTGTTATCTAGTTTACGTATTAAACCTGATACCTAGGTATTATATTTACCTTATATATACTTACCTACTACAATTCGACGTTTTCTCCATTAAATATTGAAGAATTAATTATAAAGCTTCGTGATTTGTAATTAAACCTTTAACAATTTCAGCAACGACATTTTGTTCTGGCAATATTAGAGAGTGCAACTTCAAAGCCATTCAAAATTGGTTATGTTTTTTCAGTTCCTTTTCATTTTCTCGCGTACAACGTGAATGAGAATTTACAATGAATAATTAATTCTTTTAGATTTCAGAAGGCAAAAAAATACTGTTTTCTTTTGTTTAATTCTTGGTATTTGTGAGATATTCATACTTAATGACCTTTTTTTTTCATCATATCTTACATGTCTTATTTTGTTTTCCTGTTCTAAGGTTTTGTTGCATTTAAAACGATTCTTTATTTGTCTACAGTAGTGGCTATACATTCAAATATTTTACAATAACTATACTCATATTTTATTTTTCAATAGATCCGTGATTAATTCCGTCTTAGCATTCAGACCAGGTTGGCTGTTCCACGACCCATGCCCTGATTTCCATTGATTTTGTACTTCCGTAGGATACTTTTCGACATTACTGCTTTCGGTTTTCGTTAGGTCGAGATAGTTAAAAAATGACTAGAAAGAAAAGGCCTTTATCAGGGCTACCGTGTTCACTCCTTTTTTACCGCTGATTTTCAGATGAGAATCGTCTGATTTTCACTGTCCTAACTCGGGCATGATACCGATTTGTTCAAGGCTGGAATTAGCCGTTGATACTCTTTCTTTTATTTTTCTCATCATCTTCAACATGTGCAGAATGTTGAAAACCTTATTCAGTTCATTAAATTCCTGTAAAAATCCTCAATGTGGTTGAAAACTGTGAGGTCTAAGGAAATGGGAACAGAGTGACAAACGAAGTGACAAAGACTATAGCGAAATCGATGAAAAATGACAATGCTCTAGAAAAGGGCAGTATAATTGTTGGAATGCTAAAACCAGGCCAAGGTTTACATAAAACACTGGTAAAATTATACTCAAAATGCCTCAAAGAACAAAAAGTACCCCACTTATGGAAAAATGCAGAAGTGACTCTTTTTTTTTGCATAAAACAGAAGCAGGAAGATTCTAAGAAGTACTAATACGATTATAAGCTTACTATCAGTATTGTTCACAATTTTCACCCATCACATCCAAAAGAAAACTTAACACACAACCAAGTAATCAAGGATTCAGAATTTGATTCAGTGTAATAGATCACGTTTGTTGTACAGCAGACCCTACAAAGGCCCATCGAATACACCATGCTGTTCTGCTTAGCTTTTGTCGACTATGAACATCATTTAGCTCAATCTCAAAATAGGCCATGACAGATGCATTGTTTAACCAAGTTGTAGGCAAAGCCTATGTACTTATGCCTTACTAGTATTGATATATGATGAAGCTACAGCAACAGTTCATCTTGATGACCTTGAAGTTTAGAATTAATGTAAAGCAGGGTGTACGGCAGGGTGACATGATATCGCCTGTTCTTTTCTCAGCTAGTTTGGTGTAGGCATTCCGTAATCTGGATTCGAAACAGTATGGAATTAAGACCAATAGTGCATACTCAATCTATCTTAGATTCGCAGATGATATCGTTCTTCCGTTACAAGACTCAAAGGAGTTGCAATGATACATACAAGAGCTGCAAAGGACTAGACAACTACTTGATTTGAAAATAAACCTGAAAGGGAGTCTGAACATTGTTCAATAAGTTTATCGAGGATAGAAGAATTTCTATTTTAGAGGAATATTGCCGATTAGTACATATATCTTGGACAGATGATTTCAATTTTTTTCTTTCACATGTACCTGTCAGCTGCTACGGTTTTCTAATTTGGTAGGCCAGTGTTTATAGCATCATGCTTGATACTATCCTCCCATTTGAGCCTAGGTTTTCCCGGTGTCCTTTTACCATCTGGCTTCGTAGATAGTGTTGTGCTAGGCATTTTATTAATATCCATTCTGATAACATACCCCGCTCATCTGAGTCGCCGGAGTTTGAAGCTGTACACAACGTCTTCACTTCCAAAGCGGGTATCCCTTCCAAGCGGGGAGAGGTCGTACACTAGAGGTAGTTGTAGCTGCGTCTCAACACAACATTAAAAACACTGTTTTTTATTTTTTAAACCAACACTGACTCCAACACTGACTGTACTTTCTCAGGCACCATGTCAAAACAGTATTAATTACACATGTGGCATTAGTGGTACTATTATGCTTCTCGAAAATGCACAGTGCATCAAATATCTAATAAGAAAACTACCCACACTTTACTCTTCCACTCTTATAGGGTTCATCTAAGCCAAAATTGACATTACGAGGGTTGGTATTTATGTATCCGGAATTGGCAAACATAGTGTTATTAGGCGCCATTTGACATATAAATCGTAAAATTTAACATTGTTACGTACTGAGTTACATACGTACTCAGAACGTTTTGTCACACGGACGCGGAAAATTTCATCTCAGTGAAAAAATGCTATTAACTCGTGAGAATTTTCGGGCGATGATTTACTACGACTTTCGACGTGGATTATCTCAACAACAGTGCATCGATCAACTTGTTTTGACTTTTGGCAACGAAGCACCATCTAAAACCAGTGTATATTACTAGTTTAGTCAATTCAATTGTGGCCGTCGTTCGCAAACGGACGAATTTAAAGAAGGTCGCCCAAAATCAGTTGTTATACCAGAAAACATCGATACTGTGCGCGAACTAATAAAGCAAAATCGTCATGTGATATAACGTGAGATTGAGGCATCTTTGGGCGTTAGTATGACAAGCATACACAATATTTTACATGAACATTTAGCCGTGAAAAATATTTGTGCGCTTTGGATTCCGCTTAATTTGACAATTGCTCAAAATAAAGGCTCGTGTCGATTGGTGCAAAGTAATGCTCAAAAAATACAATCGTGGTGTATCAAAAGCCGTGTCGACGACTCTTAGATCTATGCTTATGAGCCCGAAAGTAAACAGCATTCGTCTATATGAGTCTTTCAATATGAGCCAAAGCCAACAAAACTTGTTCGCACAAGAAGCACTTCGAAGCAAATGGTCGCCTGTTGTTTTGGGACAAATGGGCATGTGGCTAGAGTGCTACTAGAGAATTATAGAACGGTCAATTCTGAATGGTACCCAACCATTTGTTTACCAAAAGTCTTGAAGAGATAAGTAAAAACTACCAGCGACGTTGGATCATTCTTCACCATGACAACGCCAGCTCGCACACATCGGACCGAACAACTCAATATTTGGCCGGTTAAAACATCGAATTGATGGGTCATCCGCCGTACAGTTCTGATTTGGTGCCAAATAATTTATTTTTGTTCCCGTCCGTGAAGAATAAACTACGTGGCCAACGATTTTCGACGCGAGAAGAAGCGGTTGATGCGTTTAAAATGTATGTTTTGGAGATACCTCAATCGGAATGGATAAATGGAAGAATGGAAAAATGCTATAAAAGTTGGTTCAAACGTATGCAAAAGTGTATCGATCATCGCGGATAATATTTTGAAAAACAATAAAACCATTTTCAATGATAAATATTTGTTTTTATTTATTAATTCCGATATATAATTAGAAACCTTCGTAAGCACACGAAATATCGATATATATTTTACCAGAATATGTTGTGTTATATTAAGTTAACTTATTTCTCAATAGATTTAAAATAGTTTATAAAATTTGAAAAAAACGACATTATTTATGAATACACTTAATAGAAAACGTTTTGTATTTCATTTTACATCACTAACCTTTTTCTTTGAACAAAAAAATAGAAATTGAATTATCATTATTAGATCTATTTATAGCGCCCGTCGGCGCTGTCTGACCTCCAGACTTATTCCCCAGTATGTTCTTTCCTCACATTGTTCTTCTGTCAGACCTCTTTCACTCATCGTTTTCCTAATATTTTCCCTCCACTATCGCCTTTCGTAGTGTTTCTTCTGTCATTCTGTTCACATGTCCAAACCAAACTAGCTGTCGTTTCTCTATTTCGTCTACTATTGTCTATTTGACATTTATAAATTATCTGATTTCCTCGTTTTTTCGCTTTTCTCTTCTTGAAATTGACTATGGATTATATTCTTTGACTCCAGTAATGCCCTTTCCATGATCTAAAATCGCTTTATTTCCCACCCAGTAATTACACTAATTATAAACCTTGTAGTATACATTGTTGATCAGGATTCTTCTCTTCTTTTCGTTTGGTTTTCTGGTCATAAGGACATCAAGGGTAATGAGGAAGCGAGTCGGGTTGAAAAATACGTAATAGGGCACAGTCTCCCTTACATGCGCAGTTTTCATCCTTTTTCGCGAAAAATTACTCTCAAGCTTTAATGCAATCCTATTGGGACGATCCTGCGAAACATAACAAACTAAGAGCAAACTAACCCCCATTTTCCCAACCCCTCCCTGATGTCTATCAGATAAAAAAAACTACAGTTAAATGGTTCAGTTAAATGAGATTCTCTCACGAATTTCTTCCAAAACGAGAAAATCGTCCACTCTGCGAATTTTGCAATTAACTATTTTATCTGTTAAACATATCCTTACTACCCCTTTATTACCCATTAGATCTTTCTTTGATCTAAGTTAGGAACTTCCTTAAAATCCTTGCTAAAAGAAATAAACTATTTTACCAAGATCTAGGTATTCATAGCGATAATCGCTTCATTATCTGTCATTTGAATACAAGCATACTAGTCCATACTTCTGTGGCAGCTACATCTGTCATATAAAGTATATTTGTGATATATTTCTACCTTCCCTAATTTTACTCCCTCTAGCATGAGTACTAAATTCATAAGCTAAAGTTTTGGTCGCTAAATGATACCGATATCAATGAGACCTAAATTCCAAAATTATCTCTCTCTCTTGAAATTCGGCAGGATATCCTAAGTGCATTAATTTCTACGGCTAGAATTTTCTTTTTTATCAGCTTTATCAGCTATCACTTTCAATATCATAAGTAAAATGCTCTTGACAATCATGCTGTATATTTGAACTTTTTGGCCTCGTAATTTGATCGCTACTCAATAATCTATTCAGTTTCTTTACATTTTCGTCCATTGTCCCTTGCTCACTGTCTTTTTTATCGTGTTAGTTAATCCGAATTCATAAATATTTCTACATCTGGTATTTAACTGCAGATAAATATTTTATTTTGTATTAAAAATTAATGATTTTTTTTGTTGTGTGTAGTTTGGAGCTCATACTGAAACTATTTAAGAAAATATTAATCACACCTTGTTAAGTCGGGATATATTTAATAAGAATCGAAAATGGTTAGGTATATATGATTCAAATTCGCTGCTCACAGTAGAGTTTCCTTAAGTAAACGAATGCAAATTGTAACTATAGGATTTTGCAGTGTTGCGAATGCACACACCTAGTCTCTAATTTCAATTTCAAATTGCTATTAAAGCGACAAGGGCCGGGCAATGCCGGGGGGATCTATTTAAGACAATGGCTATAGAGAAGGTGCATTAGTGTTTACATGTCTATGCAATACAGACTGAGGGGTTAATAGGGGTTGAAACCGCTTTGTATAACCGGTTCGGAGATCGAATAGCGAATTGGGAAGGGTTGATCATGATTGTTACACGAACTAGTACTTAGAAAGCGAGAAAAAAAACAGAAGAGATATTGTTGGGAAGATCATTTGTAATTTTGAATTCGAATTTGAAACGTGTATGGTGCAACTTATCTTACAATTGTATACAAAGTACACGGGTATACGCGGTGGGACAAGTGTCCCTCTACTGTTTTAATTGTTTATAACTTTTAAAAGAACGTAAATATGAAATTAGTTTTTCTCTATCTGCTCTACTTTTTTAGATATATCCACTTATCTATTAATGTTTTTTTCAATTCAATACATTCAAGTATGGGCGTTCTAAAATTGGATTGGTTCCTGTATATTTGCTCTATAGTCAGTCTGCCGTTGAGTTAGTTCCAGGAAAATCCCCTAGATGGTATAAGCATTGCCTTTCCGGTAACTGAAGTGACCTTCAACGCTTGAACTAGAATTGAGGTTAGTTTGTGAATTTTCGCCCTGCAGACTTTATCGAAGTTGGCCTCGCGTGATATTTGTGCTTAGGAAAGAGTTAACCCAAAACGTATTGAATTGTAGATGGTTTTATTTGTGTTGTTGTTATTGTGTTGAATAAGTTGTATAAATCATCCTGATGTGTTTTGTTACATATTTGGAGAATACATGTTAAAAGGACACAGAAAAACTTGTAGTAACTTTGTAAAGAGAGTTTATCTGGTATACTTTGGTGTTAAGCTTAGTGATTAGGATAAGAACTGAAAAAATTAAAGCAAGAATTTTATGTAGCAGATGGGATATGCACGTAATGGCAGATTGCTACTGGACAGTGTATATATATATATATATATATATATATATATATATATATATATATATATATATATATATATATATATATATTACTTGACTAGAATCAAACTTAGCTTAAAACCTCGAAATATTATTCAAAAGAGACTACTATTCCCAAAGTTCAACCCTACGAAAATAAAACCAACCCCAACAGAAGAGCCCTAAAGTTGGTCCCTACAAAAACACCCCGTTTCTACAAAAACGTAGAAAACATCCGCGGTGGGATGAAGTTTGCGAGTAAGCAGTATTAACCCGAAATAAAGCATTCAAGATTCATGGAACAGTCACAAAACAAAAATAAACTATAACATCTTTTTGGAAGTAAGAAAAGAAACATCAAAGCTAATTAGGCAAACTAAAAGAAAAGATGAAAACAATCAACTTAATGAAATAGAAAAAGATTTCCAAAATAATAACACCAGGAATTTTTACAAAACATTTAAAACTAAATTAACAGACTATCAACCCCAAAGTCGTAGCTTCCAAAAGGAAAACGGACGATTAGCTCTAAATAACGAAGGCAATTGCAAAGAAATTGCGAAATATTTTGAAGAACTACTAAACTGTCCTGAGCCCTTAAACAGATTACCAACACTAAACCCCAAACAAACAAACGCAGATTCATTACCACCGAATAAAGATGAAATAATTAGGCACATCAAGCGACTTGAAAATAACTTAATAAAAGCTTCATCAAAAATAGCTTTTGATGAAGATGGAATCACTATGAACTTTTGAAATCCGCTGGTCCAGGTACAATCAAAGAAATAACCAAAATTCTACAAAAAGTTTGGCGAGCCGAACGGATTCCGGAAGATTGCAAAGATGCTCTAATTCATCCACATAAGAAAGGATATAAAACGGATCTAAACGACTACAGAAGGATATCTCTTCTCCCAGTTTGTTACAAAATTATGTCTCAATGCCTACTAGACAGAGCACAGGGACGGTTAGAACCTAAAATTGGTGAATATCAAGGTTTTCGACCGAGCAGATCCTGAATCTAAACTTGATCCTAAGTACTGTACATTTTGGATTTCAGAAAATCATATGATTCTCGTGACCGCGAATTTTTATTCCAAATCTCCAAATTTTTTACTCGAAAATTTATCTCCAAACAACAATGACTAGATCTGAAAACGCTGGCAATTATTAAAGCAACACTAACACAAGGTCAAAAGTTAAATTCATGGGTGACATCTCAGAGCCCTTCGAAATTAAACCTGGAGTGAAACAAGGGGATGGACTCTCGCCACTCTTATTTAACTGTGTTCTAGAAAAAGTAATACAGGAGTGGCGTGTAAATAAATCGGCCTTAAATACTGACCAATCCATTAAACTGTGAAATTCAGGATAAAAACTGTTTCGGACACAGGGTCAACGTTTGGGAGGTTGACCAGAGAGAAGAATGTGTGAAGACCGGAACAACTTGGTCTGACGAAAGGAAAAAAGCTCATAGTGAAAGAATGAAATCAGAATGGGCTCAAAGGTATCCAAAACAACAACGAACGCCGCTAACTGTTCCCTTATATATATATATATATATATATATATATATATATATATATATATATATATATATATATATATATATATATATATATATATATATATATATATATATATATATATATATATATATATATATATATATATATATATATATATATATATATATATTATATTATATATATGATTAACATATATTATATATATGTTAATCACCTCCCAAAGTCCAAGCTTGTTTCTGGTTTTATATTTATCCACACGATTCTTGAATTAAGTTGTCAAGTTCTCAAGGGGATTGAGGCCCGGCGATAGGGAAGGCCACGACAGTACAGCTAGTTTATGTCACTAAAAAATGTTTCTTTTTCCTAGCAGTATGTTTCGGGTCATTATCCTCTTGATATTGCCATACCAGCGGCATATTTTCTTCTGTTAAAGGCAGCATGACTCCCTCAATAATATGGATGTACTAATTTTGGTCCATGTTTTTTTATCCAGTAAATCGAATTGAACCGATTTTTTTTTAATTTAGGGCCGGGTCAGCAACTGAGGCCATTTGGCAGCCCATAAACAGTGTATACCAGACAAATTGAATATAATAAATATTGTATATAAAGTGTATAATGAAAGCAATAATAATGAATTAAATAATGTATTATTATATTCCAATGGATATCAAACGTTAAAAGGCAGTAGATCGTAAATAAAGGAACAGCTACAAACAGTCAGATGTAATGCATGGAATAGCTCAATTAAGAGTAGAGGAGTAGGTGCAAATTTTAAAGGAAAGATGAGTTAAAAGATAACAGAGATGGGTTATATCAAAGGAAAGTAGGAAGAGGATCGGAGGAATTCAAAAAGAGAACTGGAGTAATGAGGGGGACAAAATAGACGGAAGGTCCCTGGGAAGTCTGTGTCTTTGTGCAAGAGCAGATAGCGAAGGGCACTCTAGTAAGACGTGACGAACAGAAAGAGGAGCACCACATAAGGTGCATACTGACGGAGGTTCGCCACTTATTAGATGACCATGTGAGAAGCGACAGTGCCCGATTTTAAGCCTATTCCACTTTACAAAAAGATGACGTAGAGGCGTAACCCAAAGTATCCCAGTCGATTTGAACAGTATCTTGGACAATTAGTGAGATGCAGGAGAAAGCATCCCAGTGATAGGGCAAGATAGGAAGATTTTATTTTAGAGCCATTTTGCGTAGTAGTCTGCTCGTTCATTACCCAGTATGCCTGCGTTCCCAGGGATCCAAAGGAATTTTACTACTGTCTCTTTAGATTGGGATTCCTGGATGAGGGAAAGAATGTTAACAACTAGAGGTGAAGGTAGGGGAGAAACGAGAGATTGAAGAGAACTTAAGGAATCAGAGCAGATAAGCCAATTGGAATTTGGACCGGAGAGTGTATAAGAAATGGCCTCTCTAATGGCTAAAAGTTCGGCAGAGAGGATAGTATTCCAGGTGTGAAGACGAAAAACACACGTAAGATTACCATGAACGAAGGCTGAACTCACTCCATCCATTGACTTGGAGCCATCAGTGTAAATGATGTTAGTAGGTCGGAGGTCTTGAATTAATACATTAAATTGGTCCTATATCATACCATGAAAAACAGTTTTATATTACCGCCTCCATGCTTTACTCTTTTAATAGCATGTTTTGGTAATAATTCTTGATTGGGTCGTCTTCTAACATATCGCCTACCATCAGAACCTATTAAATTAATTTTTATTTCATCGGTCCATAAAATATTGCACCGTTTTTAAATTCGCTGTTCACCATACCAATTTAACTGATCTTAGGCAAACTTTAAACGTTTTATATTCTTGGCGGATAACAAAGGGACTTTTCTGCCGCTGTACCGTGTAAGTTGCTTGCCTGAAGCCTGGATGATTTATATCAAATCGACATAAAATCATACCTAAACTTCAATATTTTGGTTTGTCACTAGAGGTTTTAGAAACTTTGAATATATATATATATATATATATATATATATATATATATATATATATATATATATATATATATATATATTTATATATATATATATATATATATATATATATATATATATATATATATATATAAAATAAATAATTAGCCCCCAGATTATTAACTCATTAAAGTACCTGATGGAGAAGTGGAAAACAAACCTCTTTGTCGATCAACAATGCACTAACTTCAATACTTTGGTTTGTTTTTGACTTCAATACTTTGGTTTGTTTGGTTTGACTAAACTTCAATATTTTGGTTTGTCACTAGAGGTTTTAGAAACTTTGAATATATATATATATATATATATATATATATATATATATATATATATATATATATATATATATATATATATATATATATATATATATATATATATATATAAGCTTTTTTCTGTTTGGTATTTTCTTCTCTAAATGTTTAAGGGGTTTAAATGCCATTAAAAGTCTAAACTGTCACCTATAATACATTTTGAAAATAAAGTTCACAGTTTTTCAGTCACAAATAACATAAGACTCTCCAAAGAAGCTCCGAATGTCTTTTTCACTCAAGTAACACACACGTCGTTACTTCACTGCTACATTACTCTGTATTTTATTATTCTGGCTAATATAATTTATACTATCGCCTCTCTTACGTATTTTCCGTTATTTAATACGTTCGTCGATCGCACACCCAATTCTAGGGTGTATATCTATTCAGATCTTCGCATAGGGTCACTGTATTTCGTCTAAACTCGATACTATGCTCTCGTTCAAAACGTCTAATACTTTCATCGTTACGACTCTCTTTTGTTCTTGTGTGTCGCCTCTGACATATTTTCTTTCACTGTCAGGTTTCGTAATCTACTGTCAATCAATGCATCGCTATGACTGGGCAAACTACTAATATTAACACGTAGGAATCGTGTGTACAGTGTGTCCAGGATAAAAACTTACCATCCCCTTAAAAAAATTTATTTCTGGACCGATTTTCCTAAACTTTCTTTTGTTGGATAGATCTCGGAAAACGGCATTAAGAAAGTGTATGTCTTTTTTGTTAACATCATGGCCAACTGCGTCAATTTTTATAGATCGCATTTTCGAGAAGTACTATTAGGAAATTTTTAGAGAAAAACTAACAACGGATTCTTGACCAGCACCACCTTAAACCAAACTGTACCGCCGGTCGCGTTGGTGCGACGGTAAGAGCGCCTGCTTTGCCGAATCCGCGCTGGAGCGATAGCTGGTTCGATTCCAGCGCTCGGATGGTTATTTTTCTTTCTTCTGTCCGTTTATCTTTCCTAAATGTTTGTGATTGTTTCAAGGCAAGAGTGTAAAATCCGACTACGAATTACCCCTCAGTCACGCCAGTTAAAGGCTGGGTAAGGCCGGATGCCTTCTGAGAAATGTTCTACGTTAGTCACTCGCCAGTCGCTAGGTTTCCTGATAGATTTATGGGTAGGCACATAACCAAGGGTTTATAGCCCGAGGGGGGTGCTGGCCTGGGTTTGTCGGAAGCTGATGACCGTGGTTCGGAACACACGTTAAGCTGTAGGTCCAGTCGCTAAATAGCCTAGTTGCTGATGCGCCTCTAACCCAAACACTTTACTTTACAAACTGTACCGATTTTTATGGTTTTAAATTACTGGGTGTCCCAGATATTTATGATATTTATATTATAATTTTTCTAATTATTACATGTATTTTCTGTCATTAAAACTATGTATGCTATGTAAATAAAAAATTGTTCAACAACAAAATTCAAACTAATTGGCAAATGTCCCTTTGACTGATTGATTTGCGTCGTAGTGATTTCAAACGGCAATAATGATTTATTCTTTAGAAGAAAAAGTAAAAATTATAAGATTAGTTGATAAGTTGATAAGATTAGATGGCACGCGAAGTTTTCGTGAAGCAGCAAAAGAATTTAATAGAAAATCATCCAGAACAGAACATCAATTATATTACAGTTTCTTGCATAAACCAGTATGTTGATCAAAACGGAACTGTTAATAAACTTCTTAATCAGCATCGTTCTCATGAATTTCGAGTAACTTAGTTCTTAAATTAACCAGAAACTGGTTAATTAATAATTTTCTAAATCGTTGGATTGAGCGAAACAGTCCTGTAATTAATTGGCCGCCGAGATCCCCAGACCTCACGCCTTTTGAATTTTTCTTCTGGGAATTTTTCTGGGAACAGTTACAAATAAGGGTTATGTTTCGAGGTTTCAAACTCGAGACGATCTTTGTGATCATATTAGGCAGGCTTGCCGTAACATTACCAAATAACAATTGCGAACAGTAGTGAACAATACCTGATTGATAGAAAATCGCGGGATAATAGAAATGTCTAGTGTTTATGTTTTATAATACCAATTTAGATCGACTTGTAAATAAAGGAAGTTTTTTGTTAGGAAATACTCTGTAATTATTAGAAAAATTATTAATTATTAATTATTATTCATGTCATAAAATACATAAAAGACACCTAGTAATTTAGATATATATGTGCATATATTTGATTGTCCCAGAAAGATCCTAAGGATTTTCTATTAAACACTCTTTAAAATATATTTTTTTAAAAAGGACTAGAACGTTTCCCAAAGAAAAAAAGGATTTATACCGTTTACCGAGAGGATTCTGTTGGGGAAACCATGGTGCAAAAATGCTTTGGTTGATGGTAGAGATTTTGACTTGGAAGATCTGTATCGCTCTGGCCTTACATTATGCAGTGAGGTTGAGGAAATAATAATTCCGCCATAATATCAGAAGTTCCACGCATCACAATCCGTGAGATAGCAGATAAGTTAAGTATTTGGTCACGATGGTCATTGACGGGTCAGATATCAAATACGAGATTTTACTGTGTGTTCGATAGATGAATGTTGTCACATTCCAGCAAGTCAATGTCTGTCCCTATGATGTAAAAAATGACAGATTTTTATTCATTTTGTTAACAAAAAAATGCCCCTCCATCATTTCAGCAACCCCTCGGCCTGGTACGGCAGTATCATGTCAGCCCACCGCCTCACTTCATTGAAAACAGATTAACGGAATCGAAGGGGCGGGCGGTGGTAATTTGATAATGCACCGGCCCTGAACCCCGGGGACCTACGGACCCCCTCCAGGGATGGGGCGATCGCCCTTTGATTTACACTAATTTTAAACATAACATCTGATCTAACCTTATTAAAAATTAATCTGCAAATAGTGACAACAGCCCGATGGCCTCTCGAGATTCGACCCCTTTAGCAATGACCGTGGGCGAATGTCGACTTAAAAAGCAGAAAGAATTTGACGACAGAGAATGTTTGTTTTCTATTTCTTTTTTTTTTCAGCTGTCATGGTTTTTTTTATTGGAAGGCACGTCGATTTTGAATTGGGTCATCTCAATATGATATTTGTTTGATAATTCTTTCACTAAATTACTAGAAATTATTGCTTTAAAAATGAAGGGGGGTTATTCTATTTTTGAAATAAGTGTCGTTTTATTGAGTCTATGATATTGGAAATTATGCATACTGGAGGAGGATAAGTGCAACACTTTGTGTACATTTTTTACTCAAAATCAAAATCTGTTTACTGTACGACGATAGAGTGAAAAATCAGATACTGTTTCGATAGATGGCGATGTGAGTAATAGCAAATATGACTAGAATTTTTGGGAAGAAGCTTAATTTTCAGTAAGTAGAATCCATGATATCATATTGGTCGATTACATCTCGGACGAAGTCGTTTGTAACTATACAAACATTTGTACATGAAAAAGCAATCAGCGTGATAACGCCGCATAAATAAAGGAAAATTTAAAACAGTGAGATTTGCCCAGTGAATATGCTCTGCTAGGCTTCTCTTCATAGACAATTTAGAATAGAAAAAGAGCATTATGGGAAGCATTATGTGTTAGCATTGGTAAATGTGTTTAGCAAAGTTTATTAATTTATTGGTATTCTTGAGATAGTAAGGAATTATTATTTAATTGACAGTTTCAACTTTTACTTGATGAAAATCCTTTAAAAATTACTTTAAAATAAAACTAGTTTTATACGATTTTCGCTGAATTATATTATTATGACATGTTTCGCCAACACAGATGTTGAATATAAACTGAACATCTGAAAAAACCACTGTGTTGGCGAAACATGTCAAAATAATATAACACAGTGGTTTTTTCAGATGTTGAGTTTATACTCAACATCTGTGTTGACGAAACATGTCATAATAATATAATTCAGCTAAAATCGTATAAAACTATAGTTTTATTGTAAAGTGTATTTGCCAAATATGTTTTTACACTTACCTACTTAAAATGATAATTCCTACCAGAGTTCTTCGATTGGTGATTTATTAACTTTGCTATTTTTTTCCAGGAAACCCTTATGTTTTTGTTGAACCTTACAACAAGGGTAAGGAAACCCTTACCCTTGTTGTAAGGAACTTTTTTCTTTTAAATGATGTAAACAATCGTTCGTTAAATTTACGCTTACACCCTGTATAGCAGAACATTATACTAAGACATTTTTTGCCTGATTATTTTTATATTTCTGTATGGGATTGTAGAAAATGTGGCATGGTAAATAATTTTTTGGCATTATCATGTTATGAGGTATTTTTCATATACTACTAAGCTCAGCAGTATTCTTGTAATTCTTAAAAATACTGAAATACCACAAGGTCCTTCAGCATGTTGTTTTAGGCAATGATCCGAATATGAAAAGGGACGTAAAATAGAGAGACGGTTGAACATTGCTGCTTCTGCCCTTATGGGGACATATATGGGGAGTTATACCAGAGTACGAGGTTCTGAGCGTCCTACTCATTATTAATTATTTTGTATCAATTGCAATCGGAGTTTCTTGATATTTTTATTATTAGATACCATCATGATTAAAACAGAACTTAAAAAATTAACTTAATAAAATCATATAATACATTCTTCATGGTGCTGTATTTTTTTGTACTCCTGGATATTTACAAATTTTACATAATTTACAATTTTTCGCTTAATGATATAATTTATTGTGTATATGATTCAAGATAATGTTAGAGTTAATGGACTGCGCATGGATTGGATAGATCGCACGTTCATTCGGTTAATATTAATAAATTATGAAAGCTATAGCAGAAATCAACTTTTTTGAAAAATAGTAACAGTCTAACGGTGCCAAATCAGGCGAATAAGAGGGTTTATAGATCACTTTAATTTGTTTAAACTTGAAGAGATTTACCACTAAACACCAAAACACTTTTTTTGAACTGCTCGACGCACGTTTCGCTAACCATGTTAGCATCATCAGGAGATGATTTAATCTGCTGATTAAATCATCTAAGTGTTTAGTGGTAAATCTCTTCAAGTTTAGTGTTTCACACCAAAGGTTCCAATAGAAGAATTGATTAATTTTAGTCAAAAATTTGTGAAATAATTTTTACTATATGATTGAAGGTATGGTTGTGATGGAGTCACTATTGCCACCAAGTTTTCAACTAATTTCTCACACTTTACATTTATTTTAGAAGCAGTTTCACAAAAAAAATCTCCATCTATGTATTCTTTATCAAGGAAACTGGCAAGAACTACACATGAGGCTTTACAGCAATTATTTACTGTAGCTGCTGAATTATGCCTCCATTTTATTTTTATTAAAAAAATCACTACTGGGACTTAAGAAATTTTTTGTTATATATATATATATATATATATATATATATATATATATATATATATATATATATATATATATATATATATATATATATATCGATCATTCTGTGAAGAGTCACGACGTTTTGTCAAAATCTCACTTGGCATTTTCAAGTGCTGTCCGCTTCGAGCGAAGGGCCCAACTGAACAGATCACAGAACGAACGGATCGATACCTTTAATGATTTAGAAACATTGAAGTTGACAGACGTGTGTGTTTATTGTCAATTGTGAGCAATCGTGGCACCCATCTTGCGGAACGTTTTTTCATATCCAAATGAGTTGTTAAAATATTCTGTACCCGTCTAATTGAGATGCCCACAGTCTGAGTAATCTTACGTACTTTTACTCTCCGATCGTTTATCACAGTATCGTTGATTTTTTCAACCATTTATAAACTGGTAACCTCATTTGGATGACCTGGACGAGCTTCATCAAAAATACTTGTACGGCCACGTTTAAATTCAGCTATCCAATATTTTATGGTTGATAACGAAGGTGCAGACTCCTCATAAACTTCGCTGAGCTCAGTTTTAACGCTATCATTTGTTTTCTTTCTCAAAAATAAGTATTTTATCACTATTCGATATTCAATTTTTCGCATTGTAAAATCACAAAAGTTCTATTTAAATAGCTGCCATTCGCAAACTAAACATCGAAGCGACTTGGCAGTTTGACAATAATGTTGTGAAAGGTTATGTTTACGAAAATTATCACTTTTTTTAAATATCAGCAGTGCCATCTCTGGCCTAGGCTAGGTACTTATCATGCAGCCCTCGTAGTTGTTTTTCACGCAAAAGATAATATTTAACTCTTTGCCCTCTAGCGGTTTTACTAAGAAACCACAAATTTGAAAATATTTAGCTAAGTTCCTAGTCGCTTGTGTTTAAAACCGCCTATTGTAGTGGTTGCCTATATACCCAATTGATTGTGAAAATGTTATGACTGATGATGACGTATGGGAGGAGGAAGCCAATATTCCTATATCTCTGGTTAGGAACAGAGAACTTGCTAAAAGCAATATGAATGCAATCAGCAGATTATTGTCTTACTAATATTAAGGAGTTTAGAGAAGAAACTGGTCTCCAGATCCCGGATAATCTTGAGACACCAGTAGATGTCTGTTTACATCTCTTCCCTAAAACGTTGATTGATAAAATCGTATTCCCAACAAACTGATGTGCGCTTCAGAGGGCTGGAGATGACTCTTCATTATCAGATATTGTGACTGTTGGTCAACAAAACCAGAATTAATAGATCATTACATTAGTTCAGTATTGACTAGAGATCGATTCGTTTGGCTTTCGGGAAACATACACCTTGCTGACAACTCATTAATGCCTACTCGAAACTCTCCAGGGTGACCAGCTGTATAAAGTTCGATTATAATTGGATACATTATACTGTACATGCCGCACAGAACAAATTGGATGAGCACCACATGTCATGTGGGTTTGTGCCTTCCTGAAAAAAAGAACTTTTTTATGTTATATCATATAAAATAATGGTTTGGATTTCACATGTACTTCATATACTAATGGTTTTGTATAGCTTCTATGATATCTATAATTTACACCCACTCTACTCTATCTTCCTTGCGATTACTGGTACTGAAACCATGGTCTAAAAAATTTATCAAAGCAACAATTATCACAAAATATATTTTTTGTATATTCTAAAAACATCAAGGAACAATATTCTTCATGTTTATGTAAACTTTCTGGAAAAAAAATATTGTCGGGAACAAAGGGTTAATCAACACTTGAAATTCGCATTTTTCTGTAATATCAAAAATATCTAACATATCTCCTCTTGAAGACTGTCAAAACAAAAGTAACTTAACTGAACAATAGTAAGAGAAACCTAATTGAACAATAGTTTGCGATTTGAGATATCAATGATATGATATGATTCAATAACATTAATGTACATACGTACTAGTAGAAACAATAAACCAATTTTATGAAATTTTATCTAACACGCATATAATATATTTTTATACTTACCCCAATTATTCCTTTATATCCTATCGATACATTTATCCTAATACAACGTATGAAAAATTCTTTAGAATTCAAATTTTGAATGTTGTAACAGGTGTTTCTGTTAATAATGTTGATTTTCTGCAAAATTTGAGCTTTTATTTACATAACAAAGTAAATTACCTTAATAATCAAAGTATTCGTCGTCGTTAGCTATTACTTTTTCCCATATTTCTGTCAAAGAATCGATTTTGCACCAAAAAAACTTTTGGTTTTTTTGAGGCCAAGCATTCATCAAGCCAAATTTTCACTTCTTCGTAAGAATGTAAGTGTTGTTCTGAAAGTCTCCGATCGAATTGATCGAAGTATGTAGTAGTTAGTAAAGGGCTAAGTCCGGTGAATACGGTGGGTGGGGTAGAACGTCCCATTTAACGTTTTCTAAATAGGTTTTTACGCATTTTTCCACATTGTCATGTTGAAAAATTATTTGTTCGTGTTTTTGGGTTATTCTGGTCATGGTTTCACCAGGTTTTAACAGTTTGTAATACAAAACTCTCCTGCTATTCTACCAAACACAGAGCTAAACCTTCTTTCCATTTATATTGCGCACTGATGGTGATGTTGGAGGCTAGTCTGGATCCACATATGATTTTTTGTGCTTTGGGTTCAAAATAGATCCACTTTTCATCACCTGTCACAACGCAATGCAAAAAAAATCTTTTCTTTTTGTCTGGCAAGTAAAATTTCACAAGTGGTTTTTCACCTTTTACTGTCTCTTTCCTTCAATTTATATAGAACTAATTTTCCTTTCTTCTGGATATTTCCCAATGCGTGTAGACGTTCGGAAATAGTGACTGGGCAACATTTAAGCTTCCGCCATTTGTTTCAACGTATAAGTTGAGTCTTCATCCATTAATGTTTGCAAATCTGCATCTTCAAACTTTTTCGGCTGTCCTGGACAGTCCTTGTCTTTTATATCAAAATCATCACTTCAAACGTTCAAACGTACATATTCTGGGTTCAGTTCACGTACGTGGACTCAATAGTGGATGATACTGGTGACTGTGGAAGAGAAATATCAAGGCGCATGTGGACTGCGACGCGTTGCTGTGGAGGAACTCCGGCAAGTATGGAGTGATTGTGTAAAGCGATCGAATAAAAACTGGATGTTTTGCTAAATGACCAGCTAGACTTGATTGATTCACCGTTATTAACTTATATTGACCTCCTAGACTTTGACAAAAAATGGATTTCCCCACTATCATCTTTTATGGTATTATTAGGTCGATGGATACTTTAGGTTGTAATTATTTTTCTCACGGTTAGTTTAGCATAGTTTATATTTGAAATAGGCACTGTATGTCGAAACAATTGTTATACATACAATTTCAAAGATAGTGGAAATTTTTAAATATTAATCTTTGCTTATTTATAGCTCCTCTTAATGCTCTAAATAAAAAGCATTATTTTTTTTCAATATTACTTTATTATACTGCATTTAATGAAATATGTTACATCAGTATGAGAAACAAAAACAAAACATAAATAATATTAAATATAAAATCAAAACGAAAAACATAAAATATATATGCATATTGCCGATAGTTAATCTACTCTGTATATTACTACTGTTTATTATGAAATAATAAGGTACGGTAAAGACAGGCAGAAGGATTCAATAAAAATATTTTTTAGTATAGTAGTATGTACACTGCCCAAAAAGTTTGTATTTAATTATTATTATACAGAAATACGTACGACTGTAATCGTTTTCATAGTTAACAGTTTTAGAACTTTGAATTTCTGCATCTTTTCCTGATTTTAATTAATTTTTAGTCGTTCTGTATCGTTATTTACGAGGTGTGAAAATTAAGTAGTGAAATTGGTGGTGTAGCGTTCGATCTGGCAACACTGTTCGCTTTGCTGTTGGAAGGGAGACAGGGCAATCTCTAATACGTCTTCAATACGAGTTTGAACTCCGTAAAGTCACATGGTGGTCCGTAGAAGCGTCCCTTCTTAAATCAGATATTTCTAGAGCGTAGTAGAAATTCTACGGGCCATCAAGTGAGTCTATGAAGTTAAAACTAGTAGTGAAGACGCATCAGATGATGGACTGATGTTCTCCTCCGAGAGAAAAGTCAACATTGGTGCCTGATCGAACGGTTCGCTACTTGTCTCATTACTTTCTGTACATACTTCGTAAATGTGTTATTGCTGGAGCAACTGTAAGCTATGAAAGTAGTCGTCTCAGGGTTTTATTATTTTCTTTCTAAAGAGAGAAATGATATGTCAACATTTGGCTAGCGTGATATGTTTTAATTACCCTGTAAAGGACATGTGAGCTTTCGTTAGGGTAGAGTTTTATACTATTTAATGTTCTTTTTATTACCTTATTATTGCTTCTAATATAGAAACTACATAACAAAGGGATTATGTACAGTATATTATAAATTTACAAGATCGAGAAGGTACTAATATTTTGACAGGTGGGTACTTCAAATCGACTAGAAAACAAGAAATACTTTAATAAAATCAGCGACCTGAAATTTTTCTCTTCGGTCGATGAACGTCATGATTCATAATTGATTGTAATCATTGCCTTGGACGAATAATTATAAACCAAGTATGAACGAAATAATATATGTAATTAAATATTTTTGAGCTTTAATATTTTATTGGGAATGGCTGCAAATTATACTGACTATAGACAATTATTGGGATTTGAGTGTACGTCAACCAAAAATCCATACAGTAATCTAGGAAACAATCTTTTTTATATTAGATGCCCAATATACATGATGCATGATAAAAGCTGCTTTTTTTGAAAGTTATATTAAGAATTATTCATAGAGCTTTAAACAGTTCATCAATATCTGTTTATCATCAAGGTTAAGTCCAAAAGTGTCACCGAAAAATTAATGCCAGGCCTACTGTTTTCTTGGCCTCTTATTGTATAGCCCACACTCACTTTCCAAATGGATACACCTTTAATATCGAGTATTCTTCTTTTTCCAGTGGAATGCGCTACAGCTCGTATTAGGCTTTGACCTACATCAATGGTTGCCTCTAATTTTATTTGTGTCCCGCCTCTCGTTTCCAGTTTCTAATGTTTTAAAGATCCTTGAAATCCACGTTACTCGTGCCGTCACATGTTCTAGGAAGTGTGCCCCATGTTTGTGTTTCTTTCATTCTAGCTGCTTCTATTTCACCCTGAATTCTGAATTTGTAAATAGGGATGGAAAAAAAATATGAGTGGGTCTTTGTAGTAGTAATGCAAGTTGTCATTGCATCTTATGCATCATGCATTATTTTTCTGCACTAGCAAGAATCTTCCATTCAATATAATTATCATTATTTCAAAGTGTTTACATTAACATATATATATATATATATATATATATATATATATATATATATATATATATATATATATATATATATATATATATATATATATATATATGTATATATATATATGTATATATATATATATATATATATATATATATATATATATATATATATATATATATATATATATATATATATATGTGTATATATATATATATATATATATATATATATATATATATATATATATATATATATATATATATATATATATATATATATATATATTTATATTCCCAATCCCAATCCAACTGTTTTGGCTGCATCCTTAAATCTGTATACGTTTCCTACTACGTTTCTAGAGTTCGATTCATGATGTTAATTATTTTCCTCAGGTCAGGTATGAAGTGTGTGGTCTTGGGTTGGCTTTTTGCAGGAGGACTTTTTTACGATTAACCAGAGCTGGATATTTTTCGACCTGAATAGCGTGTACTCTCTCAAAATGAGCTGCTTAGAGTTCTGAATTTATCACCTTACCATCAAGAACCAACTCAAAGTGAATTACCAGGAGCGGCGGCGAGTTCAAAACCCATTGATGTGTCCCTTCCTTTTTAAATTAGAGCTGAGCGATGCGGATTGATACGGTATCTTCTCTCACTACATCGAAAATCTCTTCGAGCGGCGTCAGTCGCTTTGAAACTTTTTTTAAATTATTTCATTATTGCCTTAATTTCACGAATTATTTTAACGTTGTTGTTGAAAACCGTCGACTGAATATTTCATAGTGGAATCACAATTAAACCTCAGAGGAGTGAAGTGTAATCAACACCTAGACAGTGGTCTTTTGAGGGTAAAAGAGATGGCCATTATCAGCACTTGGACTGAACTTCTTTGGAAAAAAGCGTTGGGAGCTTGTTGCTGAAGCAATTATTTCATTTAGTTTGACCTTTAGTGTTGTAACTTTTATCAACATTGTCATTACTGCGGATGAGACAAGGGTTTAGGAGTATAACATGCAAACAAGTCAATAATCCTCGGAATCGCGCTTCGAAAACGAACCGAAACACAAAAGACAACGCCAAAATCGTATACAACCAAAAATCTTGCTCATAGTCTTTTCCATTTTCATAGTAATATGCACTCCAAGTACTTTTCAAATAGAAAAACGATTAATAAAGAATCTTCAACGAAAAAAGTTTGATTTGTGAAAAAATTAATTTTTTTTTGGATATTGTACACATTAACTTTTGTTTGTGAATTTTTAGCCGAAAACTAAATATACACCATCATCATCGACTAAAGCACCGTATTCTTCAGATACGACGTATAACTTTTTTCTCTTTCTCAGAGTCATATTATTATTTGAGTGAAGACGGTTTGAATCGATCGGATCCATGAAAAAAAATCGCAAAAAGAGCTTCATCATTTGAGAGAAATTCAGTGTTATATAAATATTCGGCGAATTTATAATTTGATAATATTTATTTATTATTACTTTAGGTTTTTTTATGGTTATATTTGTCGTTGATTTTCTGCTGATTTTTCGCTGGCATACTTTTATGTTTTATTAAAATGTCTGTAGTGTTCAGTAAAATTTAAGCCTTCCATATTTGACGTACACACCTTATCCCTAAACATTTTAATATTGCACTTTTTTTCCAAATAAATACGCATCTTAAATAAAAACTAATATCACTTCAGAAGGAAATACTGATATTTTACTAATAATACTGTGCTCTTTTCGAAATAGAAACCAAAGTCCGCTTCCGGGCTTCCTTATCCAAAGTCCCGAAATATTATTTGACTAATTAGTTTTCAAAAAATCCTTAAAGGCTAAGTATGTACAATTTGTAGCAAATTCGTTTTCCATGAGACCATTTTTTTGTATAAAAAATTGTACTATATTATAAGAAATTTACATTAACTACAAAAGTAAGTTTTATTTTAAAATATGTGTTGATAATGTTTCGATTCATATACAGGGCGACAGGTGAGTCACCAAAAATTACTAGTAAACAAAACAAATGTAATTTTACAGAAATTTATATCTTATAGTACAATGACTTTGGAGTTAGAAAAAGTATCTTCTTACATCATCAACATTAACACGACTCTTGAGCCAATAGTGAGACTTGAGGGTGGGAAAACATTCTATATCTTGACACTAGAGAAGATGTTTGTGGAGAAAAAGAGAGTTATTTAGAAAATAATGGATATGTAGACGATTTTTTCGAGATAATTTTGGAGCTATTCGAGCTTTGGCCAATATATCACAGCTATCTTATGATCAATGCATTATTGCACATTTTTCTCTTTTATATACCAGACTTTTATAATAATAAAATGTTATTTAGAACCTGGCATATAAATGGTTCATATTTTCTTGTTTTTGTTTTATCTTCTCTAGAGCTGCGATTTAACTAACACACAACAAAAATGACTAGAACTGTTAAGGGTACCTACCATCATATCTTTGTTTATTACATCACCGTGTACGATTAATTGAGGCGTTAAGGTATGTTAATGATTTTTTGGAGTATCATTGCTTTAAACAATAACTGTTTGTATTAAAATCATTGTTTATTACCTTTGTCTATAAAAACATTATATCAATCAAGAACTCTAAGCAATACCTCTCAACAGATGTTCATAAACTTTCAGACAGGTGTACAAAGAGTAGTAATGTACGGGGCCATGGAGAAAGTGGGAATGCCAACTAAATTTATTAAATTAATCCGAGCGAATCTATGAGCGAAAGTACGAGCGAATCTACGGGAAAAACAAGTTTCTAAATCTAAGAGTTCAAATTCAATAAGTGCGACGAAGGATATGTAAATGAACTATGCTCATGATTTGAAAATTATTCACCGTCTAATTTTCAGTCGCTCTTATACACAGTATGTTATAATAGAATGATTTCCGCCAGGGATTTTTCTATTTTTTTACTATTAATCTCCCAACTTTATAGAATAAAAAACATCATATGATAAAGTTTAATATTCGCAGAATGTTATTATATATCAATAATATCGGGTTAGAGATATAATTATTTAAATAATTGAAGTCAAACTCTTTTTTCAACTTTCGATTATTAATAACGAAACACTCGACCAAAAGTCTGGTAACTTCGCGCAACCAGCTGAGAAAAAAAATAGAGTTATAGCTAAAAAGAAAGATTACTATGTATGACATTTCTGAATTTAAGGTTAAAAAAAAGTTATTTTTTTTACAGAATTTACCTTTGTGTCTAGAATGCATATTTATTAATATACATTTTCTATCTTGTAGCATCAAATTTCTCGTACATATTCATAATATACATTGGTATATACAGGGTGTTAATGCTACTCTGCCAGACATTTTTGGCAAATTCTTCGTCAGAAAATAACATAAAAATGTCATATGAACATATGAGTCCGGAAATCCTTCGTGTTCGAGATATTGGGGATTGAAGATTTTTTTTTTTCTTTTTTAATTTATATCTTCCGCATGAAAAAAGGTATTGTAACCAAATTTAATACTCACCAGCTTTCCGGTTACCATAATCTGAGAGAATATCAAGCCCTACAAGCAACCAGTGGCGGAATAATAGGCTTTTTCTAATTAATTTTGAAAATAATTAGTACGGTCCTGTTCAAAATTAAATTTAAATACATTTCTAAATACAGAATATTATTCTCTACAAAAAGTGTAGAGTAATGTATTTTTTCGTATCTGCCTCGGCTTCATGTAAACTTGACATAATAAAATAACTAATACAATTGAATCCACTTACGTACGAAGATAAATAATTTACTTAAACGTCAGATTGACAAAACTTCAGTGACATTTAGTTCAGTGACATTAGGGGGCAAAGCAGAAATATACATAAGTAATGACTGAATGATTGTGGAGTATTCATATATATTTTTTCTTTTTTTGGGTTTTTCGCCATGATCTAAAACTCAAAAAATATCAAAATATCTGTTCTTATATAAATAAAAAAAAAAGAAATTTGCCTAAGTATACTAATGCAGAATTAGCCGATATTCACCTCTATTACGGACTGGCCAATTGTAATGCCAGAAGAGCAAAACTTTTTTACAAGGCAGCATTTCCACTACGCGTATATCCTAGTAGAAGTATGTTTCCTGATGTTCATCGGCGTTTAAGGGAACAAGGTAATTTCAAGGTGAAAACACAAGATAGAGAGCGAAATAAAGATATTAGAACGATTACTGAAAATTCAAATACAAGTACAAGGATCATTGCAGTGAATATGGACATTTCTCATGTCATTGTGTGGAATGTTTTAAAGGAACACCACTTGTACCCTTACCATATTTAGAGGGTACATGCATTGCTTCCAAGGGATTTTTTGCCCCGCTTGACATTTTATCATTGGGTTTTTTTAACATACAGTTGATTCCAATTTTCATATTTCCGTACTGTTTGCTGATGAGGCTCAATTCACACGAGAGAGAATAATAAATTTTCATAACAATCGTCTTTGGGCAGAAGAAAATTATTTAAACTCGACACCTATGCCAGTTTGCTGCCAATGTTTGGGCTGGAATAATTGGTAACTAATTGATCGGGCCATTTTTTTTACCAGCAACACTAACTGGGCAGGTGTTTTCGAGATTTCTCCGCAAGTATGTGCCTGAATTGCTTAACGTATTCCGGCACATTTTAGCCGACAGGCACATATTGGATGAAAAATTTCCTAATCGGTGGATTGGAAGAGAGGAGCCCGTGCCTTGGCCAGCCCGATCACCAGACTATAATCCACTTGACTATTTTCTTTGGGGATACATTAAATCATTAGTCTACAACACTGTAATAGAAAATATCGCGATGTTGAGGAGAAGAATTCAACAAGCTTTTGATAAAATTCGCAACACGCCTGGCATTTTAGAATGATCGCGTGAATCAATGGTGCGCAGAATTAGGGCATGCATAGAGATTGGTGGAAGCCATTTCGAGCATCTAATTTACATATTTTGGTTTTTAATTAATAAATAACGCCTCATTTAGAAATATTTGCTTTATTACAGAGAGGACCTTAAGAATTTTTTTGCTGTAAATTCCTAAAGGAGATCAACCACTTCCATCAATGTTGACCTGAAAATCCTTTTTTTGCTGATAGAAACCTGTATATGAAATGAAAAGTCAAGTTTTCGGTGAAACCGAGGCATATACGAAAAAATGTCTAGATACACTTTTTGTAAAGAATAATATTATATGTTGAAAAATGTATTTAAGTTTAATTTTGAACAGGACCGTACTAATTATTTTTTAAATTATTTGTAGCAAAATCCTATAACTCTGTCACTGGCTGATTGTAGGATTTGATATTCTCTCAGATTATGGTAACCGGAAGATTGATGATGTATATTAAATTTGGTTACAATATATTTCTTTATGCGGAAGATATAAATTAAAAAGGAAAAAAAATGAAATCTTCAACCCCCTGAATCTCGAACACGAAGGATTTCCGGATCCATGTTCGTATGACATTTTTTGTATTATTTTGTGACGTAGAATTTGTATAAATAAAACAAAGTTGCCTAATTTCCACTTATGTACATATCCACTTATAACTGGAAATTAGACAACTTTGTTTTATTTATACAATTTAGTATGAATGTCCATCAAGAAAATGCCGCAACCATCCTCAGACGTAGAATTTGCCAAAAAAGTCTGGCAGAGTATTTCATTTACACCCTGTATATTAACACGTAAACACAAATGCGTTGTTGCCACATCTTTTTTTTGTCGAACCACTTCTTCCAACTCTGTTATCTTGGGAACTGCTGTGGATAGAATAAAATATTACAATATATATGAGACTTATTGAAGTCTATGTAGCCCTGGCATGATCGTTCCCTTGTGATATGCAAACCTTTGCATTTAAATAGTTAATTTACTTAATTGAGCTTCCTACCTTGTTTTGTTAAATTGAGATTTGAAAATTAGTATGTGATTAGAAATTAAGGCATGTCCAATAGGTGCGTCAGAACTTTAAAATGGGGCACAATGATAACTACAACAGATAATCGAGTATTTTTATTTTATATTGAATGGAAAATAATGACATTATGTCAAATGGCAAATTGTCTTTCAAACGTTCAACTGAGTTTCGTCTAGTGGAATGTATTCTGGAGACTCAGTTTTGAGGAAAAAAAAATATTTTCCATCAAAGCGCATTTTTGTTTTAACGGATTTGTGAACAAACAACTAAGGGGAGAGGATCTGTATAAATTTAGGATAATGTAAATCCTCAAGTGATTCAGTAGTTAACTTTTCATCCTCAAAAAGTTACTATTGGTGTGGTGTTTTGGCTGAAGTAGTGATAGAATCCTGGTTTTTTTTAAGAGGATGATGGAAATCGTGTTCTTGTTAATGGTGAACACTATAGGAATATGCTAATACAATAACATGAGCTTGAAATGTAGAAAACAATGTTTTTTTTCTGTGTGACTTTCCACACATCTCGCCAGGCAATCAATCAATTTATTAGCAGAAAAGTTTCTTGGGCGCGTTATCTGAATATTTTGAATAATTTTGCTGAACTGTCAGCTCTGATTGCGGACAACTTCTTTAGCATTTTTGCTGCGACTGAAACATGGCTGTCGTCAAATATTATGAATGATTTAATAAACATATCTAAGTTTAAATGTTATTGCAAGGATAGAGGTGGCCGTGGGGGCGGCGTGGGAGTTTTCATGAAAAGCAATTATAAATGTGGAAAACTTCAATTTGTTCTTTAGCTGTTTAGAGGTTGTTTATTGTACACGCTATTATTATTGTACAGTTTATGTGGTTAAAAATTTCTTTAGAACATACCATATTGGTACTAGTTGGTATTTACTGTCTACTTAAGGCCCATATCGATCGAACTATAAGTTACCTCGATAGTGTGCTGTCATTTCTTTTGCCCTCCGTTAAGAACATTAATGTGTTAATGTTGTTATCGAACAGATTGCTTATAGGTGATACGAACGTTAACTTTTTTAATTACAACAATAAAGTTAGCATGTGTTTGGGTTCTTATGGACTGGAACAACTGATCAACGAGCCTACACGTATTACCTCCCTTTCGCAAAAATTCCAATTCCAATTCCAAAAATTCGTTGCTTATCGGGATTTCAGAAATTTTAACATGAATGAATTTAATGCACACTTGTATAAGATCCCTTGGAGTAATATTTTTCGATTTGCAGATATTAATAAAAAAGTTTATTTTGTTACTTCCAGCATTTTATCGTTATTCAACAGACATGCTCCGGAAAAGAAAGTATTTATTTCCAAACCATCTGCTCTTGGCTAACACCTAGCATAAAGTAACTTATGAAACAAAGAGATAAAGCCTTGTCTTATTACAAAAAAATACGAAGCCCTGATTGTTGGTAGTATTACAAACATCTTAATCAAAAAACTTAACAAAAGGTGCTATTCGTAGAGAAAAAGCGGCTTATTTGAAATATTTTAATAATCGAAGTATCTTCAGTTTTTATAACGTCCTTCAAGTTTAAATATTCGTATATCTAAAGTCTCATTCCAATATTCTCAGCTAGCATTCCTTATAATCTAAATAATGCCAATGATGTTAATAAATACTTGGTCTCTATCTTTGATTCAAGTAGTCCGTCAACTACTACTCTAAATTAGTATAACACTGATAGAAAAAAGTATGCCTTTTATTTCACTTTTAAGCCAGTCCAAATATCTGATGTATTAAATATTATACATGTGATGAAATCTAATGCCAAAGGATCTGATGGTTTGACTCTACAGATGATAAAACTATGCATGCCTGCTATTGACAAGTATTTATGTCATATCATAAACTGTTGTTTGGTGTGTGGCTTTTTCCCTTCAATGTCGAAAGAGGTTCTTGTAATTCCTCTTCCTAAAAAATCTTGCCGACTTTGTTAAAGATTCTGGAGAACGCCATGTATAACCGAATTAATGAGTATTTAACTACTATTAATATAGTTTAGTACGGAAACTTCCTTGCTCTCTATGTGACGATGTTTGTCATTCTATGGATGATGGAAAAACGACTGCTCTTGTTTTGTTGGATTCTAGTAAGGTATTTGATACAATTAATCAAGCTCTATTGATAACCAGATGTGAATATCTTGACTTTAACGAAACTTCACTTAATTTTCTTCATATGTACTTGAGTAATCGTACTCAAAGGACATTTTTAAATAATCTGCACCTGAATATCTTCAAGCTTAATTACGAGTTCTGGTGTATCTCAAGATCCGTATTGGGTTCGTTGCTTTTCTTAAGTTACCCCTTCGATTTAGAGGCAGTTATTATAAATTGTAAATCCACATTTTTTGCGAATGACACACAGCTATACAATAAGTTCGTGTGCGATAATTATGAACGTGCAGCTAAGACCAGTCATGAAGATATTTGCAACATTTCTGCATTATCTGCAAATCATTGTCTACATTTGAAAATGAAATGAAATCTAAAGCTATAATTTTTAGCTCAAATAAGAAAAGACAGTTTTTATGTTCTCAAATAAATCTTTACATCAATTAGCAAAAAACCCAAATTGTAAATTGCGCAAATATTTTGGGCTTATTTGTTGACGACAGGTTACGCTTTTGTGAACTTATAACCTATTTGACAAGACAAAGTTATGCTAGCCTAAAACTTTTGTACTCTGCTAGAGATGAAATATGAAAAAGACACTATTGGAAAGTACTGTAATGTCGAAATTACGTTACTATATTACTGGGTGTTTTCCTTACTTAGATATCGTAACTCGCTACCGTCTCGAGAACATACAACATTTTTGTTGCGGCTTTGTATGTGGTTTGCACAAGTATGATCACGTTTCGGGAAAATTTTAAAAATATTTATTTACACCGCAAAACGTTTTATTTTAATCTATTTGTTAAAATCCAGGATTGGCCTCCATATATTACAGTTGGAACTAGCAAGGAATTGTAAATTTTAATATTTGTTTTATTATATAGTTTTCTGTTAACGAGAGACACTTTATTCATTGAGTAGAATATTTTGTTTGTTGCTTTCATTTTGTTATTGAATTCATACACTATGTTGCCTCTGTTGTTTATGATATTGCCCAAATACTGATATATAATGTTGAATTATTTTGTTTTGTGACTTCCTATTAGTCGGGGAGTTTTCGACCTTTCAACGTCAATTGATTCCCTTAATAATTTTATGGTTGTCGTCATGACTCGCAATAAAACTATTGGCAAGACAACGTACAGAATTGCTCGGATGGTTGGCTCCATTCAAGTTGTGCCCAACTAACAGCGACAGATTTCGTAGACTGCTTACAAAATAAGAAGATTTGGTATTGCGTTGCGTGCAGAGAGAAGTTCAGCTCACAAACCGGCGTAACTTCACTCCTGACGGGGTAAATACCCCTGGTCCTGATTTTACCAATACAATCACATATTTAATATACAAAACAATATACTCGACTTACTTATTGCAGAAACGTTATGGTGGGAACGTTTCGGTGCGTTTACTCAGTATATCTCAGCTTTTGAGAGAATGCTGAGGGCTCGTGCGGTGTTTTGGGAAGAATTTTTGTAATGCTCTTTGAATTAATTTTTTATTTTTATAAAAATATGTTTGTACCATTGTTAGGTTAAGTTCAAATTATTTGTATTATTATTATTATTCACTGGATGTTCTGGTGGACCACACGAAGTACAATTAGAGGTGTTTGTTGTTGTTAACCTTCCTTTGTGCCCATACTGATTTCATTCTTTCGCTATGAGCTATTTTTCTTTGATCAGACCAAATTGTTCCAGTCTTCCTACATTTTTCTCTCTGGTCAACCTCCCAAACGTTAACCTTGTTTCTGAAACAACCCTTATCCTGAATTTCACTTTGTGTGATATTTGCTCATCTTATGTCCTCTTTAATTGCACCAATCCATTTAATTATTTCTGCTTTAGTTCTACTCCTATTTTCATAAAATTCGATTATTCTAGTCTAGTTACCTACTCGGATTCATCCGTTTTATGTGTCCGTAAAACTTATATCTTCTTTTTCTCATATTGCTTTATGTATCTGTATATTATTTGATTTCTTGGTTTTCTCGAAGTCAGTATGTTGTGCTATTTATTTGTTTGGGGCCTAAGATTTTTCTTATGATTTTCTTTTCCTTTTTTCAATCTCCTCGATATCTCCCTTCGTATTCAAAATGAGCGTTTCTGACCGATATAGACATTCTGGCTTAATAACTGTATTGTAATGTCTCAGTTTCGTGTTTTTAGATATGCATTTTTTGTTTTAAATATTTTGCGTAAGTCTCACCGCAGTTCCCAGTTTTTGACATCTACCCTTATTGGCCCTACCCTTAATGTTTTTGTTATATCTATTTGTGTTTTGAATTGTCTTTTAATTGGGCTGTTAGACAATAAAGCATCATTCATTCAGCATCATTCAAATACTTCAACACTTTGTCATATTTATTTTGTGTCCATTTATAAAGTTTATGGATTTTTAATTCTGATTCTTATTTCTGTTCTTAATATCTAATAGTTGTGGTAATTCCAATTTGTTTCGAACCGTCAACACCAGAATTCAATCATCTACGTGTAAGAATTATTTGGCTATTACTGCTGTCACTTTCTAGACTTTGCCTGTCTACCTTTTGATAATGAATTGAATCTTTTAGCATCATCTTCATTTTTCTTTTCTTCATGAAGGATATTAATATCTTAGACTCAATATACTTCATTGTCTAACACTTTAGTATAATAAAATTATTTCTGTGTAAACTTATTTCGGGTTCGATTGCGTTTCTGGTTATGTTCCGTATAATATAAACTTTGTTTTATTTTTGTTTAATTTATCAATTTAGATTACGATTGGTTCATTATAAAGGTTTGTGGATTCTAAGTGGAGAAATTTGTCTTTAAATTAACTAATCGTTAGTTGAGCTTTGATATTTTAATATTTAATAAAATATTCTTTATACACACAAGGCAACAATTATGTACCTTCGACTACGTTGCGTTTTGCTGAGGACGTAGTAATTATATATATATATATATATATATATATATATATATATATATATATATATATATATATATATATATATATATATATACATAGTGTGATAGAGAGGGGTGACGACCTCGCCACGCCACCAACAGACAGCTCAGGTAATGCAGTTTTAGGCATGGCACCGTGGACCTTACGTTGAACGCTAATTGTAAACGCCGTTAAAGGCCAATTCCAAATTGAAACACGATAATCCAATTGGTTGAAGCATTTTAAACTACCGGACCTGTCATGAAGGGGAAACCGCCTGGTGTTCCTCGTGCTGTTCGGACACCAGACAATGTTGAAACAGTGAGAAGGGCAGTTCTTGCTAGTCCTCATCGTCCCACTAGGCGCCAAGCTTCAGGTCTGGGTATGTCCCGTCGATTGCTATAACATATTCTGCATGACGACTTCAAATGTCATCCCTACAAAACATGATTGTGCAGCAGCTGACCGAAAGGAATTTTGCACAAGGCAGAGAGTTTTGTACGAGAGTGCCCACCATTTTTGCTGGTGACCCTGATGCCGTGATAATAATGAGCGACGAAGCACATTTTTATTTAAATGGATATGTAAACAAACAGAACTGTACATACTGGGCAACAAAGAATCCACAGGAACTGCACCAAAGACGTCTCCATAGTGAAAAAATGACAGTGTGGTACGCAATTTCCAAATTAGGGATACTTTTTTGAAGAGGCGGAAAGAATAGTAACAATGACTTCGGCATGTTATGTTGCAACGACATTTACTTCAACGGCGACAAGTAAACATGAGAGAACTGTGGTTTCAACAAGACGGTGCCAGAGCTCACACGAGAGCTCACACGTTCTTCAACATATGACCTCCCGTTTGGGCGATATTTCTTGTCCCCCACGCTTTCTAGACTTGTCTGCATTCGATTTATTTCTGTGGGGTTAACTTAAGTCTAGAGTGTACCCTAACGATACAGGAACTTAAAGATGATATTCGTCAAGAAATCGCAAGAGTACCAGAAAAAATTATTTTGAAAGCCTTGCACAATTTTCAAGAGAGATTGTGGATTTGTGACTGCGAAGAAGTGCGACACTTGACTGACATTATTACTTGACTTCCACCATTAATTTAAAGGTGCAGTGTTATTATTCCATTTAGCTGTAATTTACAAAAGAAAATTATCTTGAAAATAAACAATGCTATGCTTCCGTGAATAACACGGGTTTCCTCTGTGCCAGCCATGTTATCAGTCAGTTGAGTTCGAGAGGATACTTA